>NW_019091445.1:884649-908876 GCF_001949145.1 Acanthaster planci
TCTGTTTTTAAATATTCAGATCTTTTTTTATCTCCCTCCTCACTCACTTCACGTAATGCTACAGGTTGCCATGACAAGAGAGAAGTTCCCTGAGAAGATTCCATTCCGACTGACGAGAATGCTCATCAATGCCATGGAGGTAGCATGTTCTGTCAATCAGGCACAATGCTTCACGGAAATAAGAATTTCCGGCTGAAATGTTTCTTTCTAGCTAGAAATTACAGTCAAGAATCCTGATGTTTGACAAGAAAACACAAGTGGAAAATTTCCTTGAAAGTTCCAAATCTTCACCAAAAAAATTATGCCGTCACAGAAATCTGTGCCAGAACCTTTGTGATCACTGAAAGACTCATCGAGGCTACTTCATTGTACTAATCAACATATTTCTTAACTACCCTCCCCTTCAGAACGTAACAAAAAATAAGCTTTTGCTCAGTTTTACAGCCCAAGCATTAACCATGTTAAAAGAATCTAAGTACGAATCAAGGACATGTTTGTCTTGGGGTTTTCCCCCATTCAAGGTGACGGGCATTGACGGTAATTACCGCATCACTTGCTCCAGCCTGATGCAAGTACTCAGAGAGCACAAGGACAGCATCATGGCCGTGCTGGAAGCCTTCGTCTACGATCCACTGCTGAATTGGAGGCTGATGGACAGTAAGAATGATAGGACCCGGGGGAGGGGAGGGAGGAACAGACAGAATGAGTGACAAACAGATTGACTGGCACACGACAGTGTCACAGCTGTCCTGGAAGCCTTTGTCTACGATCCACTGCTGAACTGGAGGTTGATGGACAGTACGGATGATGGGACCCAGGGGAGGGGAGGGACAAACTGACAGATAGTTTGACAGAATGAGTGACAAACAGATGGACTGGCACACAGGGACAGCGTCACAGCTGTCCAAGAAGCCTTCATCTTTGATCCATTGCTGAACTGGAGGCTGATGGCCTGTTAATAGATAAAAGTCTCTGCGTAAGAAAGGGACAAACAGACAGATAGACCAAACAGCCAGACGGTATGACAAACACAGTGATTTACATATACATGTAGATAGATTTGGGTAAGGAAATTATTCCTCGCACTCCAAATCGGTTTGAGGGAAGCTGAAATCAATCTTTTAAAATGTAATATTTCTCAGGACTTAAGGAAATAGAAGAGATAAACATAATCACCGCGGTGGATGACAGATACAGGAAAAATATAATCGATGACTTGCGGTGTCGTGTTGCTGGTAGCGATGTTTCGGCTGCTGGTGCTGCGATGAAGGCTAGCAGCACCAGCAGCCAAAACGTCGCTACCAGCAACACGACACCGCGAGTCATCGATTATATTTTTCCTGTATCTGACTTAAGGAAATGTTACAAGATACCATAAAGATGCCGATTGAAAATTACTTTTTGGAAGGTGGCGTCAGAAAATTATGGAAAAAAAATCCCTAAAAGCATCATAAATGTTGTCATGACCAGCCCAGTCACAGGAAAGAATTTCTTGGGATGATGGCTTGATGTAAGCTGCAGTCAACTAACTGAAGATGGGTGTCTCCTTCAGAATGCATACTATAAAAATGTTTCTAAGGCCGTGGCCGAAAGGGGCTTCTAGAGCTACGGCTAGGGCTATTGTCTACGCGTTTCCATACATTTCCAATGGAGCTAAGACCTAGACGTAGCCCTAGACAACAGATTCGGATGCAGCCTAAGGATCAACTGATCACAAGTGGCACCTGTCCAAGATGGGCTTCTTGACACTGCGCAGGTAAACGTAAAGTTCCACATTATCAGATTTGTTTAACCTCTCTGCAGCCGCTCCTAAGGCCAAACGCTCCAAGGCCCGATCAGACTCCTTCTCCAGCAGTCAGAATAACGCAGGTGAGAATTTGCTGCCGTGCAAATTTGTCGTCAGCTACATTTTTTCATTTACCATGTCTCTGCCTTTTTCCACTGCTGTGTTCCTCAAACCACTTTCTCATACCTCCAAAGACTTTTTTTTTCCTCAGAACATTTTTTTCTCACAGTAAATTCAGCTGTGCATAGTGGCATGTATCTCGTCGATTACACGCACGTTTCACTAGATCCTTTCAACCGAGATTACAGCGAGTAGCAACAGTGGGGTAGCTGGGATTTTACTAGTGGGTGCGGGGGGCACAGAGAGGGCACCAGCATCTTATGGGGGGGGCACCAGCTTTCAGTGGTGTGGTTTCTTGGGGCAGCTTTGTTCAACTTATCCTTTTTTTTTAGTGGGGGGGCACCAGGAATTTGTGGGGGAACACGTGCCCCCAGGACCCCCCGTGGCTGCGCCACTGAGCAACAATGATTAACATGCGGGGGGGGGGGAGTTTGGGAAGAGAGGGGAGGGACTGATGATGGACGTGTAAGCGTAACTTCAGCACCGCATTGCACCTCGCTGGGTTCCAACTGAGGGAGGAAAGATTGACGAACAAACTCATCTTAGAGATGAGATGTGAAAACGAGACGCAGCAAGAAGCTACAGTCTAATTCAGCAACCCCGGGGCACGTTTGAGCAAGGAACATTCGTCAGCCAATGGTTAAATTCACCCGGTATCCAGGATATAGTCTGTACACAGGTTACCGGGAGAAAATGACTCGTGGTCAACAAGTGGTCTGCACTCAAACTTCCCTCATGAAGCTGTGATTTGCTGAAATTTAGTCACCCCTAAAGTTTAAGATGTGCACCGTGCACACAAGTTCAACGCCACTGCAGTACAAGCACGTGCAATTGTCTTTTGGAATTTACATTTTTCCCGCAGTTGGAACCCAGACTTTTTTTTTTTCACTAGTTGCATCCATTCTCCATGAGTGCTTTTTTTTTTTCTTTTTTTCGGTTCCCTCCTCCCAATCCACTCATCCAGATCTGCTCGATGATGTGAATATTGACACGCCCAAACAGAAGAAGGCGGGGGAGGCCGGGTCGTTGCAATCATCGGGTAAGGTCAAAGGTCAAGTCGTTTCAACACTGCTACGGACCAAAAGTTGGATTTTTTTTTAACCAATTTATCTTTCCACTAAATCAATTGCAGTCAGCCACAAGAGTTATACCATCATTTTTATGCAGGAATGATTTTTTTGAAAAACCAAAATTAAATAAGAACAGACAATTCGAGCATGTATGAAGTGAATCTTGTTTAGTTGTGCGTAGTTTTGAGGAGCAGTTAACTGAAATAGTGTGGAAGTGTGCCCCATTCGTCTTCAGAAGACAAACGGGAAAAAAATCAATCTTTTTTTTTCTTAGTCTCCATCTTCAACGCTTTACACCTCATGCATGCGTAGAATCCATGCTCATTTCAAACTGCGACAAAAAGGTGCCTCTTTCATGCGTGGGAAAAAAAAATCTCCGCAAAATTCATGGATAGGTGCTGGACTGACTTTGCCAAATGCTCCAAGAAAGACACTTGCCTGTAACGGTCCCAGAAAGTAGTGTGCAGGATTTTAAATGCGATGTGAAGGCATTTCCCAAATGATTTGGCCAATATTTCAGGAAGGCAGCTTGCTGGTCAACTTCATAAGCTGCGTCTAAGCCGTGGCTAGGATTCACTCATGTCTATGGAAAGTGACAGAAGCCACCAGGCATCGGCGTCCATAGGCAAACGTGTTATTTGAAGCCGTAGCCACATTTTTTAGACACAGCCTTTCTGACAAGCTAGCAGCCCTCGTGCAGACTTCCTGGTTTCCTGCTTATTCCAAAATCCATCACTTTTCAGTAAATTCCAGGGGTGTGAGTGGCCACTTTAAGTTAACGCTGAAAACAGCTAGCAAAAAACTGAAATGTAAAAAAATCCCATACATTTGTACAGAAGCTTAAATTCAGGGTCAACATCTAACCAAAAAAGGCTAAAATCAGCTAAAAAGCTGAATTTTCACACCCTTGAAATTCAGTTGTGCTTGTCCAATGTGTTGCATGACTTCTTGAGGTCTGCCGCCAGTTCTCTAATTTACCGGTATATGAACCTCTCTCCATTTTGCAGAGAGCGAGGGCGCTGTTCAACCCGAGGCTCTCAACAAGAAAGCCATCAGCATCATCAACAGAGTCAGGGACAAGCTCACCGGTCAGTTGCACCAAGCAAACTTTCAACCCAGTCTCAAAGTCATGCCCTGTGTTGCATAATTGTTAAGTATGGCCCATTTGCAGACCTAGATTAGGATGTGCAAGACTTGAACCTCGACTACATTTCACACTAGGCCATGGCAGACCGAGGGGAGGAAGGGAGTGCCTAGCCATTTTAATCTGGAGTCATTCTGTTTCAAGTCATTTGACTAGCTGTTCCTGTGAACTGCAACAAACTGGTCCTTACAAATCCTTTGTTACTTGTGACACAACTGTGACTTGTTATGTTAATGGCTTACTGTGATTTACCTCCCACCCACGACCCCTCCCCCAAAAGGGGAACACAGACAGAACAGCAGCCAATCCATATTTTCAATAACTAAAACTTGAATGCATTTCACGAAGGCCTGTTGTGAACGGCGCCACCCAGCGTTCAATGGTGTCCAGCCCATCCACACCACACGTTGAATTTCCCACATGGGGGTTGCCGGTGCTATATGGTATTTTGTTCTCCGGTTTACTGCACAGGGAATGACTTTGCTCAGAAGGACGCTGTGGACGTTGCCAAGCAGGTGGAACTGCTGATCCAGCAGGCCACGTCCCACGAAAACCTGTGCCAGTGCTACATAGGATGGTGAGTGGTCCTTGGTGTCCTATGAAATTCAGACTCGTGTGAAATATGGACTCTGCCCTTCACAGGTGGCAAGTGTTCTGGGCATGTGTAGTGTAGTCAGTGAGTCCATATTTCATGGTGAGCACGTTTCTCACCACACCTGTGCTATGGGTTAGGTCAGACAACTAGGAAGTCCAGAATCCAGTAGCGGAGAATCTATATGGTTGACTTTACAGCTTTCCAGTGTGACTACACTATTTGACGTAAGATATCCATTTATGCCCCAATTTTACAAGTTTCGATAAGGCAGGTGGATGCTTCTGGAGCAGAAGATTGAGCTTTAGAAGCTTCCAAAGCCTTCCAGGGCACTAAATGGTTTCACATGCAAAAATATCATGGCATGCGCACTGGGGGAAGATGAAGACCAACTCAGTGTACACGGGATCCATTTTGTGTCCAGGTATCAGGACAATCAATGGCTGTTGCGAAGTATCTCTGACACGGACAATCTTCCCCGTCTCCACCATACTGGCCTCATTTTGTTAGGTGCACAGGTTATCGGGGCGGGTGTCAATTTGAACTCGTCATCCGACTCCAGCGTAATGGGGAATCGTTCTTTTTTGGCACTGCACAGTAGCTTAACATTTCTGCAGATTACACCCATGCAAAGTCCTTTTTAAGAAACTTTTTGCTACAGAGGCTTTGCGTGGGAGCCAACTTGCAGGGCACTTCTTTTGTTCCACAGGAAACCTCCTTTGTGCATACCCTGTGCAACAAAAGCACTGGCCTGCAAGATGGCAGCCATGCAAACCCTCTGTTCAAATATGACATTACAATGTACCATTGTTTTGTCGTTTCAATTGCAGGTGCCCCTTCTGGTAAGGCCGTTTTACCTTCAACAAGTACAACAGAATCGTGGATATGTGAGAGATGTTTCACCACCAAAGGAAGAAAGCTTGTTTACGTAGAGGTAGTGGAAATCGTAGTACATGAATGTAAATTTGAAATGCTGTATGAGGGAAAATGAAGGAATTCTGAGAAATTTTTCCAAAACCATTTCTACATGTCAAAGAGTTCACAAAAATGGAAATTTCACGTGGGACCAATTTTTTTTGCACCGAAATGGTGATTTCTAGGCCCCAGCTAGCTTAGATAATTGAACGCAAATATGACATAAGAGATTGCTTGAAAACAATATCGTCAAACTTTGCTACAAGTTTTAGAAGTTCTCAAAAGAAGTCATGTGAAAAGGAAATGAAATTCCTAAAACATGATTGGTTGATTTATTCCAGTAGTCCCGGCCAAAATCCCCTTCAGATTTTCGGGCCTGTTTATCTTCATTCTCGCTTGCTTAATACTTTAAGAGAACTGGATCAAATGAAATGCCAAAATTGGAAGTTTTGCCGGCTGTGAAAATCAGTCACTGCTTTGTCGGCGGAAATATCTGTTGGAAAGAACATGTGTAGATCTTGTGATCAGTACTGAACCATTTTGGTGATGGATTCAATATCACACTTTCCTTCTGCTATTCTTTTCATACAAATGAAAGTGAACGCGCAAACCTGAGAAGAGTTACCTCACAAAAAGATGGGATTGTTTTGTGACGTTATGAAAGTCCCCGTCTATCCTTTACAATGAAACGTCGGGAAAATAAAAACATTTGCCAATCTCAGGTTTACCAACACTCACCAATAGGACTTTTGCATCAAAACTTGTTTTCACCAATCATAAATTTAATTGTAACCATTTTAAAACCAAGAAACAACCAGTGGATCACTTCAGTACAGTGTGTACTCAGAAATAAACAGCCCCATAATCAATATATAATGTAATCAATAACCAATTCCATAATCAATTGGAATCCAATTGGGTTCACTTGGAATCCAATTGGGTTCAATTGGTTTGAATAATAAATTCGGACCTTTTGGACCAGTTGGACCATTTGAAAGCCAATTCACAATGCAATTGTAACCAACTCATTTGAAAATCCATTTGATGGGGGGGAAACAAGCTAAAAGCAAACCATTTGATTCCAATTTGAAATTCCAATTGATTGGGGAAAATAAATAGCAAAGAAAAAAATGCCAGTTCAAATTAATTGCGCTCCAATTAAATCCAATTTAAATATTAATTGGTTTGAAAAGGCCATTTGTAGTAGGGAGAATAGTCAGAACCTGCCACAAAACACATCACATGGATGAATCAACCAGTAATGAGAGGCTATATACTTAAGCAGACTTTCACAATTAATATTTTTTCATGATGCACCCACTAATTACGTATATTTATATCAAAGTTGGGAAGTTGTGCTGAATATTTAATTTATTCCGTGGGTGGTACATGTATTTATAATGGATTGGAAATAAAGCCCAAGAGGAAACCTGTACAATTGGATGTGGCAGGTGCACGTGCTATAAAGGAATTCACAGCGTAGATCTGCATGCACCAGTGCATCTTGTTCCTAGGTCACTTGTTTACCACAAGCATATTACGAGTTTAACTGACAGAAAATTTCTCTCAAAGCAGTGACGAAAATTAGGCCAGATGTTGTATCTCACTTCTGAACGTAAGGCACTGAATTTTATCTATCAACCAAAACTTGACGCAACGCTTGAGATTGTGCTTCATTCTACAGGCAAGGGCCTATTTACACAGACAAGCAGTAACATTTCGGAGAATTTCCCCGAGTGCTAAAAATACCAAACGCGGTGGTTTCCAATGGGCTGTTTCCCCCCCCGAGAGATGAAAGCCTTGCCATGAGGTAGGACAATCAATACCTGTTTTTAAGAAACCTGAGCGATTTTTACCCAAGATGCCGTGCTGAGACTGCACATTCAGACCAATCAGCAATCTCCTTGAGCACGGCACCACAGACTGGCCGCGAGGCTGAGGGAGAGCAGGCTTTGATTTCTCTCATGGGGTGCCATCGTTGCCGTGGAAAGGCATTGGCAGGACAATCTGCATGCCGAACTGGTTTCTGTCTCGCTGGGAATGTACAGTACAAATCCAGCAAGGCATATCGCCTTCCATCAACGCTTCCCATTACTCCCAAGTCTGTGTAAATGACTTCCCCTTATTTCAGTAATGCTGTCTGGCGCAGAAAGTGCTAAAAGACAGGAAGTACTTGCTCTAATGGCTAAAAAGAAAAACTTTTTTCTGGTGTTGATTTCTGCTTGGCACACACCTACGTTTTTTAATTTGAGTTTTATCTACAAAGGACCCCAAAAGGAGCTCCATTTGTTTTGAAGCAATGGAGTTGCAGTTGTGCGTGGTGTCTTGAACCCGAGAGTAACATGGGCCTCTGGAGGCCATCGGCTGCTGCCAATTCCCATTGACGCCCACGTTACCTCCTAGCTGTCGCCACTTGATTCTGACACACACCGACTTCTGGCCTGTGTTCCAAGCATTGGTCTTACGCTGCCTCCTCTGCTCACGGCGCTGAGCATTTTTAATGCAAAGTTTAACCGCATTAAAACAAAAACAATATCTTGTGTACATGTTCTTCTGGTTACGATATCTATAAGCTGAAATGGTTTGCACACTCCTCTGTGACCAATGGTTCTTTCTGATTTTTTTTTTTTTTAAATGTTTACAGAGAAATGTAATAAACTAACTTTTGAATCTGGCAAGCTTTGTAGCGTTGTGTGATCCTTCAAACAACACTGGACTCTCCATGACGAGTTGACGATTTTTTTTCAATGATTGTGCTCCTTGATCATGCTCCAAATTTCATGGCGCTGCTAAGCAAATCATTTTACGTCAACAGAGGCAGTAAGCACAGCAAAAAAACGTGCTAAGATTGGAGGAAAAGTACGTAATGCAGTGGACAAACAATAGAAATCTCTATCCGCACACTACCACGCCAAGTACCGCCATGAAACAGTGCTTTTAAGATCACCAAATTTTTCTGCTACAGTAACCACGACTTTCCGGCTATTGTATAGCAGTTCCCATTAGCCTTTTAGAAGTACGGCTGACACACTAAGAGGGCGCTATTTGAAGTGGGTAAATTTGGAGCAAACAAAAGATTTGACCCAAACTAAATAGCGCCCTCCTATTGTGTCTGCCATGCTTCTAAAAGGCCAATGAACTAAGCCTTTTGCTAGTTAACTTTGACCCAAATCTGGTACACTGAGTAATGCACGTGAACATAACAACTTGAATTCTCCTTACTAAAACCACTGTTGCTATACCTCGTGATTCGGGGCAAGCTTTTGCTTAGTGACGTAAAAAGACGCCTTGCAACAATACACTATTCTCAATGGATAAGGAGGCACGAAGGAACCAGTCCATTCCAGAGATGGTGGTTGCTATGCAAAAGCTTGCCCCGAATCAGGAGATATAGCAACAGCGTCTTCAGTCTGGGGAATTCAAATTGTTATGTTTATGTGCAGTCAGAGAACTCAGTGTACCAGATTTTATTCAAACTTGGGCCCGCATTCTGCAGCTACTAATATCAGATTTTATCCCATACACAAATCTCCATTAGGAATTCTTCCCAGTCTAGTTTTTCCAGAACTGGTCAAAATGCCCCCCTCCCAAGTCAATCTATATGCAGCATATTATAACCCTAAACGTTTAAACTTGATACCACATACCTGCATTGTAAATGCCATGAACACCTGTCATTATTACACTTAACGGGATTTCTGACAATGACGTGTAGTCTTAATTTGCACAGTGCGCTATTTTTACACTTTTATTGTGCAGGAGCACATAAAGAAACACCTGTTCTTTCTTGTACAGACAGCTGTGTGCATAAAAAGAACTGGAATTTGTGGTCTTGGTGTTTTTTTTGTTTTGTTTTTTTCATTTTCTGAGGCAACTGCTCTGGGGCAACTGTCAACCTTTTCTCGGTCACACCATGCCGAGTCAAAAAGAGGAAGATGGCGACCTACATGGACTCTTCAAGAAGTAAATAAAGTCCCAGGAAGCGCAGAGCTATCCCTTCGACAAAGAAGTCTGTGAGGGTATGCAGAGCCACACCCATACCCGCCATCCTCCCAACACAAGTTAGCACTCCAAAGATTCCAATTACGCCACAGTTTTGTTTTTTTTTTTTTTAAGATTTAAGATGCAGCTGTTCTGAACAAATTAAAATACCCAATCCGAGGCACGATACACTTTCATATCCACTTAAAAACCACGTTACCATTTTTAGTGTATTTTAGCAATAGCGTTAACCTACTCTTACGAGTTTCCTGCTGTGGCTTCTTTAGGCCCTTTGGGTGCTTCCCTCTCGCCGTTCACTCCCTGCTCGGGTATTACTTCTTCGTCTTCTAAGCTCTGGATGGAGACAAAGAAAGGCGAACAGCTGTGAGTGAAGCCTCAAACTTCTGAAGCTGGAAAACAAGGATCTGTGCAAGGTCTCAAGTCGGCACGATTCGTGCGGAGCAAGCTTACCTGTCGCGCAAATTCCGGCAGGATGAACGCCGCTCTGTGAATGGCGGCATTGTAGTACTTCAGCTTCAGTTCCTTCTTCTGGCCTTTACTCCATTGTCGCACCGGCTCCCGGAAGTTGGTGTCCTAAATTTTAAAGGCAATGGTGCCAAAAAAAATCGGCTTCGCAAATGAAATATGCAGTCTGGCAAGATCAGGTACCAATCCACAACTTTGGTGAAAGACATCCGTAAGCTCTTTCCCAAAGATCTTTCAGAAACCAACAGGAAGGTCAAAACCAGCCAATTTAAATTCACATGGGGCTCAGCAATTTGGGGGTTTTCAAATACAATGAATGGTCCACTTCCTGGAGGGTAATTCAACTTATGAAAGCAAATTTCATACAATTAAGGGCATTCAACTGCACCATAGCCCAGCCGAAGGTATATAAAGGCAGCCAAGTGACCCAACATCTGCCCACGGATCACAGCCAGAGATCGCGAAGTGTTGACTTCCGCTGAGTGACGAAAATTGGATAAGCCGTAGAAAACCCTCAATGCACGGACGGGTACCAACAAACCACTCTACTCACACGTGGCCCAGGCCGGGATTGGAACCCTGGGACCATAGTGGTGCAAGGCAGGTGTTTTTAAACTCACCAGTCGTACATGCCACCCGGGGGGGGGATGGAGGGTTTTGGGCGGGGTCCAGGGCTGTTTCCAAGAAAAATTGCTTGGAATGTGAGCAAACCCGAACAAACTGTGAATTCATGGCATCTGCCTTTAATAACTTGAAAGCATTTTATAATCCCTTTCACGCCAATTAACTTTCTCACCCCCCTCAATACTTACAGGACTGACACCGCATAAGGTGAAGCCAATCTGACCACTGGGATAGGTAGGAATGGTACAGTAGGCG
Organism: Acanthaster planci; assembly: GCF_001949145.1. The sequence goes on from NW_019091445.1 coordinate 895,623, forward strand.
TAGTCAATGACCGGGTAAAGTGTCCTGCAGAATTCTCGCATGCTCTTGATGAGATCCAGATGCAGCCACAAACACTCCCCTGCATAGGCCAACATTTTTCTACAGTTCAATTTCGCAATTGTAGAGACGAGCCGACCTACCACAGTTACTCCAGTCGACCCTGCGACTCAACCGATTTGAGAGACAACTTTTGCCCGCTCGACTTGAGTCACGACTGGCGAGCCACGACTGGCGAGCGACTCGAATTGAGTTACTGCGGGCAAATGACTTGGCACGACTCAAGCTCACGCTGTGACCCGACTCGTTGCCTTCAAATCAATCGACTCCTTCGCGCGAGTGGCCGGAATGGAGCCTATGATCTGGTAAAACCCCATGATTTGGTGATTTGGTGTAATTACACAGTAGCACACGAGGGACATTGGGCCCATTTTCTTCAACTTACCTTGCGTGCACACAACGCCACCGGGTCTCAGCGCCTTCTTCATGAGTTCGTAGTATGACTTCTCAAACAAAGCTGCTGCAGGACCTGTTCACATTAAAAAAAAAAAACCAAAACCCAAAGTTAGAGCTGCTCATAAACTGACAAATGGATACAAACTAGTGAAGGACAGCATTTGTCTTACATGTGTAGAACAAGCGGACAAGTTTAAGAAAAGATGAGCCTGCGAGTCATAAAAGTCAATTTATGACTGGGGTACACGGTCATTGGACTAACTCCTATCTTGCATATACTAGTCGGGACTATTCTAGTCAGCTAAACGGATCCTGCCTACAGAAGTAGGTCGCATTGCTGGTTATTAACGGCCATGCATAGCAAGGACTCGTAGTACATGTACACCAATGATCAATGACCCTTGCTTGACCAACCTTGCCTGTAGAGGTGCCCTCTCACGTGCCCCCTCCCCCCGTGGATAGGCCAAACAGCGCCCTCAACTGTGCCTGTGCAGAACCAATGAGCCCTGCCCCCCCTTGGACACCCAACTTCACCTCAAGCAGCGTCCCAAAAAACTGGGGCTTCGAGGGCTGTAAGACTATGTCTGTTGTCAACTTTGCAACCGGCAAAGCCCTAGCCTCAGATGCGTGATTTGCAATGCAGCCGTACCTATCGGGTCCGAGGAGTCGGTGATGATGACGTCAAACTCGTTGCAGTGCTGCTCCATGAAGGCGAAGCCGTCGCCTATATGCTGGGTTAGCTTGGGGCTCTGGAACCCGCTGGACATGTAGGGCAGGTATTTCTTGCTAACTTCGATCACTTTCTGCAAGTCAGTGCAAACAAGCTTGCCAATCAACAGAGTTGGAAGACTATCCATTATAATACAGCTTGGACCCACTGTGACCACAGATGGGAAACGCTTGAGATTCACTCCTTCAAACCCTTCAATTTCAATTAATTAATAGTGAAGAAACAAACCTATTAAAAGTGGTCAGAATTATCCGAGGACCACACACAGGGTTATTTTGTTTTGTTTCATGTTGTTTTCATTTCAGAGTGAGCTGGGTTGAGACCACAGTATTGATCTATTGATCTGCACTGAAAAAGAAATTTTAACAAATAAGACGACCCTTCACCCCACACAGCTAATACAGGAAACCAACAGCAAATTCAGAAACAAAATCGTGAAGAAATTTCACGCTGCTCCAAACGTCCTGTCTTTTTCAACGTGTAATGGTATCAACAAAGAATGGCAAAACATGAGGTCTCCCCCCCCCTTTACCTCATCAATCTCGCACTGCGTGACGCTCTCCACCTCTGGGTGTTTGACGACCTCTCGGATGACCCCACCATCCCCACCCCCGATGACCAACACCTGCCCCCCAAAAAAACAAGAATTTTGAAACTAAGGAAAACCGTGAGCAATACAATACAATGTTACATGTAATTAGACGGACCTCTTTGTGCCCCAATGGGCAGTCCATGTGTTAAACAGAATGCCTAATTGGGTTCCCCCCCCACCTTCCCCTGTCAACAAAAAAAGGTGGGGGCATTTGGCCACTCAGTGAGTGAGAGTACATACTCTCCATTCCAAAATATATGTACATGTTACAAGTATTAGAGTCTGTCAACTTTACAATGAAATCATTTCACTTTTTTAACGATTGAAAGCTTATCAAATCACAGGCTTGTTTTCCAAATTATGAACTCTCCTTGAACGAGTACATGTAATGCTCTTCAGCGCAGACATCATGAAAGGGATTACGTGTATGGCTAATTTTTATAATTTCTCTTTGAGCCAAGGTGTTGTTCCAAGTGCTTAGAAAACTGCCAATGTAGCTCCCATTCATAAACATTCCGATAGGAGCGACATTGGCAATTATTGCCCCACTGCCCTCACTTCAGTGTTTTCGAAAGTTGATCGAAAGTATTGTATCTGGCAATATTCGTTCTCACTTGGAAACGAATGGATTAACCCTAACACTCCTCAGTCCTCCAACAGGTGAAGGATTGAGGAGTGTTAGGGTTAATGTTTGAGCTCCAGCGTGGTTATAGGCCAGGCCGTTCTTGTGCAACACTTCTTGATGACACAATAACGGAGTGGTCTAACACACTGGATCAAGCCAAATCTTGCGTGCATGTTGTATCTCTGGATGTCAGCAAAGAGTTGACTGTATTTCGCATAAGATTCTTATTAACAAACTCAAGAATACGTACGGGATTTGTGATCCCTTTACTCGGTTGGATTAATTCTTTCCTTGTTGGGAGAAAGCAAAGAGTTGTTTTCCGTGGTGCTGAATCTGTCCGGTCTAATGTTACATCTGGAGCTCCACAGGGGCCTGTCTTTGCCCCTACTTTTCAACATTTATCTAAATGACTTACATCTGTCAAATCCCCCTCGGCACTATGCAGATGACACTTTTTTTAAACAGGCAGATTCAAGGGGAAAATGATTTGATGTCTCTCCAGACAGATCTGGATGGCCATTTCGCACATCCTTTGAGCACCTTCCCTAGTGACTTGGCTGATAATCTGATATGCGCCCCTCTCCGTCAGTTTTTGAGTGAGCTGAAGGACCACTTTGCTGGCTAGGCTTGTTTTTAACCCATCGCCGTATTTTTATCTTAATTATGATTATTTTTGTTGTACTCTTTCTAGCCTTACTTTTCTATTTGAGTCTCGGGAGACATACGCCTTTTGGCGACAGTTTATTTTTAAACTTTTATGTTCTCCTGGGCGGCCCGCTGTGTCTAGTGATTGTCTAGTTGCATGTTCAATTGCCCCAATAAATATCATTACTATATTAATATCATTATTTTTGTATGCAATCATGCCATGTCAAATTTTAGTCACAATTTCAAGTACTCTCATGCACATGTAAATGTCAGAGACTTTAAAGGCCTTGAGTTTTTCTGTCTGAAGATTCTACGTCAGGACTTTTCTTCTGATTTAACATTCCAATGGGTTTATAATGGCATTCGTTGATATATTGCCAATTCGATCTTCTTTATGGGACACTGGTGTATACTATCTTTTTCCACGAATGCAGTGATATGGTGCCACTTTCCATCCCAACAACGGATCAGTGAACGAAGTACCGGTGCACCGAAGTACCGGTGCACTGAAAAACATACATGAATTCTACTTGGAAATACAAGCAACATACTTGGATCCGTAAACGTGCCCTGCACCCCCAGGCCTCTGCCTATTTTATGCACCGGATTAGCCCAGTTGCTTGTTGAGGTTTAGGAACCAGGAATGGGGCAGATTTTCCACCATTACTCTCCATCATTCTCCTCTTTACAGTACAAGTAACTGTCAACGTCAAAAACAACCTACCTTCTTTGGGCTAGGATGGGAGTTGAGAGGCAGGTGAGAGATCATCTCCTGGTAGCTGAATTCATCCCGCTCCGTACACTGAATGACGCCGTCCAGGACGAGCACATTGCCATAATTCTCACTGTCGGTACAAAGAGGAAAAATACATGTGTACAAAAGGGAGGCTGATGGTGTTGGGCTTGACAGATTTTGCCAGAGAGCAATGGATAGCAATGTGCACGTATGTGTTCTAAATATAATGTACAAATCCACACGTCAGATTTGTGCTGGGGAGGCAAAAAAATTGGACGTCAAATTTGCAGGGGGATTTCCATTCTCGGCACGATTGGTGGATCTGTGTTTACTGCAACATCTTGGCATGTTATCCATTGCTCTTGGACAAAATCAGTCAAGCCCAACACCCATCAGTCAATCACCTTTTTCTTTTCAAATTAACGATGGAGGACAACCGCTTTGGAAAGGGGGCATTTATGCCAGAGAGGTGGGTCACTGTATACTTAGAGTCCGTTTCTTTTTTATAAATTGGAAGTCCTTTTTTTCTTTGACAAACATTTCTCTAGCCATTTTTCCGGCTTGTTCTTCGATTTCTTGGTTGTTTTTATCCCTTTGGAGTTTGTCAATACTCGCGATCTAATTTTTTCTTTGAGTTTGTTAAATTTTCGGAGCTCGGAGTTAATCAACACAAATTCTTCCAGAGAAATATCACCATCGTTAATAACCTGAGATATACATGTACATATATATTCGTCGATCATGTTTAGTTTAGCGTTGGCCAATGCTCTGATTTGGTCGTGTTTTTTGGACTTGTTCAGCAATCATTTACTTGCATATTTTAAACATACCAAACGCACCTAGGGTGAAACCTTCCCTCAATACACCCAGACTCCCACAGGCACCGACACCCCACCCAACATGGTGGGTATGCCTATAGCTGCCAACGCAACACTCAACGTTTCAACTCCATATTCCACGTAGCCAACTGCTATGCTCTTCTTTTGTGGTTTCACTAACGCAGGAATAAAACAAGTTTAAAAGACCCCCATAAAACCTTATGGGGTCTTTCTTATGCTTTATATCAAATGGGGTCTTTTAATCTTTTTTCATTCAACCAACCAATCACCAATGTGCCCACGCCTGAAAACAACTGTTAAGCTACACATGCTCAGCCAACCAACCAACCACCTTGACCGCAACGGTTTAATAACCAACTTAGTGAGATTTTTTAGTATGGCGGATAGTTCTTGTCTTTCTCAGTCACTTGCAGCTTCAGTAAACTCATTTTTGATTTGGTTAATTTTGTCGTCTACTTCTCTCAGGTTTGCCAAGTTTAATAATAATTCAGTTTTTTTCACCTCTGAAGGTTCTACAAGTTGTCGGTCAAAACCCATGAGTTCTCTGATATTTAACTCTCCGATTTCAGTTTGCATCTCTTCGTCTTGGGCAAGGTCTTCTAAAGTTTTGCTAACTTGATTGGTTGCTTGGGGATGTTCTTGTAATGGGATACTTTCGACTTGTAGTTGCCCAAGTCTATCGCCGTTTTTACCTGTCGTGTAATCTTTCAAACTAAGAGTAAGTCTTATGAAATCTGTGTTTGTTTTACCCTGAATCGTTCTTAAATTAAGAAATAGACTTCTGTCATTTTTATGAGTTTAATCAGCTTATTTTCCATTGAACACAGAGTTTATCTTTATTATCAAGTTGCAAAATATTTGGGTCTCTAATTGTTGGCTCCTATCCTGTTAAGCCGTTTCTTGTTTAATTGTGTCGTAAAAGTCATTCATTTTATCTTTGACTACAGCTCTCCTTAAATCCGTTGTTTGTGATTGGTCTTCTGTAAACGTTGTTTCTTGGTCTAAATGAGTTTCTAGTATCTTTACAATACGACCCAACAGGACCCAAGCAGTGTTTTCTCTGTAAACTCTGAGCGCCGAGTTACACTTTTGAGTCAACAACCAACACGAATGCTGATAGTGCCGACCAGGAAATGCCATCTTGCTGAGAGCGCAACTTTTGCTCGTTTTAAATTTTTTCCGATATTTGATTTGCTGCTCAGAACTACATGTACAGTCATCTATAAATAATAAACAGCGTCTTGGTTCCATCAAAAATTTCTTGAAACGTTTACAGTGTATCCCGTGCTCAGTCTCCGTTTGGATACATTTTCTCTTTGGTGTCCAAAATAAGCCGTGTTTTTGGTCAGCGTCAAGGGCAGCCAGTTGTATTTGAAATTGTGAAAAACATTGGTGTCTCTACAGCTCATGATGGTAGTACTCTGTAGACTGACGTTCAGCCCTTGTACCAAGCTGCGAGCCAGGTTGTTATAAACCACTCTATTGTGATCCAACTTCCCCGTCTACCTGGAGTATAAAAGTGAGTTTGGCCGTGCCGAGAACAACCATGTCGTCCGTGCCTACAGGCGGAAACTTGACTATTAGTTTTTGACCCGCGGCTATGGTGCTCAGGTAGTGAGTAATGATTACTTCGCGCCTTTCTCCTTTGATGGCCCTGGGAACTTTGAGAGGGTGGTTTGGATCGAGCTTCTTCATCATAGTTGTTGTGGTTGCATTTGATTTTTAACAAAGCACAAGTAGGAGGGACTATTGTCAACACTCTGGCATTCACGGGGTCTAATTTTTTGTTTAGCAGCATTTCAAAACAACAGATTGATAAATGCAAGCGACATGATTTGGCCGTGGAAGAACTGGCCCGAGGGAAACAACATTGGGAGCAAAAGCGTACCAGACTTGTATATTTTTTAAACGAGCAAATTCATATGCAAAAGGCTTCAGAGCAAACGTTTGAAATGTGGACGAGGCTTTGATAGCGTATAACAAAATAACCCGCAGCTACAGTGTACTTGCCGTCGAGCCTGCCACCAGAGCCCACATTGAGTGATTTTTACACACCCAGCGATGACCAACGAGATAGAGAACTCCGGTGTGAGAGCAAAACCGAAAAGTCTGATATTGCAAAGCTTGAAGAGGTTTATTACAGCCCTCGAGGTTATTGGAAAGGAGAGGGAGCTGTTAAAAATTTACACGAGAAAACCGGTACAGACAAGAAAACAATAAGAGCCTGGTTAGCGAAACAAGCCATTCGGAAAATTTATCTGCCTGCACCGGGGTATATACCGAGTCCGAGGACTTAACAAAAAGACTTTGCTGAACCCAACGACATGCACCAAATGGACGTGTTGTATTTACCCTGGGGTACGGGTGCCAAAAGGCCCAAGAGGTAGAAACTTATAAATAAGCGTCAACGGTGGTCGACGTTACTTCCAGATACAAAGAAGCAGAACCTTTAACTTCAAAACTGCCAACCAAGTGACAGACGCTATGAAACAAGTTTATGACAGATCTCCTTTGACTGGGCCTTGATCACTTAACGTAGACTCTGGCTTAGAATTTAAAGGCGAGTTTAAAAAGACTTTTATAAACTTTATTTCCCTTCTATAAAACATGCTCCCAAGCCACGAATACAGGAGAAAGTCTGGTCAGAGAACTTTATTTCCCTTCTAAAAAAATCCTCCCAAGCCACGAATACAGGAGAAAGTCTGGTCAGAGAACTTTATTTCCCTTCTAAAAAAACATCCTCCCTAGCCACGAAATACGGAGAAAGTCTTATAGTAGTTTATTTTCTTTCTAAAAAACATTCTCCCAAGCCAGCCACGAATACGGGCAATTCGAACATACATGTAGGCAGTTCTAACGGGTCGTGCTATTTAGCATCAACGAGCGTCAACAGAGCGTCAACAAGTTATTCAAGCACATTTATGCAAATGTTTTATATAAAATGTTGATTAGGGTCCTACTTATCAAATTCAATGTATAATATCTATCTCAAATTATATTTGAGTGTTGAAAGTTGAATGACAAAGTCCGGCCTGTTTGTGCAGTTCGACCAGCTGCCATCTTGTTTTCGGGTGGATGGCAGAGGAAAGATAGATGGAAGTCCTCGTACATCGTGAAAAATTTTCATTTTCCTGCAAGAATTTGGAAGCAAATTCAGTGTTTCTCTTATACAGTAGCAAGTGTTAGAGTCTCTAAAATATAATAAAACCACTTTTAAATTTGTAGAGGGTATTTTCAAGTTGTTGACGCTTTGTTGACGCTATTTGTGTGTGTCGACACTTGTTGATGCCAAATAGCATGACCAGTTCTAAAATGGGTCTTTTGTGGCCTAAAATGATTAGATCATGTAGGTGAAGCCCTGTGCGTATTTTGTGTGAGAGCGGTCAAGAACCACATTGTAGCCCTGTCTGTATTTTGTGCGACATTGTAGCCGGCTACGATGTGGGAGAGGAGGGTAGTGGGGTAATCTGTAACTGTGCCACACGGAGTATGATAGAGAATAGCTCTACTAAGAGGATTGCTGGTATTCCTCTTTTTCGACTTTGGACGGGATCATCATACTAACGCTCCAAGCCTGTACATATTGTGAGGTTGAAACGGTTCTCAAAAATTCTAAAGACTCACCAAAAACACCTCTATCAACACCTACAGGCTTCCATAACTGCCAACGTCAAACGGTTATTGCTACATGTACATGTACAGTCAAACACGAATAACACGAGCACGCTTGAGACGAGCTCGTGCTTAAGATGAGCAGATTTCTTCAGTCCTGTTCAAAATGTACACATTCCTATGAGAGAAAACTTACTTAATACAAGATGAGTACTTTTGCCTAACCAGCAGTGTCAAAAACTATTGTCCATGGCATTTTTAATACGAGTACAATTGAAAAGCGTCTTCAAAAGCTTAATCCCAGCAAGTAATTCTATGAATGGGATAAGTGATAACACATATAACACGAGGTTTACCGTAAGACAAGGTTTTTTGGAGAGTCCCTTCAAGCTCGTATTAAGCGTGTTCGAACGTACATGTACATGTAGTAGTCGCTGCCTATAACTTATAAGCGGGGAGACTAGACCTGCCGCCCTGCCATCATGCCTGTTAATGCTCATCAGCTAGGGGTCTTACTAATTACCGTCAACACACGATAGTAATGTCAACACACCGTCAACTCCTCGAACATACAAGTTTAATGGAGAAAAGAGGCACAGAAGTGTAACTCTCGGACTGACAGAGACTTTCCAGTAGTAAGGGGTCACAAATCAATTTGCGAAATGGAGTTTTTTCACACACACAAAAAAAAGATCTCTAGCAGCGTAGCAGGTCGCCGCCATCTTGTCTGCCCTTGGACTGTCCCATTTTGGTGTGGGCATGGAGGTGATACCACAAACAACAGAGGGCACCAGCAGCTGCAGATGGTTTGTGCATTGCTTGGATCATGTTGTGAGTTAGTATTTTGTAAATTTCAATCTTTTTTATTTGTGACTATGATCACTTCCTATTATGAAATCTCTACGTTTTGTGGATGATCCGACTGACTGTCCTGTGTTTCTTTAACATATAATATTACCACCCCTCTTGCGTAATGGTATGGTCCCAGCTGCCCCAGAGGCAACATGGCTGCTGATTTTGATTTCGGCAAAATTAAATCGGCAATTTTCCAGAGTTTAATCTGTTGATGTTTAGCCGAAATATCCTTTCAAACACTTTTTACTATTGAATTCAGCTTCTTTGTTTTTTAACATGTTTTGGAGGTGCTGACGCTGTGTTGACGGTGTGTTGACGGTCCGTTGCGTGTTGACGGTGTGTTGACAGTATTTAGTAAGACCATAAGCTAGGCCTACACTGAAGGGCGCCCTCAATAATTCAATGGTTCTCATTTCTTTTACCACTTGAGATAAGGTCGGTCGAAAAAAAATTCCTTAAAAAAAATCCATGTTGCTGGAGTATAAATCATGACTGAATAAACCTCAATTTTCCGTGTACAGGGGCCTTTTTGTTCTCTCTGCATTTTTTATATACATAAGTATTAAACAAACATAACTGTATAAAAAAAATCGAAAAAACACGGTTTGTGTGTATACTTGCATGCAAATAGATATACATGTTCTTATTGTTACAAGAAGCCACAAAACATACCGCGCTGGATTGCGGAAGTCTAATGCTGCTGGTCGATACCATGCTGCTCACATTGAAAATTCCCTTGTACGAGTCCGGGTCAAGACAAGTGTAGGGCTATGCACGAACCTCAGTGGGCCACGGAAAGGCGCACGCCAACGCCGACTGTCGCTGTTGGTCCTTTTTCGAAATCGTACGTTTTCAGGGCTTTTGTTTTCAAAGGTCATGCTGGTCAATTCTTTTCCCTTCAGGTTTTTTTTTGGGGGGTTAGGTCTTTTTAGCAGGGTCGGAGGGGAAAAAAAGCTTTTTCTTTCCGTGATCGGGAGCCCAAAATAGGGTCGGTCGGAAATGAGAACCATAGAATATAAAAAGGGTGCCCTAATCATGGTAATCGTGTCCCCAATTTCGTGACCTTACCTTTCGAATACGAGCACATCTTGAAATTTGGATTTTTCATGGAAGAGCACATCCTTGACTTTCAGTGACATACATTGACCAGGCCACAGTGTACTGAACTCACTGAACCAACCTTCGTGCAAGGAATCCATGAGAAAATGACCGATATGGGTAAAAATCACCTGCAACTTGACGGTGTTAATTTGCTGTGCTTGTGCGATGTGTCCACAATCGTGAAAGTTGCTCGCTTATACATATGCCACAAAAGCACATGCATCGCCGGTTCTCATGAGTTTTTCTCCTGAAAGTCAGGGTATTCAACTTAATGCAAGGTACCATTTGCTGCGCTTAGACCATGGGTTATTTAACCCCTAAGCTTTCGATTCATACCACGTGTGCGTGCGGTGCGCGTGCGATCGAGCGTGGACCACGGTAGTCTTGGTTGCCAGACGTTACTGTTTTAATTGGTTCCTGAACCGGCCGCCCCGAGAGGGCGTATATCATCTCTCACACCATGGAGGAAGGAAAGAAATTATTAAGGGTGAAGTGTTCGAATTCAAGCAATGTTCTCCGGCAGGCACAGGTGCATAAAAAGTACGCCTACAGATTCTTTCAAATAAAGGGGTCTGTTTGGGCCAAGAAATTGTGGAATTGTCTCAGACTGGCCCAGGATCATCTCTGTAGATTCAAGGGCACCCATCTGGGGGCAAAGCAGATAAAAACGTGGCTAAAAACTTATCAGAAGAGCCCCGAAGGTGAGGGATGTCATTTGAAAAATGGCCGCTGAGAAGACTGAGGAACCTTCACTTTTGGGGGGGGTGAGTTTGTTTTGGGCGAATTAATAAAAAATTCATTGGTTTACCTACTTAAAATTGATAATCTGAAATCTGAAGGACCAAACAACACATTTTTTGTTTGAGAGGCCTCAGGGACTTCAGTTGCCTGTCATGGGGCTCCAAACTTTGTTGATTTTACACTGTTTTCAATGGAGCTTGAATTGGTTTGGTGCACCCTTTAAGCCCCATTGAAGTTTGGGGCTCACTAACATGCAAGCCAGCATCACTGAGGTTTCTCAAACAAAATTGAAGTATTGTTTTGCCCTTAATCTTTCTATTTCTTTTCATTTTTTGGAGGGTCGGCCAATTACATTTTGAATTATTCACACGAAATGAAATCACCCCCCCCCCTTAAGGTGAAGAATCCAAGCCTGCTCAAACCATTTTTCAAAATATTAACATCCCTCTACTTTCTCAGGAACGTAGGACCATTTTGCAGCTGTATTTTTCACAATTCTGCTATCGCATGGAAGGCCTCAGAGCCGAGGAGTGTGATCGTGACAAATATTTTAATAATATTTTGGGGGGCCAAACAAAGTTTTTTCAAAAGAAACTGTGTGAGGGCACTTTTCGTGCTAATGAGCTGGACAGAAATTGCCACTTGAGTTAGTTCACCCAAAACCAAAAAGCTCTGTACACAAACAATACACGTAGGCATACGAAAATAAGAAATAGTTATTTTCATGTCTGTCCTTTTGCATGATTCCCTTCCGCTACACTAAACGTGCGCGCGCACACAAAGAAAACTTTGACAAAATCCAAGGGCAAGAGCGCCACGTAGTGACGCTCGGGAGAAATCTAGCAAAACATTTTTCACTGGAAATTGAAGAGCACGACCTCCAGTATATGTACAGTTTTCTTTGCCAACGTCAGTTTTTCCAGCCCTTCTCCGAAACAAATCCACAAATGCTTGCAAATGATACCGGACCGTGGGCTGCACTGGCCTAGTCTGGTCAGAAGCAAAGATCCTTTGCGGCGCTATACGATCTTTGGTCGGAAGGTAGCCTGCGATGCCAGCCAAATGCAGCGGGTCTTTTTGTGAACGAAATCCCGCGAGTTTGGAACTGCGAGTCCCAAATCCTTGATCTCCATATGTTCCTCTAATTAGTGCCAATTTTTACCAACTCTCAATCCATATTATTTGTGGGATCACAAAATCCTACTCGATCTCACCGCAGGAATTGGCCAATTTAGCGGAAATTCTGGAATGCACTTGCTAGGACCGCGATTGTTGTTTTTTTTTTTTTTTTTTTACAAATCGTTTTTGAGAAAACCAGCTCTTGAATAAAGCCTACCATATTGAAAAAGCTCGCTATTTACTAGCTTGATATGTGGTCGTTCAAAATGTATATAAACAAGTAAACGGTGAAAGTGAAGGCTAGGGGAGCGGGTTAGCGTTGCGGTTCTTTCCTCGCTTTGCACCAATGAGGCCCGGGTTCGAGTCCCGGCTTGGCCCAGGCTTTTGAAGTGCATTTGGTTTCCAGTCCATACTCGCTCTCGCAGGTTTTCTCCGGGTACTCCGGTTTCCTCCTGCCTCTAAAACTGGACCTTCTTCCTAACTCCGTAATGTGATGCTGATTAATAAAGTAATAAAGTGTATGAATAAACGTACAGGTATTGGCGTAAATAGCCCAAGTTGCTGAAAGCGTCATCAAATCAAAACAAGAAGTGGACGCTAGCTTCAAAAACTATTGCTCTTCCTCCGGTGATTTCCCACGAGACGAAAGTAAGACCGTCGATTCCTATGCCCCTTTTTCAACGGTTGCCTTCAGGGAGACCAAAGAACCATCTGGAGGTATAGAGAAAACATTAATTAGGGCAAGGATTACTGATAAAATGTTCCGCAAAGACAAACTCAGCCGCAGAGACCAACTTTAGATTAATCTACGATTTATTTCCGATTCAGCCTATAAAAAAGGAAACTTTAACCCGTTATAGAGTAAAGAATAAGTCACACCACTTTTACAGATGAATAGTGCGTACATAACAAAATTGTGCAACCAAAAACATGTTTCCTACAGATTATCGGTACATAAAAAGTTAAGTCTACCTATTTTTGAATTGAAAGACACCGCCACAAAAATGGAAAGTCTACCTATCCAGACACATCGATCTTGGCATCGCATCATCACACCTTCAGATGCCACCCTCTTGTCCTAAGTATTAAAAAAATCCATTCACGATGGATGCAATAGACGAAACGACTCATTTGAAAGTGAATAACTCTACATTGGGCCCAATATCTATAAATAATGAAAGGTAAGGCCAACAGAAATAATAC
>NW_019091445.1:909262-923650 GCF_001949145.1 Acanthaster planci
GAACCGGGGAATAACTCGACGTTTCGAACAGTGTACTCTGTCCGTCTTCAGGAGACTGTTAATATAATATAATATATAATATTATAATAATAATAATAATTAATAATAATAATTAATAATAATACTCATCCAATAACTAACCCAGCTCCCAAGTAAAGAAATTCAAGGATTTCTACTTTTTCCCCCAGAAATATTTAACAGGTTCCTATATACGTAATTTTTATCCTGAAAATCGGGTCCTTGAATTAAGCCCAAAATTGTCTTTTCGAACTGCACCTTCTTCACATGACAGGCAATTCTTTGGGGGAAACTGGCCCGAAAGGAAACTTCGAAGGACAGGTGGAATCATAATTAAGATGTGGTAAAAAATATTCAAGAGCCTTTTCTTTTATCCGTTTGCTTCAAGACCCATTGCATTTGTAACATAAACATAAACCTCATGTTTTAAATGTACCGTGTAATGGGTTTTGCGTAGAAAACTGAAATACATAAAGAAAAAATAACCCTCTTCACCAACTCTCACTCGGTTCTCAATCAAGTCGAACTATTTTCAAAATTAATTCCTTAAAAGTAAATAAACTCAGCATATATATGTAATATTGAAAATACATAGTATTGTCTCACCTTGTTTTAGGACTTCAGTCTCACATAAAAACACAATACTCAAGAGCAAAAAAAATGTACAGTTCTCGTTACAGAATAGGAACTACTTCATAGAACAATCTTATTAAAACTTGTGCTTCTGTGTCAATGACATGAATTCATCCATATTGACACCACATAAACATACACCACTAGTTGCTAATTTGCTAAGAGATGTACCAAAAAACAAACCTGAAAGGCACTGGAGGTTCGGTTGGCAAGTAAATCTTCATAAAGATGACTTTTGTTCTTGTTATTAATTCCAAAATAACGCAGTTGTGAAAACCCCCCTACAGTTTAACATAACCACATTGTCTTCGAAGCTTGCGTACGATACAGGATTTTTTCACTATTGTTCCTGGAGAAACGTGAGCATGAAATTTTTGAATGGACTGTCTACTTCAAAAATCTTGATTTTTGCCCAAAGAGATTATTTACTCCGCATACGATTTCTTAGTTGGAAATATTCCACAAACTGCTCTACAGTACAATTTGATTTCTTTAATCACACGTCTTTTTATGGCAACAGGAAAATGAGATTGGATGGCCTGATTCTGGGTTACTGTTGAGAGAATGCATAAACCTGGTAGACTGAGCTTTGCAGTTAGCAAACACCGGTTTTAATGTGTGATAGTTCTCAAGTCTTGTTCTCTTCTCTGATTACAAACAAATCTGGCCAAGGTTTGCTCAGGAGGTATTTCCAAAGCTTCGCCATTTTCTCTGCTACGGCTTAGCTTAGTGCCTTCTTGGAACTGGTCACTCATCCATTCTCCAGCGTCATGAGAAAGAAAGCAGACAGGCCACATCCCACTCATGTGGCTATGGCTTGAAATTGAGCATACACATATGGAAGCCGCCGGGGTAGTGGCTTCGCACATCTCCCATAGACAGGGGTGCCATTTTCAGCCATAACCAAAGTATTTAGTCAGATGTGATCCAAGGAGCAATTAAAGCCAGGGGCAAGGCTGACATACATGCAGCAACAACCCCCAAAAATGCTGAAATATATCAATACTGCAGTTGTGGGTTCTAATACGTGCTTGGAAATATGTCCTCAAATAGCCAACAAAATAAAAGCATTTGATCCTAAAATAACTTTTCATGAAAACAGAAAAACTTCAATTATCAACATACAATTCCAATTGCTGTATCCAAATATTTAGATTTAAAGGTTTTCAACAAAAAATCTCCCATTAATGCAAAGGCAAACAAACCAGTGACATTCAGACACAGGTGTCTATCTGTCTAGCTAATTTGAAGCATTTGTTTGAAGCAAAACCTGAAGGGCAGGTTTCCCTACAAATATTCCGACGTCAAATTTTGCTTTGAACTGGCATTTCCCGTTATCTGGAGAACATTTAAGATTACAAAGAACAAATCTTCATGCCAGTATTAACTACTTCTGTGATACTAAAGGGGGAAATCTAAGTTAAACTTGGTTTGCTGAAAACTTTTCACAAAACTTAAAAAATCAATCTATCAGGTGAATTTTATTTCCTTTTTTCTCCTATTTAAATCCTAAATTTCAGAACTGCTCTCCATTTGCTACAGCAACCATAATTATTGCTCTTCTTAAAGTTCCAACAAAGCATAGAAATTAAACAGTTACCAATATTTACAACAAATGTAATTCCAGCATTCTTGATTACAAAAAAAAAATCTAGTCACCATAATGAATTGTTCACAAAAAAATATCTATACCCGATCAATTTCACAGGGAACAAACACCCCAATTGAATATCTCAACTGAACGGTAACAAAGAGGGGCTTAATGAATCAGGAGAGATTTTGAAAGCGTTGCCCTCAATGCCTAAACAAAAGTGAGTTGCCTTGCAAGCACTTTTGTACAAAAAAGGGTGAACTGCTACGAGAGTTCTTGTGTTCTTGACAGGCAAGTTTTCAAAGAACAGAAAAAAGAATCACATCTCTTACATGGTAGATTCCCGTTATAGCGCCCCCTGATATAACGCTCTTACCAATATAAAGCTCTAATTTCATTTCCCCAGCTGTACACACATTCACTGTGTACATATTTCTGTGGTTATAGCACTCTGGTTTAAAACGCTAACATCCGAACATAATTCACATACATGACATACACATGTGGATACATGTATCCATTACTGTACATGTACATAGAAGTACATGTGCGGTGCACATGGCTGCACGTCCACCCAGTCAGTTATCCTGTTTGTAAGTGACTTTGTCACAAAGGCAGACATGCCAGGAGTTTCTGGATCCCATTGGATGATCGCTGCAGTAAATGGCGATCAATGCATGTAACTCTATGTGCAGTGCGTGAGCAGTGGGTGTGGTTGAAACTGAAGGGATGTCACACTTATGAACCGGATAGACTACCGAAGTGTGACGTCATTGTGAACCAGAAATGCTGTGCAAACAAATGGATTCTGCGCGCGTTGGTCCACCCACTGGTTTTTGCACTAATGCCTTTTACACACTTATATAATTCTGCCTGTGATGTATTCGCTACAGCACTGTGCGGTTATAATACTCAATTCTGTTGGGTCCCCTTGAGAGTGCTGTAACGGGAATCTACTGTAGCTTTAACACTGTTTTCCTGAGACATAGAAATGGCCACTTTTTAAAGTGCACCTACAGAGAACTGTCAAAACAGATTAGCTAACTGCTTCTACGACAAGCTTTCATTAAAACAAGTTTTCAAGCAAACTTATTTCAGAAGTTATTTCTAAATCAATGCCAAAATGCAAAAATTGACATACCCAAAATGTTATGCCATGCTAATATGCCATTTATTCCTTTGGTTCCCGTGGTGTAAAGTACACAGGAGGGTTCATCCAAAAGCCGTTGGTGCCATGAGCCTTTCCATGCACCTGAACCCATATCGACAGAGCTGTATAAATCGACTCAGTCACCACAAAATCATGACAAAGTCAGTCACGAGTTGCTCAGTCCCAAGCCCTGCTGGCGTAAGCGGAGGGGGGTGCCAGTAGGCCCCCCCATTGTTTGCTGGGGGGCCCGGGGGCCACTTTTGGCAGGGTCCAATTATACAGGTAGGTTTGGGCTTGGTCTAATAATGGCTGATGCCTGATGGCTCTTAAATGCCCACCCTCCCACTTGAAAATCGTTCCACCGCCATTGGTCCCGAGTCAACTCACAAGTTGGTTCAATACCATGCGGTTCTGGCCTATTCGTGGACAGACTTTTGAGCTGCCTAGTGATTGACTTGTGACTGACTCAATTTCAACTCTGCCAATCACAGTGATGTCTCAAAGTTCTACAAAATCACACTCACCAAATTACAACATAAATGTTGTGTAACCTGATGACATCACGCTTTGTTTGCGGGTGCTTTCCTGTGGCAGTGAGGTGGGACGTGATCTATAGGGGCTTTGCGTGGTAGCCATCTTGCAGGGCAGTTCTTTAGCTCCACAAAGAAAACCTCCCTTTTGCATACTGCCTGCAATATGGCAACCCTGCAAACCCTCTATTAAACTCCCATCGGAAAGCACACTGGCAAACAGAGCGTGACGTCATGTCTTGGATCCATTAGGATCTGAGAAATTAGTCAGTGTAGTACTAGTAAGATGCAGGGAGCGATTTGACACAAATGTACGTTTGCCGCTTTCTGTTGAATTCTGTACCATATACACTTCATCTCAGTGTCAATTGAGACAGACATGACACCATAATTGAAACCAGTACAAACAGGCATGAATATCAAGCTTTAAAACCATTCTGAATGACGTGCTACCTTAAGATTAAAGCCTACGGTATGTGTACAAAATACATTTTGACAGCAATTGCACATCTTCATGAGACAGGCCTTTCTCAGTAAACATTTGTAAAGAAATGCGTAGGAGGTTAACCACCTCCTGCCGGGTGGATTTTTCTTGAGTGGGATGAGATGACAGGACCTTTTCAAGATTTTCCGTTTTCAAAATTCTTCAAAAATGCTTGTGTTCATTTACTGGGCATTTACACCCACATGAATGACTGTCTGGTGGCTGCTCTAATCTGACAGGCACCTTCATTACCGCCCGAGTATTCAGCCCAGGCCTGCAGCCCTGTAAAAGAGAGCCCAGAATTTTGAGGTGTTGCATAATTTCCTTTGTTCCAATGAATGCCAGTAGCATCTTTTAATACGCGGCTGGATTAGCGAGCAGCGGCGCTGTGTCGCTCATCAATGGGGCCCTGGAGCACTTTTGTCTGCGGTGTAAATCCGCAGTCACGCTACGCCCAAAACAGTGGTACACTGTTTCAAAACAGTGCTGGATTTACATGTACCTTCGAAAAATGGAAGTCGAAAATGTTGGCAATTCCCAGCAGCAGGTCCTTGTTCCAAGTACGGTCTTTTGCTACACAGACCAGCTCTTTTGTCCAAAACCGGGCACCCCGGCTCTGGGCATATAAACACAAGGTGCCTAAGACTGGGCACCCCGGCGGGAAGTGGTCAATATTCAATCTGCAAGAGGAACGCAAACTGACAAACTTTTTTCTGGTGGCCTTAAAAATCGCACGAATTCTGATAATTAAGTTTATTAATTCAGATGATTTATTCATAAATTATTCATTTATCCTCGTAAAAAAAAAAGAACAAAGGAACAACTTAATGCGAGTTAGTATACTGGCAGCCCATATTTGGGTGCCCAATTCGGGCAAAGGGCAGAGGTGTATAACATTCCAAGAGGGGAAAATATGGATCTTTGGCACCTGATTTGCAGTTAACAGCAGAGGATTGACCTCTTCCATGGGGCAGCCATCTTGCTTTTTAACCAACCAAAGCAATGTCGCCAAATTGAGGCTAGAAGGAAAAACAGTCTGTTCCCTTTTGTCAAAATGTGAAGTTGTAATACTGTTGCCAAAGGAGGCTACAGGGAACAAGACAAACATGGCCGCATCATGATAAAGGTCTGTGTGTGAGAAGATGGAGAGAGTCTTGTTGGCAAGGTGAATGCAGATTGCATGGCAATCACCCCTGCTTCCAGTAAATGGGTGCCAGCAAAAATGCTATCGCTCTGGCCCCTTCTGATTCCTTCCTCCCCAAAATGACGGCTTGGGTCAGTATCCCGCAGCTCCACAGCTCAGAACACATCTGTTTGGCAAATTTACGTGCTAAGCGAATATCAGCTGGGAATCAGTCAAGGTGTACACAGAATGCCTTACATTTTGGTTAGCAGCATTTGTTTCGCTTAGCAGCAAGTTTGCTCACTTTTAGCAGATTTCTGTGCTTAAGAATCTGGCCCCACCATCTACATGGATGCTCAGCTCTTTCTTGGTAATATAGCAAGGATATCCTTGTATCTAATGAGCAGCACTAAGAAATGTGACTGTTTCCTTTTTTTCCCCAAGAACTGACAAGGATAGAGACTAAAACTGATCATTTGAATAGTCAAAGAAAAGAGAGAGAAGATAAACAGTCACTGTGAGACGTCTCAAGTTGTCCGTGGTTGTCCAAGTCATGGATAGTGACCCCCGCTGCTAGAGCTTGTACACTCCTTGGAGTTCCTGCAGACAGGTGAAAAAAAAAAAAGTAAATGCCTCAATTTACCCACTCCAATTGGTTGAAAGCCCATCACATGGCCAAAGGAAGAGAATAGACACTGACAATGTCTCTCATCCATTCTCCATTCCGAACTTTACAGCCCCAGCACATACTTATTCCCTTATAATTAAAGGCCAACGAAAAACTGAATTTTCAGGAGAGAAGACACGCGTTCTAGCCCCTAGCCCCCCACCCCGTTAAGATATTAGTTTCCCAACACCAAGTTTTCCTAATTTTTCCAGAAATATATGAGTCGTTTGAAAACAAGCTTGAAAATCAAGTCATTTTCCAAGAATCAAGCCGAGGTGTAATGACACAAGCCAATGACTCGACTCAAGTCCGACTCGAGTCACAATTTTTATTGACTCAACGCGTGTGCCGATGGTTAAATGACTCAACCTGACTCGAATCTCTGTGACCAAATGACTCGACTCGAGTCACCAAATTTAGTGACTCGTTACAACACTGGAATCAAGCAATGTTTATCTAAGAAGAGTTACCTTTCTGGCAAATTCCGGAACTGCAAACGAGGCACGGTGAATACCTGAATTGTAATATTTCAGATCCGAAGCATCTAATTTCCTCAACGGTTCTCTGAAATTGGTATTCTGGGGATTTAGAAAAAGAAAGGACTCATCAAGAAATGTTGTTAGTGGCATTTCTCATCCCTGTAGACACAGGTGCTGCAGCAGCATCACACTCATTCGTCATAAAACTTGGAGCAATCTCATGTTTCAGCACTTCACGTCACATCACCCTGCTGGTGGGGTACCGGCATTCAACACTTATGGGTGCACCCACGTATGTAGGCCAGAAATATGTCCGCTGAGCTCATTAATAAAAGTTATACATCAATAAATTCTATATTAGAGGGTCCTGAGAGCCATGGAACTGGGGAATTGAAGAAATATGACACTGAACCTCTGGGCCGGACTCGGGGCCTCCAATTCTGAGCAACTTGGATGCAATCGGGTCCGAAATGGCACTACTTTAGCCGTTTTGCAGAGGGATGCATTTTCAAAATGGCTACTTTTCCGGGCAGTGAAATTTCCTTCAATTTAGGGGTGGTCTGCTTTGGGTGAGAATTTCTCCAAAATTCCATTGGTCAACTTACGAAAAATTGAAAAGAGAACGAAAGAGGACATGTGGTACATCATTTTTCTGTGCAGCCTGAACACCTGTGAGAGTTGTGAGTATTTTTGGAATACTTGTGAAGTATGGGAACTTATTTGTAGGGGTGCACCCTCAGGCCAACTGCACTTCAGTGGTCCCATCATAGTAAGTCTTTACAAATCGTTCAACACCACGTGAAGTCACAAACTATTCGGTTGGACTGCGATAAGGAGGAGGGTTCCTTTGACTTCTCCCACTGTTTCATGACCTTTGACCTGCCATCCAACCTGACCTTTGACCTGGCTTTTGACCTTACGTGTGACCCAATGCCTGACCGGAGTAATTACCTGATCTGGAACCTAATTTGTTACCTGCCTGGTAACATAACCTGTGGTATGACTTACACGTATGACGACCTGGCAAATGACCGGTAGCTTGACTTGTTACCTTATCATGACCTGACACAAGATCGAGTGCTCGTGACTGAGGCAATTACACCTATGCTCAATGAGTCCACAAAGGTAAAAAAAAGCTCACATCTCTCAAGTTACTCCATTCAAGCCCAATCACCAGCCCCCACTTCTGTCCAGAGTTCCAATGAGTCAATGACTCGACTTGAATCTGACTTGAGTCGCCATTTGTGGTGGCTCGACTCAAGTCCCAACTGGTACATGCCTGAACTCAAGTCCCTGCAGGCAAGTAAAACTCAACTCAAGTCACATAAATTAGTGACTCATTACACTCTGCTTCTGTCGCCCGTACCATGTCACGTTTAGCAAAAATGTGGACTGGAGCCACTCAATCCTAGGACTCACCCGGTCGAGGCTGCACATGACAAAGCCTTGCATGTCAGGGAAGGAGGGGATCATGCACATGTTGTAATCCACCACACTGAAGAATTCGCTGCACATCTCCATGACTGTGTGAACACACTTCAAGTCATTCCACACCGACGGCTCTGATGGAAAACAAAGTTAATACCTAAATTTACCCACTGGGTTTAATTGGCAAATACTGCACTTTTGGGTTTTTTTTTAGATACTAGCAAAACCTTTCTCACAGGCAATACGGATATGACTTACATTTTTGTTGGAACCTGCTGAGGTTTTACTGAAAGATAATTTTTTTCTGTTTTTGCTTTTCATGCTCTGAGCAAAATTCTCTTCAAATCTCATATCGGGCTAACCACTGGTAGTTGCTATATATTCAAAAAGAGGGATATTAAGCTCATTCAATTTCTTTTTCCAATCACAAACTTGCTGTAATTTTCTCAAAAATTTCTTAAACTGAAGCGAAGTTTTTTCAAAATAATTTTACAAAATGAAAAATTCATAATCCAGAATATTGTCTGATGGCCAAAATAGTGAATATGATTACCTCTCTAAATCTTAACAAACAATCATCATCCACAGCTGACACCAAGTAATACTTTGTTCATTGGAAAAAAAAAAGTCCGTCACAGCACCCACCTTGCGAGATGAACATGCCATTGGGCTTCAGGGCCGCTTTCAAGAGGCCAAAGTACTCCCTGGAGTAGATCTGGCTAGTCAAGTCGTTGGCACCCGTCCGGTCTGGAATGTCGTTGATGATCAGGTCAAAAGCCTGCTGGTGCTGCTTGACAAACTGGAATCCGTCACCGATGTGCACCGTCAGCTTGCTGCTGCTGAAGCCCTTGGCCATGGATGGCATGAACTCCTTGCATGCTCTGATTACCTCCTGGGTACGTCAAGTAACAGGCCAATCAGACAAACTAACAACAGACTGTGATCATGTGACAGCCATATTGAACTGAAAATGAGGTAAAAGCTTTAGGGGGGGAACCTGAGTGTAAAAATGACAGTGACGAAATAAAAGTTCAACGTAAAATTCGTGCCAGTTTTAATTTAGAATAGTTTAAAATTTGTGATAAATTTAATTAGATATCAATGTTTAAAATCATATTTAAAGAACTGAAAGTGAGTTTTGGAATCAAAATAGTCTGGTACCACCCCATTCAACAGACCACACTGAATATGACAGATTCAGGGAACAAGGAAAAAAAATTGCTTCCCCATGAGTAAGGTCTACCGGGACCAAAAACATTTGTTGCGCTTTGGTGAATGGTTGGGCAGTTTCTGCAGCCTCAGTTTCTGCCTTTGTGACATCACTGCTCCATTCAATAAAGACCCCAAGGCTGGAGTTGGTTCATCGACGGTTCAAAAATGGTGAAATATAAGCGGACAATTTCTTGTCATCCCCAAAATAAGTGAATTATTAAGTGTGCCCAAAATTTGTGGTTGCCTGCAATGAACCAAATGGTTACTTTCCAGTAGAAAATTAAAAGAGAAACGACAGAACAGCAACAGAGAGAGATCTTGCCGAATAATTAGTGAAAATGATACTTGTCCGTGCTGTAATCTGCAAAACATTGTCTCTCCCAGATGACGTAAGCATCCAATCCGATTTCACAGTTTTTGTGGACAACCAGTAGCTTCAACCTGTTGCTAGTTACAGCTTTCACATCACAAACATAACATGTTCCTCGTTCGGTTCACAAAAACACACTCCTGTTAAGGGCTAGGCTGTAACAATTCACAGCCTTGTGATATCGCAATGCTGAGATGGGGACTCACACAAAATCTACACCATGGTGCTTCTAGGCTGTGAATGGGCGTTGGCATAGACAGATTGTTCATGGACCTCTTTCCTTTGCATTATAAAACAATATACATGTATGGCTGGCACACGTCTGCTAATACACTCGCTACACCTCAAAAAAAGTAAAACGCTAAGTACCGCGCCCTGTAAACTTTCACTTCCTGTTCTCGCAATTTACTCCATCGTGCATGACCGAGTTGAAAAAAGGATGTCTCGGGAAAGAACGGGTTATTTATACACATGTACGTTCTAAAGCAATATTGGCAGAAAAAATGAGGCCTTTCATCGCCCTGCAGCAAACTAACAAACTGACCAATAATGGTCAGGGGTAGCAACACGTTTATGTACACATAACCATCCAAACAAGGACAATGTCTTACCTCGTCAATTTCGCAGAGGGTGATCTGTTCCACCTCGGGATGCTTAGACAGTTCACGGATGACGCCCCCATCCCCACCGCCGACGATGAGCACCTGCAAGGCAGCGAGGGAAGACAGCCAATTCAGCAGTGGCCTACCCTGCTTTGGGGGCTTGATGAGTTGGCAAATTAGTAGGCCCAAAAGTTTACACAAAAATTTCTCGATCACTTTTATAATTTCATTATTTCAAGAACGGATGCACTTAACAACGCATTTCTCATTCCTGTAAACTAGGTTACAAGGAAGGTTTATTCAGTAATATCATGACCAGTCTTTGAGATCCTCAAAAGGGAATGGGTAATTCCAGAAAATAGGGGTCCATTTTTTTTCATGTCCCAGTCACATTTGTAAGTTCAGAACACATTTTCTAATTTCCAAGAGGAATAAATTACCTGCCAAACAAAATAGTAACAGTTTTGAAATCAATTCCAGTGATACTTCCATGCCAAGTAAGAGAGGTCAGATGTAACAGGGACACAAAAATGTCACACCTTTGGCCCCCTAATTTCTCAAATTACCAGAATATCCTTCCGTGAAGCATCTGCAATATATTTTCATCCAGCATTGGGGGGGGGGAAGGAATTTGTGTCTGGTTTGTCCAAGATCTTTTGGTGTGAGAAGTTTTTACTGGCTCATCAGAAACTTCTGAAAAGAAACTGGTATTTTACAGATCGTGGACTTCAAATAATCAAACAGAGGAACATATACCAATAAATTAACACACCCTTCAAATGATTGAGCGACCAAATACTAGTTACAGGCCTCCAAAGAATCTTTCTCATAAAGTGGACCCAGACATTGTCCATAAAACTGTTTTGAGGGGGGGCAGATGTGGGTGCTGCCAGCTTTGATAGAACTGTTAACATAGTGGACAAAGTCTGGTCCCTTCAGTAAAACCCATCAAGTTTTGAAATGGCTCATTCACACGTATTTCTTTTGATTCTATTTTATTTTACATGTACGTACATCCAACAGTGTAAGCAGCAAGTACAGGATGATTGGACATGTAAATGACAGCAAAGAACACCATGAAACAATGTCCAGATTTAGAGATGGGAGGAAAAATCCTGGATGAATATTCATGGGGGAATTTAACCAACGGAATCGGGCAGGGACTTCAAAACTAAGTCCACGCCTACCCAGATGTACAATGTAATTACAAAACTTCAGGTTGTAGAGAGGAAAGTATCTCTGTGCCTACCTAAATCTCCTAGCAATGAATTGGAGGGAGGGTTTTTAAGAAAGGGCATGGTGACACCTACTTTCTTGGGGTTAGGGTGGCATGCCATGGGCACATGAGCTATCATCTCTTGGTAGCCAAACTCGTCCTTCTCTGCGCACTGCACATCTCCATCCAACACCAAGAGTTTCCCGCTGTTTTTACTGCAAGAGGGGAAAGACAACGAAAATTCTTGACATGAACAGAAACACCTTGTGGGAGAAACTGTTTCAACGTGCAGTCCTCCTGATGTGAGGCATGCAAGTTACCCTCTGTGTTTCACTGTAATTGTATCTTAACCCATTTAAAAGATCCACTCACTGTACTTTTATGATGATTATGAGTGTGAAATTTGGAACAGGACAATAAACAACTCCTTTCTGTGAGCTCTTAAAATAGCTATAATCACGACTGTCCCCAACAGCATCAAAGAGACATCTAACTTCTAGGAGCCACCTTGCCTAGGTCTCAGTCCCAGCCTGGAAAATAAATTTTGCGCTCGGCCAACTCACAAGCCTAGAAAAATCCAGGTGTGCTTTTTCCCACATGCCTGTGATTCTCAAAATAGAATGACTAAATTCACACCCATAAACCTCAAGCCCCGAGCTTGAGTTTAAGGCCTTCAAGCACAGCCCCCAAACCCAACTCTGGTTACAGTGTACATCCAAGCGTACACTTGTCTGTCTGGTTCATTGAATCCGCATACAAAATGCCCTTTGGATAACAAACATACCAGGTACCTGGAACTACAAAGTACCTTATCCATGAAAAGTTTTCATCCTCCGGTTGACTTGTCCCCGATGAAATAAAAAATTCACCAATTACAAACATGAGCACGTTGGGCAAACAGCTATTGCAATTCACAAACCACATGCCGCAGGTTTTTAGCCTTTTCAAAATGATTCTGCCGGTTCTGGCCAACCTACTGGTAACTGATGGCACGGTGCATTGTACCGTACATTCATACATGATGAGACTATAAAGAAAATACACACAGTACACCTAGCCTGATCGAGGTGATTCACTGTAATTTGTTCTTTTTTTTTTTTTTAATAAAACCGTATGCACACTTTCTGCCTGCACTAGCTGATGGCTCAGTATTGCATGACGGTACAAGATGAGACTACTGTACAAAGGAAATATACGCACAGTACACCTAACCTATTAAGGCGATTCACTATGTATTTAGCTGTTCCCAATCTCAATTGGGAACAGCTATTGTAATTGTTAAAGTTTTTTTTTCGTTTTTCTTTCTTTTTCTACTGTTGTTTTCTACAAGGCACTTTGGCAATTATTTTAAGTCCAATCAATTTCAAACTTGGTATAGTAATTAACTATCATCAGAAGATGTGCCATGAAACTTTTTGTAATCGTGACGTCATCAGGGGTCACGTGACCTCAATTCAAAAGATCATTCTTTACAGTCTAATAACTAGTAAACTATTTGACCGATTTAACTCAAATTTGGTATGACCGTAGTCAGGGATGTGTTATAAATGAAAATTGATATCTTGACTTCATGTAACCTCTACTTATGGTTTGACCAGAAATTGTATTTTAACACAAAAATCGTCATATATCATGAACTATACGTTCAACTGCAGTGATAATTTGTTTTTCGTTATACATGCCACTTTGGCAATTATTTGTAATCCAATTCATTGCAAACTTATGATACTCGTTGACAGTCATCAAAAGACAATAAAACACATTTTGGGGACAGCTATGTGTTTGTTCACAAACACATTTTCTCTTTTTTTTTTCAATAACGTAGTATACGCACAGTCTCTGCACACACCTACAGCTACCGGTATACCCCGGTACACTGACTTGAGGTCCGCAACTGCAGGGTTCACGGCTGTAAGAGACATACCAGTGTCATCCTTAGAAAGGAGTCTGTGAGAAAAATATTTGGCTTCAACAGGCATGTAGAAGAGGTGAACGTCTGCGATGAAAGCATGTCACTCAAGGCACAGACATTCTGAACACGGGCGGCTACAGCAGCTTGTGCACGATGGCTCTGCTCAGCTGCTGTGCCCTCCCTTTGTACCTAAGTGTACATGTACATGAACATGCATGTATATATTTTGTACACGTACATCCATAGTATATGATTTTGTTGTTAGTGTGACAAGTGCTGAAAACAAATACTGCCCCCCCCCAAAAAAAACAGGTGGGCTACCACATCAAATTGATCCCAACTGTGATGCCACAGGTGGGCTTGCAAGTATCATTTGTTAATTACCGTAAAACCCTAACCATCTCATCAACTCCATCAACATCCACCATTTTGGGGGAGTTTGATGGACTGGTCCAAAAGGCCTGAGGTGACCAAATGTTGACCTGAGGCCTAAAGCACTGCCCATGCATTCAGTGCATGTTGTCGTGGCAACAGTGCTTGTGACATCATCACGTAAGCCATGTACAGGAAGTCCACCAACAAAGACCTTCACATTAGTGCTGGACTTTGCAGCAAGCAATGCAAGTTCCACATGAGGTGCTGGATTCTGATGGATTTGGTCAATCCAAATTGATTTGCCTTGGGCTATTAAAAGACACTACTACATGTGGTAGTTTGAAAATCAACTGAGGTGTCTACTCATTCGGTTGCATTTACACTCTTGAAAAAGAACACACAAGAGGAAAAATACCTAAAATATGTTCATCCGCACTCTCTTACCCTGAAAATGTGTGGATTAACACTTGTGTGATAGCTCCAGAGTAAAATTTCCTTTCAGAGTTTTAGGAGTTTGTTTCACGGATAACAACTTCAGTTGAACTTGTGAAGTTTATCTAAGTCAATTTGTAACAAGGGGCTGATCTTATTTACTTCG
>NW_019091445.1:924102-954627 GCF_001949145.1 Acanthaster planci
GATTATGTCATCAATAAGTGGCAATCTAGTCATCAATAAGGGGCGATTACATATATGTCATCAATACACGTAAGTGGCAATCTACGTCATCAATAAACAGCAATTTTGTCATCAATAAACAGAGATTATGTCATCAATTAGCAGCAACAAGCAGTCTTTTCACCGAGAATGCAAACATATCTACAGTACAGGTATGCATCAGCGAGTATGTTGCTGTTAACATAGCAACAACCCTCAAATTTAAGAAGTACATGTATTATTATTTTATCAATCCATTTCTTTTCGAATATAGACCATGATGGAATAGTAAAAGGCAAAGATTAAAGTTGCTGAATTTTGGGGGCAAGAATGATGCAGTATTCCAACACATGAAAGTGTAAAACGGCAACAAAACAAGTTCTTGGGTTACAACCATGACCAAAAAAAACATCACTGTAAAACATCTTGGGGATTTCATCTAAAACCGGGAACACAAGACGGCAGCAAAAAAGCCTCAAAGGCGTTTAGGTGGTGGGTTGGCAGCTGCTTAAGTTTCATGTTACCAAGTTGAACTCAACAATGACAAGAACATCGTATCTCTCCGCTCTCAGTGACAATGCAGACATGACAATGGATGATTCCAACCACAAAGAGTGAAATGAAAGACACAATGTGGATGTTCTTTATTTCAAACATGTTAAAGGGATTCTGCAAACATTCCAAACATATTGACAACAATATCATGGGACTGAAATTCCAGACCAAGTTTGTTGGTATTTTAGTAATTATGGATCATCAGTCGGTATTGTTCAGAACTAAAAAAAACCCCACTATTTAGCAATACCAAGGCACTGTCGAATCCTATACAGGGTGAACGTGTAGAAACTGACACAGAACACTATCTTGAAAACTAGAGCTAATCAGAATTTTCAGCATCATGTCAATTCTCAGTGACCTAAAATGCAGGCAATTCACAAGGGAGTGTGCCATCAAGAGGTCGCAATGGAAAGGCCATTTTTTGCAGTGCACTGTGGGAAACAGTTGACAAAATTCTATTTGTCGGCTGCGCACAGTAACTCGAATTATTCCCAATGTTTGCTCATCAAGAAAGAAGATTCATCAGTGTATTTTGAGTTGCAGTGACTTGCTTCTTTTTACTGCTTCTGTTTACTTTCCCCAAAGTTGTCCGCAGCCATTTTCTTCACGACCGTAAACTCAACAAAAATGGCCTCTGCATGACAACTTCTTGGTGGTGCAATGTATTGTGAATTGCCCCATTAGCCAAGTTGACCTCCTTAGTTTTGGAAGCATTTTGGTCATAGACCAATGCAGTCAGAAAGGGTTCGACCGCAGAGACATAATCCTCATTTTGGCAGCCCAAGATTGCTTACCTTTTGAAGATGAGCACCTCTTGATATTTGGTGGTCTTTCTGAACAGGACCTCCTCCACTTTGTGGCAGTAGACCTGGCCATCCCAGACGTCGTAGTACCACCCATCCTTCATGAAGGAGCGGCCCGTCTCCATCTTCCCGATGATGAAAGTTGCCTGCCAATGAAAAGACTGACAAAATAAAACTTGAATTTCTATTCAGCGTTTCATCCTCACTTCCACCTGGGTGGAGTTTTCTACCTGAAACTGGTCAAACTACCTGGACAGTGCAGTGCGATTGACAGTTAGCCTGAAAATGGGAAATTCTCTTCATATTTTTTTTCTCTCTTCCCAGGAAATCCATTTTCATTTCACAAAGCTTGAAAACCTTTTTCACAAAAGAGTGCAAAGATTTTCACCCAGTTTCGCACGATTGGGAAAAGATTTTCAAAAGGTTTTTTTTCTGCAAGCAAGAAAACATTTCATGCCTTTTCACACGATTGGAAAACTATTTTCACGGCTGGTAAAATGTGTGCGTGAATACAAAAGTGACTTCTTTTCACAAAATATCCCTTTCAACTGCCCGGTAGAGTACATATACGAGTACAAAAAACAAATGGCACATACCGATAACCTTTGCATGTCGACCCCACACGTGACTCTTTCCGAAACAGAAGGTACACTGTATGCAATATACACGTGTACACGTACAGGAATATCGGAGCAGAAACCCAAATGAGCGTGGGTGCACTGCTGGTCACGGTGAGGCGCACAGTGGAGGACCTTTTAAAGTTTTGGCAAATGTTTAATGACCTGGTGCCTGGAAATGTGGGCGGGCTTCAACAATCTTCATATCAAACTCAAACAGTATTAATGTGTCGATGACGTCCTGCTGATCAAGGGTTCATGAAACTTTCGTACACGTGGGATGCAGTGGCGTGACTGGGGTATACATGTATCTTGGGGAGGGGGGCAACTTGGAGGGGTCCACATTTTCTAGAAGGGGAGGGGTAAAATCAATGGGTCCAGTCATAGTTAAAAAACTGGCCATTTTTCCCCCTTTCTCTAATCTCTGAGCAGGTGGGGAGGGGCTACAGAAATGGCCTTCGAACAAGTGCAAAGTGTGCTACTGCAGATGCCTTTTAAAGCCAGCTCTTCTGGTACACTTGCTAACTACATGTACAGGTGGGTCATTCTATAAATTCGGGGACCAAAAGTGTGACATTTTTGTGTCCCCTGTTGCACCTCAACTGTGTCATTTGACACTGGGCATACATGTATGTATGCAATGCAATTTGGCAAATTTGCATTAATTCTATCACTCTCCCAACTTAGAGAAATGGTTCTAACCTTACAAATGATGTGTCAAATGTGACAGGGACTAGAATAATTTGCACCCCTAATTGCTAGAATTACCCATGTCTGTGTCTACTCTTGATCCCTGCAATTATCCATTCCGACCTGACCTTTCTGCATCGACGTGTAGCTGCGCGGCCAGGGAGGAAAAAATTTCCCCCATTCACAAACTGGTACCCTACATACATGGACATGCAGCAGTCTCCATAACCTTCCCCGGTACCCACCCTTCCCCACCCCGTACAAATGAACAAATAAAGAAGAGGAAAGAAAGAATAGTCAAAGGGCAAGCAACAGGGCAATGGGAAGCGATATGATCATATATCACCAATAGAGGCTTTGCACAGTAGCCATCTTGCAGGCATTTCCTTTGTTTCGCAGTTAGACCTCCTTTGTGCTGATAACCCAGCGGAACAAAAACAATCGCCTGCAAGATGGTGGCCATGCAAACCCTCTATCCGCTTGAAGGCAAGTACACGTTACATTTGAATTGATGCTCGTTCCACCACCAATGGTTTGTCAGTTTGGCCCCCTTGCACAGAACACTTCACCATACTGGCCGGGGACTGTGTATGACTCCAAGGCCCCTAACCCCCTGGGGTGTATGTAAAATCATACTGAAATTGGAGGATTGAGGGCCATCAGGTTTAAGACCTATCTTAACTGATATGACTCCGAGGTCACCAAAGGCACATATCCAAACTGATACATGCGTAACAGTGGTCTTAGCATCCTTATCATGGTATCGCAATGATCAGTCATTGCAAATTTGCTCGGCCGAACAATGAAGACCCCTTCACCTCTCTGCAACCAGGGGGTACCATGGTATCACCTACGGTACCCTGTTCTGCTGTCCGTGGGAACACCGGTCAAGCTGGTCAATGCATTGGGCACTGGCGTCTGTATGTGCTCAGTGCACACATCCGTTTGCCTCAGCAGACGAGCAGGCTATGGCTCTGACTGACCACTGCTCACACCGACTGCGCAGCACTCAACAACTAACCCACCTGGCATCTCACACAATGAGAGGGGCGATTAAGGCCAAATGCACCGCATCCAAATGTCAAACAGGCAGAACTTTTATGGCATTTCATCCAAATGGCAACATTTACATGTACCATGTGCGGCTGGTTCAGCATCACCTCAGACATGACTATATGTACATGTACATGTACACACCTTTATACTGTACGTGTATATTTACGTGACTTTAACCCCTTGACGACAGGAATTTTTTTCCGAAAGCCGACTGCAAGAATTCCGGCCTCGCTTGGCCACAAAGGCCACCTGCCAAACCGCAAATTCTTGGTTTGTGGCCCAGCGTGCACTGCCCACTTTGAATTACACAGTGAAAAGGCTCATTGTTCAGTGGCATGCGGCTCTACTCACGCTTCCACATTCCCATTGCCTCCTTTCAAAGTGAGGACTATTGTGAAGCTGGTGATTATGATGCAAATTCAGTCTTTTCATTTCTTGGCTACACACAAAGGCCAATCACCATATATACAAGAGCCAGGGTCTGCCTTCTTTCACCATGTTCGCTCGAGCGTGGGTCGAGAATAATAGCTGAAAAGCGGGCTGAGGATCTCAATTTTTACGGCGGCTCTTACCATCTTCCGGCGCGGAGGGGTTAAAAGTACTAATACGCTGATCTGGAAGGTTACATGTATTTTGACTTGTGGCTTTGCAACCTGCACCACCGACAGCGGTTTTTAAAGCCCCAAAAGTTCTCCATTTCTCTCAACTGGGGAAAAAATCAACGAGGCTATCACTGATGGCCTCTTCTGATGTCAAAATATGACAGTGCCAGATTAAAATCAATAAAAAAGGGTCAAGCGAGGTCGTACGGAAGGAAATGAGTTAATCTCCCCATCCCCCCATCAGGAAAAGTCCCCCACTCCACTCTCAGCATGATATGGTACATCGTACCATGCATGAACCAATGATAGGAATAAAACATGTTCACTCTCCCCCTCCCATCATATGCCCCAAACCAGATGTTCATGCCATAAGCCGGCGGATCAGATGGGCACGGATTTTAGTTTAGTAATAAATGCAAGTTCCCCACAATCAACCAACAGAGAAAAAAAACAAAAGGGGGAGCTGGATGGTTTGTATCACTTGGGGGCACGGTTACATGTATGTACCGGCAAATACATGTACATTGTAGTCTTGAATTACCTCTGACGTGTTTCACTTTTGGACATGCGGTGTTGGAATGCTGAGGAATCATTGAAAAGGGAGAGGGCGGATGGGTGCTTTTGAGCACACAGGGGTATTTTAAATTCTTGTCAACAGTGGCGGAACGGTTTTAAAAGTGCGGGGGGAGCAGGCCCCAACCATTAGACTGAAAAGAATATAATTACGAAGTTGCACTGTACCACCAACGAAAGGGATAACTATAGTACCTTTTCAAAGGTGGGAGGCAATGTCCCCCCCTCCCAGTACTCGGCTGGATTTTAGCACTCTCTGATCCGACTTTTCCTACTCAGAATTTGGCATGAAGTGAGCACTTACAGATCGAAGAACAAGTTTCTGCCTTGGTTTCATTTTCTTGAATCCCTCTCGTTTGATATTTGAGGGGTTGGGGTGGGGGGGGTTGTTTTTTTGTTTTGTAACTGCCGTGACAAATATAGGGGGAAGAGATCCTTGGCACGTTCACCCTTGTGTAAAAAGTAAAAGAGGACATTTATTTCCCCCCCCCTTCACTCAACTGCAACGAGCAATTAACAAATTACACTTTAGAAAGCATGTCATTTAGAAATGCTCATGAGGTACCTGATGAAGCTTTACCTACACGTCCTTTTCAAACCAAGAACAAATGTACACTGTGTTCAATTTCGCCACGCGTGACAAGTTCCGTAAGCAGCGAGGCAAATACCGGTAGGCTTATTTATTAGCCCACTGCAAGGCCAATGTGCAACAGATGTGCTGGCTAATGTTGAAACAAAGCATTCAAGTTTCACTATCAATTAAATACGGGTACATGTATGTCAGACTACGACTGAAGACACAGCACTGGCATACCATCCCTGGGGGACGCCTTCCCCCCCTCCCCCTTGCCATTTTTGGGGGGATAGCCATAGGATCATCCCCTACCCCAATTTTTGTGCCAGGCAAAAATAAAACTGCTACCGATGATCATCAGCCTCATGCAATCAATTAAGAGACAGTAGTAGTAAAAAGGTACATGTACCTCTTACTCAACAATACATCAGCACCAGACCGAGTACTACTTTTACGACCGAGAAAACACTGCAACACACTACAACAAACGCAACTAAAAGCCAAGCTCTAAACTAGGTATCTTCAGGGGGATAAGTCCGGAGAAAGTAGAGACACAGGAAACAAACTTCTCAGCTTCATAAGAGACAAAAAGGACAAAGAGAATATTTTTGAAATGCCAGAAAGCAATCAAACCCTAGAAACTAACCAAACTGACTAAAACCAAAGACCTCACGTTGAAGATACTTAAAGAAACTAACAACAATTATTTAAACCGATTAAAACAAAATCAGGCACAAAAGCCAATGCAGTGTGTGAATAGTGGAACATATTGTACGTCTCCAGTCACCTTATCTGTTTATCTAGAACAAGGAAAGAACTTTTTTTTTGGTGTATTTAAACTGCTGAAACTTGAGACAACTTTTACATGAAACGGCCAAAAACAGTGGTCAAAACCCCTCAAAAACTGCAAAGCAAAGGAAGGCCACCAAAAACAAACATTTTACACAAAAATCAAACAGAAAACCAGTGACAGCATCCAACAGAACTCACCATCAAAAGCACTCAAGCATAAACAAGCAAAGAAAATAAAAGACTAGAAAAGTATATTCCAATCACAACATGGAGACACAATATCATCAGGATAAAAATGCATATTGTTGTGGTAGAACCGAAACAAGTGCTTCTAAAAATGATCTAACCGAAACCACTAAGTTCCCTTCAAAGTTAACCATACGAGCAGTAAATTTCCAATAGAAGACACCTGTTACTGCATTAACTTGGAACTGGCTGCGGTGATAAAGGCAAAACACTAACCCTTCCATGAACCTGCCGCATCTTCTGTGCACTGGACATGACTTTAATACAGAAGGCTCTGCTATATACTCACTAAGTATGTACAATGTACATGAACACGTACCAGTGCGTATATACACTAACTAGAGTAGAGTGGCCACGAGTCACTTATCGACATACATTAAATGGAAACGACACACATGTACGGGTAGGCGTAAAGGCAAGCAGAAAGGCAACTTTAGATAAGCAATTAAACATGTCTAGACTCAACGACCATCACATGTTTTAAATCAGAGTAACAGATTCTGGCTGTCTTCATCAGTCAACAGAGTACCATATTGGACCGAGAAAAGAGCCACCTTTGGGGCCATTTTGTTGTTTTGTTGTTACAATACATTAAAAACTTGCGATAGTCTTTCGAAGGGATCGGAACTAGAACAGTTGCCTAATAGTAACAGGGATGAGATTGACCAACAACAAAACCAGCTGAAAACAGCTGAAAAAAGGCATACAGAAGCTGAACTGGGAAAATCTCCTACACTTTTGTAAACAGCCAGCGAGGAAAAAAAGCTGAAATCCAAAAACAAGAAGGCTGAAATCAGCTAAATATCTGAGAAATCTCACCCCTGTAGTAACTTACATGTACCTGTACCAAGTCCACAGCAGACCAAATTTCGGTGCGGATGTTACAAATGAAAGGCAGCGATGGAACTGTGGCGTGCTCGCCACAACGCAGGCCTGCACGCTTGGGGTTTGTGAGGTCAAAGTCACAGGGGCAGAGCTTACCCTCAATCTCCGCGAGAAACTTGGCAGTGCTATTAAAGGGGCACCTGCATGGACAATAAAAGAGGCAGCAACTACAAATGCACTCTGCTACACGTACATGTACTGGTACATCCTCACCGCATCAAACCCACGGCTGTCCACAGCAATGCTGGACAAGGAAAAGAAGCTGTACGCTGAAAAAAATAAGAACAATCATCTATTCACAAGCAAAACTGGTTGCAGGCTAAATAACCCTTCAGAGGCAGCGCGATGACACTTCAGAGCTCTCATCTGAGGTACGTGTAGATGCATCATCGGTCTCATACCGCTGGCTCATCATCAGGTGCGGAAGAAGAGTCCGATATCTCCGATGAGACATCACTGTCACTGCTGACATCCGTGAGGAGATTGAAGCTCGTCCTCAGCATCACAGAACTCAGGAAGGCGAGGCGGAAAACCAACACATGCTCCCTCTACTCCATGAAGAAATGGCGGACAGGAAGGAGGAAGGAGAGGAGGGCAATCGGCCTAGGCATCCTCTTCCATATCAAAGGGAAATACATGTATTAGAATGTATCTGTACTTGTATCGTCTGAGTACCGATACATGTGCGTGTATGTATGTGCTGACCCAAGCTGCCGGACGACAAAGATTATATCTCCCACCTGCCGGACGACTTCCTTAGGTCTTTCCTCCCCTTTAGCTTTACATTAATATCCGATGGTATGGTATCTTGTTGGCTACCAATATCTGATCACCTGGATATTAAACGACTGAACTCTTTCAACTCTGTGGTAGGCCCTCGTCTTCTCCTTCTGTCATGCCACTTCAGCCAACTGCTCTACCTTCCGGGAGGCTTCCTGGAAATGTTGTTCAAGCTCCTGAACCTGGGTGGTTTGGGGACAGTCTTGCTTTTCTTCGTGGAACTCTGGTTGGTTGAGGAGGTCCACTGGGTATGAGGTTCCCCGGGGTACATCAAGTGGCATCGAGCACAACCTGTGCTTACATGTGTAGTTGGATTTCTGATGCAGTCTGAGGGTTCCCAACATCGACAACAGCGTGCAATTAAACCGCTCCATCATCACATTTTCTTGAAGTCTTGCTTTTGGTATGTGCGGTACCTAGCAGATCACACAGCTAAAACTAATGACCTAACACACATACCGGTACTTCTCACCATATTGAATGGATACCTGCTTTTGATACATGTACATTAACAAACAAATTGGCCAATTTATTACACTCATTATGGTCAACTCCGTGTAGTAACAAATGAGGTGGTTCATGAATTTTCCTAATACATGTACATAAAACAATACCTCCAGGGGAACTTATTGAAACTCAATATTGCGTATGACAATTCAAACAATCGTAGTTGAACAACGGACACGTCATGACAAAACTTACCACTGACTAGGCACACTATCATAACTGCAGTAAGTATGGGTAGCAATCTGAAACCGGAGGGTGAAAAGCATTTGTTCTCAACACTACTGGCCTTTCCATTGATGGGCCAGGGCAAGTACAGTGTAGCTGAAAGGGGCCTTTGTTGGAGGGGGAGACTTCATGTACGGTACATGTACCCTATACAATTACTTCTCCAAAATTTACAGTGAATTTGCCCTGGACTGGCCCACATGCTAAATGTGTGGGTGGGGTTTGAGAGAAATACTCCATGTACGCAGCCCCAATTTTGTTTTCTTAACGGGGGACTCCGACGGGAAACAAAGGTGGAGCGGCTGGGAGTGAATGTCACACCAGTCATTTAAATGTTGCCGCTATCTACTATCTAAAAAGGGACCTCAAGTTTCCATCCCATGCCAAAGCACGGCACCCTCCCACCAACCAGCGAATAAGAGAGAGGCTGGCGCAAAATAGACTGCACATGTGCGTTTCTGAAGAGGAGGGCCACTCGTGCTCAGCACATGACCATGTTGGCTCACGGACCAGCTGTCCCTCCCCCCAATGTACATCACCATCTCTTGTTCACAAGTACAAGTACCCAGTAGACACATTACACATGTGAGCATATCAGTTGATATAGATATATGTAAGTTTTGGGACAACCCTCCACCCCCACCCCACATTGTCAAATGATACCTTGCACCCCACTCCTTTCCCCCTTTTGTTGTGGCTTTTTCCATTGGATTGTTTGGTAGGTGCCCTCTCTCCCCGGCCCTCCCCTACCTGTCTCCCCTAAAACGCAAAACCTGGCAGAGCCCACAGAATCAGTTGCAAGCCAACGGGGCAAGGTTTGTGCACACTAAACTGAAAACCAGCCGTGCACACTTCACATTATGGGGATGCACAGCGTGCATGCCGATGTCTGGTATCTTTCACTTTCCCCTGATGACATGTTCCATCACCAAACAGATCCTGCTTAAAATGACAGATCACAGCCCTGAGATGCATCGTACATGTAAATCCATCGACTGTTGTGATATGGGTTAAGTGAGATCCTACTATAGTGCATGGCATCCACACCGTTACAGCTAGGAAAGTTGCGAGTTGGAATATCGGGACACGGATGCCCATTTGTACCTGTACCGGTCGTCATTTTTGGAATTTCTGAAGCTTCGGGTATGGGGGAAAAAACAAGAAAAAAGTTTCAGACAAATCGACAGAGCAAAGTTGTTGGGAAACTGTCCATACCAGAAAATGATTGACATACACACCTCTGAATCCGTGTCGGTATCTGTTGTCACGGCACCTCCCTCAGCCACCGCCACTGCTCCTGCCAAATTCACTTGTGCACCGTAAAAGACCACTTTTCAGCCAAATGGACATGTACATCAGAGAACCTGCAATGGCTTTTCAAATGAGGCAATGCTCTGGCACTGTATCTGGGTACAGACACACCTCCCAAATACCCTGGGAACTTCAACAAAGGCACACCAAACAAAAAGGCGCCAGACTCCAGTGCACACCAACGCGTAGTTGTGCGTCTACAAAAGCCACCAATAACTACCCTTCCATCATTTGCCGAAGGCTTAACTACAAGTATTTACACCTACAACAGTGTTTGTTAACACCTTCAAGTACACAGGTACAGTGTATGTGTAAGTAAAATGTCAACATTCATGTCACGGCTATTGTTCCGCTATATTTCCATTTATTGGTAATTCCAGAAATTAGGGGGTCCTTTTTTTTCATGTCCCTGTCACATGGGTTCAGAACTCATTTTCTACTTTCCAAGAGTGTTGAATTAATGCAAATTACCGGCAAAACAAAAAGTGACGGTTTGAAATCAATTCCGGTGATATTTCCGTGTCAAATAACAAAGGTCAGATGTAAAAGTGACACAAAAATGTCAGACTTTTTGGACCCTGATTTTCTGGAATTACCCATGTACGGTATGTACGTGTTCCTAGCTCATGCCCTCTGGAATAATATCAATACACGGGAATGCACGCACTTCACGTTTTGGAGACCGCAGAGGAAAAGTACACGGAACTCCCTAATACTATTACTTATACCTTATTTTGAATTTAGTAATTTGCTTCAAATAAATTAGTAATTCGTCAAAACGAATTTGTGTAAGGTTGAAAATTTCATTGGCACGATTTGGCTTTCGTTGAGACCTGGTACTCTGAACGACACGTTCATGTCATTTCACAGTTTAGTTGAATGCTTTATTGTAAAACAAACGTTAGTGCATAGCTTTACGAAACATTGACAAAAAGAAGAAAGAATTCAGACAGAAGAAGTGGCTCTCTTTGAGGGGAATACACTATGATCGACAAAGTGCTACGGTTTCAACACAGTACACTGTCGGGGATTGCAAATGCAGTCTTGATATACCGATACCAGCACCAATGTAAATGTACGGTGTGACCATTGGGTACACTGTACAGAAGAACATATACATGTACACATGTGTGGAAGTGAGCAAGTCCACACGTCTTCATTTATTGCGCTGTGTGGACATCTTTTGTAACCCAGGTCAAAACAAGGCATAGCAAACTTGTGTGCACGTACAGGCCAAGGAACAGGTAGCTTGGGTTTGATACTGGAGGCAGTGTGGCAAACATGTAGGACGGGTTGAACTGTACACAAATGGGCTCAGTCATGCAGAAGGTACATGTACGTATATACATGCATATGGTAGCTTTGTGCTACCAAGCATCCAACCACACTAAAACCCCTAACCCCCTTGGGTGTACGTACCCGGTAAAATCATATTGAATTCGGAGAGATTTGGACTTTGAGGGTTAACTACAGTAATGAGCCAATTCATATCAAACGGTAGTGATGCATCATTGCCGTGTCATATTCATGTCGCAAAGGTGTGTGGAAACTTCAGCACAATGCA
This sequence comes from Acanthaster planci, assembly GCF_001949145.1. The sequence continues at coordinate 935,904 of NW_019091445.1, forward strand.
GAACCAGTCAGCTATTAGAACCGTCCTTCCCACTGGCGGCACCAGTGCACCATTGTTAAACGTGTCTTAACTTGTCAAGGTTGGCTTTATCGTGCATTGGTATCCAGAGAAATTGCAAACACATTCATGACACACCGCACTCTGCCTTTGTTGTCCTCACATAAAGGGCACTTACCAGAACCTCAATACACACATAAGGGCTGGCAGTGCACTTTTCACCTTATGAAAAATGCCAAAATTTAAAGTATATTGGCCCTGGACTGGCCCACCTGCTAAATGTGTGGGTGGGGTGTGGGAGAAATAATCCATGTACATGTACGGAGCCCCAATTTTGTTTACTTCACGGAGGACTCCCTACGCAGCTTCACTGAGCTGCACGCTACCGTACATCAAGGCTAAAACGGAAGAATGGCAAGATGGGAAGCGAGCGACGACCAGAAACAAAGGCGGACAGGCTGGGAGTGAATGTCACACCAGTCATTTAAATGTTGCCGGTTTCACTATCTAAAAAGGGACCTCAAGTTTCCCTCCCATGCCAAAGCACGGCACCCTCCCACCAACCAGCGAATAAGAGAGAGGCTGACGCAAAATAGACTGCACATGTGCGTTTCTGAAGAGGAGGGCCACTCGCGCTCAGCACATGACCATGTTGGCTCACGGGCCAGCTGTCCCCCCCCCCATGTACATCATCATCTCTCCCAACCCACCAGGTCAAATGATACCTTGCCACATTTGTACCTGTACGGGTCGTCATTTTTGGAATCTCTGAAGCTTCAGGTACGGGGGGAAAAAAAGAAGAAAAAAGTTTCAGACAAATCAGCAGAGAAAAGTTGTTGGGAAACTGTTCATGCCAGAAAATGATCGACACACACACCTCTGAATACCTGGCGGTATCTGTTGTCACGGCACCTCCCTCAGCCATCTCGCCACCTGCACTGCTCCTGCCAAATGCACTTTTGCACTCTAAAAGACCAAGCTAAATGGACATGTACACTGAACATGTACATCAGCGAACCCGCACTGGCTTCTCAAATGACGCAATGCTCTGGCACTGTATCTGGGTACAGACACACCTCCCAAATGCCCTGGAAACTTCAACAAAGGCACACCAAACAAAACGGCGCCAGACACCAGTGCCCACCATAGCGTAGCTGAGCGTCTACAAAAGCCACCAATAACTACTCTTCCATCATTTGCCGAAGGCTTAACTACAAGTATTTACACGTACAACAGTGTTCATAAACACCTACAAGTACCCAGGTATGTGTACGTAAAATGTCAACATTCATGTCACGGCTATTATTCCGCTACCGTCTCTATTAATGGGTAATTCCAGAAATTAGGGGCCATTTTTTATGTGTGTCCTTCTCACATCTCGCATACATTGTATGAGTTTGTAAGTTCAGAACATATTTTCTCATTTCGAAGAGTGGTGAATTAATGCAAATTACCGGCAAAACAGAGAGTACCATCGTGAAATCAATTCCGGTGATATTTCCACGTCAAATAATAGGTCAGATGTACTGGTAACAGGATCCCTGAATTTCTGGAATTACCCTTGTATGTGTACATAAGAGTAAAATCTTGTACAAAATTAACATCCCTGACGCACAGCCAATATTAATATCCAGAATGATGCTGCCATGCACAATTGGATTCTGATGCAGCTATACCAAAAACAAAGAGTGGTGGCATGCACGGTCATTTGCAAAAGTTTAATAACACCTGGAATTTTATTGGTATTTCTGTCACTGGGCCTGCATTACATTGTCTCATTGAATGATTACTTAATGTACTATGTTTTCACAGTGGTGCAAACATCAGTGTACCGGTATAGTGCTTTATACCCATCTGAATGAAATTTTTTTTGCAAAGGCAGGTACATTTTGTCTGTGAGGCTTGTCTACATGCGAGACATAAAGGAGGGCACACTAACTACAAGACTGTTAACATTTCAAATCATGGAAATGTAGTCAAATAACTGTTTAACCAAGACACTAAAATTACACATTGAAAAGAAACATCAGTTGTCATGATTGATTGGTTTAAGTTTGGGTTTGTTCAGGTGAATGCATTTTGTATGGGTGGTCCTAAACTTTGGTAAATGACTGTATATTGGTACATGTAGACGTGTGATGGTCACACCGCAACATCTCTGCACGGACACTCCACTCAGATCAAACGTGCATTGCCTAGGTCTTTTGAAATCCACCAAGAGGTTGGAGAGGATTCGGCAGTATTCAGGGTATATGGTCCAGAAAGGCCGGATCCCCTATTGGATGTCCCCTAGCCTGAAATCTCCGGAGCCTGGCCCAAAAGTCACAGATCGAGAGAACCATTGTACATGTACATATTGTGCATGAACACTCGGCAAGGCATTTTGAAAAAGTTCTGAGCCATATACATGTACATGTACATAATGTAGGGATCTGGGAATTCCCCAGTTAAATCAGCGGATTATGTGCCCTTCAAACCTTGTGTACATCTTCGAGGTGTGATTGGGCCCACATGCACACCTAGAGTGTACATATTTTTGAGAAGTCATGCCTGTCCGCCAGAAGGCAAGTGGCCTACAATGTTATACTTTTTGGGCAGGACTGAAGAAGGTCGGCGGGCTTCCAAGGTTTTTTTTCGGGAGTGCTATGCTAGACATTTGGGTGGATGGACGTGGTGATGGCTCTGCCAGGGATCGCATAGACTGTGGCATCTACCCGTATTATCCAAGCAGTTTTCTTTATTAACCCCTTCGTGCCGGGAGACGGTAAGAGCCGCCGTAAAAATTGAGATCCTCAGCCCGCTTTTCAGCTATTATTCTCGGCCCACGCTCGAGCGAACACAGTGAAAGAAGGCAGACCCTGCCTCTTGTATATATGGTGAAGGGTCTTTGTGAGTAGCCGAGCAATGAAAAGACCGAATTTGCATCATAATCACCAGCTTCACAATAGTCCCCACTTTGAAAAGAGGCAACGGGAATGTGGAAGCGTGAGTAGAGCCACATGCCACCGAACAATGAGCCTTTTCACTGTGAAATTCAAACCGTGCAGAGCATGCAGGGCCACAAACCGAGAATTTGCGGTTTGGTAGGTGGCTTTCGTGGCCAAGCGAGGCTGGAATTCTTGGAGTCAGCTTCATAAAAAAATTCCCGTCGTCAAGGGGTTAAGCAACGGTGAAATAAAAGGAATCCAGCCCGTTTGAAGTACATGTACATGAACTCAAGTCTTTTGCCTGCTGAGCTTTCTGTTTTGCCTGGCCTCCAATTCCCCCTTCAGTGGTGGACAGACCGCCACCCCCGTGCAACCAGCCGCGGGGCCGGACCGATAAATACACAATATACAGTAACTGGTACTTTGTATCCAGTATACTAGGCAGAAGGCCTTTTAGAAGGGGCGGTTCTAAAGGGGGGGCACTAGACCCTTCACATGTGACCTCACCTGTTAACTTTTGGTACTGCCTTTTTTCTTTTCTTTTTTGACAGGGGGGCATTTGGGGGGTTAGACAAAAGATTAGGGGGGGCTAGAACCCCCTCCCGTCCTCCGTAGAACCATGCCTACCTGTTACAGTACACGCAGGTTATTCACTTTACACAATCCCCTCCCTGGTACTGTACTAAGAACATGTACATGAAATATAAGCCGTCAGTGACTATTCCTACAGTACCTGAGCACCGCCACCTGGATGTGAGCTACGAGTACATTTACCTTCGTGGTCCTTGCCACACCTACATGTACTGAGACAATACACAGAGAGATTTTCTGGAGAATCTCTTAAAAATAAAACATGTGTAGCTCAATTGATTATAGGTATATCCACTGATTTTTGGAGTTTAACAACAATCCAAATATTGTGCAAGTAATGAATGTGTACATGTATTAGTACATTATTCGTTCCACTGCAAAAATGTGAAATATACTGTCATTTTTCAAACACCGCCTGAATGAATGCCTGCAGGAATGACCTGCGAGTTCACAAATTCTTCTTTTCAGCGCCACCACAGGCACCGTGCAGTGACCATGCAGTGGGGTGACTGTGCAGTGGATGGACAGAACTCTGATCGGTCCATTCACTGGTGGAATGGAACCTCGGGAATTCACTCAGGTGTTGCATAAAACAGACACATCCAACAAACGCACCCCACAGTCCCCATCTCCGCCCTCGCTGTTCACCACTGTGTCGCTTGTGGCCATGCTGGTCCGCTCCAAAGGAGGCGATCTCCACATTCAAATTTCTGCTCTCCAGTAAAATAGAAATTCACTTCCTCACTTCTGAACACGGACCTGGGCGAGAGTGGGCATCTACGTGCAGGTGGAGTGACTATAAAGCAATAACCTACAGATGTACTTGATGATATGGTCACCGGTGTCACAGTCGGGTGGACACCAGTAACGTGCAGGTCACATGCATTCAAAGAGGTAATATTCATAAGGCAGTGGTCAAGGCCCCACCATGCAAGACAGCAAGAACAAAACACAAGTTACACGCCTGTGCAATCAATCATGATCATAATGGGTCTGACACAGACTTCCTGTAAAATTACTGTCAGTGGTAAAACTGTTGCTATTAACCCCAACAGTCCCAAATCCTCCCATTTCAATATAATTTTACATACATCCTTGGGGGTTAGGGTTTTAACCACTTCATGCCGGGGCATTTTTCAATGTTGATGATGCTGGGCCGGCATGACTATCATTTTTTCCATTTTCAAAATCCTTCAAAAATTCATTTCATTTAACGGTCATTTATAGCCACATCAAGTAATCTTTAGGCACTACTCTCAGTTAAAAGGCGACCTTCATTGACACGGGAGTATTTCAGCCAGGCCAGCAGCCTTGTAAACAGAGCCCAGATTGTGCAGTGTTGTATAACTGTCTTTTGTTCACGAACCTGGCTTAGTGCACTGCTGACCTCTTTTCAACAGGGGCCAGATTAGCGTGCAGGGGTGCTGTGTGGCTCATCGCTGTGGTGGTAGAGCGCTTTTGTCCCCGGTGGTAATCCGCTCGCTCTCAATGCCCCAAACCCTGGTATACGGTTCCAAAACAAGGCTGGATTATCACCACTTTTGAGAGTGAAAAATGTCGGTAATGCCCAGCAGCCTGGTCTTTTGTTCGGAGGGCCCTGTTTCCTTTGTCCGAGTTCGGAGACCCCGGCCACCCATATAAACCATACGTCTCCGATCCCCAAGTCCCCAGCAGGAAGTGGTTAATGAGCACTGATATTGTCTGTACTGCACTAATACCTAGGAGTACTAACAATAATAACAGATTTTATATTAGCCGTTTTATATAAGATCAATTTAAGTGCTTTCCATTATTCCTGTCACACTGACCCTTTGGTTTTGTGCACATAATGATGAAATTTGTGCAACCTTTCACCATCTGCACATGCTCCTAGCCGTCCCGTAAACGGCTTCTGTGATCCTGTTAAGCTAATGGGGCTCACTGTTTATGCCCATTCAACTGAAATTTGCCCATGTATACTGGTATCAGTACCGGGTAAGTGTGCTTTTTCACTGGAAGTACAAATACCCGTACTCTCAATTCTCACTTTGAGACCTCCAGGCAAATGACTGAATGCTCTGCCAACTGTATGGTGAGATGACTACCATCCAAACCCTGGCAAACAGATGGCCAGCATGACAAAAGGCTAGCAGAATAAAGATGGCCTCGCCAGTACACTGTACAATGCCTCTCTTGTATGAAAGAAATGGGGAAAAGGTCACCACAAGAATTTTTCTGACTTTGGTTTGGTTTAATGGAGGGAAGGCTGAGATCCGAACCTGTAGAAGAGTCTTGTTCAACTCTACATGCCCTACACAAGAAAAGGCTAATGTGCAACCCAGGTACACCCTGCAAAGGCTATTCTTAGTCTGCACTCTTACACTCTTGGTAGTCTTGGAATGAGAATTCATTGTTGTTTTTGAATGCTTTACAATTCGGCCAGTTACATTTTGTTTCTTTTTTTTGGTTCAGTTACTGATGAGACATGTATGTTCTCAAATGCAAACCCAGTTCAGAAATTTAATATTCCATCTCCAAAGGCAGACCCACACAGGATCACATTATTTCTGTAGGGTACATGTTATTGTACATGTACATGTGCATGTAGGTTATGGGTGGGACCAAAAACTGGGGCCACTTTTTTAAAAATGTAGCAGTGAACAATGCAAAGGGTTGGGCAAGTAACAAGTACCCTAAAAAAGTGATACAAAAAGGAGTTACTGGTCACCGTCCATGTCCGCTCAAGAGAAACTATGCATTCTTTTCTCTGGTGAACGTACTGGAAAGGGACACATGTACATGTAGCTGATAGGGCTTGTGCTCACTATTTGTGTACACACACCCAGGCTGGCCTTGACCTGCCAGCAACTCTGTACAGGGTAAGGGATGGGCAGAGTAAGGGATGGGCAGGGATGGGCAGACAAGGTATTTTATTATTCACAGCCTGCTCACCATTGAAAAGTCCAGAGCCTAACGCATCCTGGCCAATATATGAAGTACATGTATTTGGCACAGCGTGACACTTCATAGCCCTGCATATTACAAGCATGTTGCACCTGTGAACATGTATGACTAGGGCATTGAATTACATACATGTATACTTTTTACTTTTTGATGGCCTTTGCTTTTTTTGGTTTTTTTTTTTAACTTTTTGTTACATTTGTCCAGGCATGCAAAGTACAGGTGTGAACCGTATGGTCTGTGGATTTGAAAGTTAACTGTCTGCATGCAAATGATAACGCATGTGCCTGGATTTCAAAGCTGCATTGCTTACATGTATTTAAATTGCGTCGTGAACAGTGTAACAAGGTCGCGACTTGCATTTGTTTTGCATACGAAATATGACCTCGCTGCACAAGGGTGACAATGTTATGGTCTATCAAGACTAGTATCATAAGACAGACCTGTGTGTATGAATAATATGATGTACTTTGCATCAGGGAGATGTTAATTTTAATTACAGGATTTGCCCTTCCACCAATGTATATTCACAGTCAACCAGCATTAATTAAATATACTTTCTATTTTTTATGGCTTTAATAAAAATTACTTTAATTACTTTTTCTTTAAATATTATTTTTCCCAGCATGCAAAATATGGTCTGTGTCTTTATTTAAAAGTTAACTGTCTGCACGCAAATGATGCTACAATTTGCCTGGATCTGAACGCTACATTGCTTATTACACAATTCTATGTTTGATCGTGACTAGCATCATAACCCAGACCTGTGTACAGTATCTAAACAGTATGATACTACATGTGTTTCAAGATGTACCGTACTTAGCGTCGGGGAGATGTTAATTTAATCTGATACTAGTCCTACAAAGTGAACTTCTCCTGAGGAACATTTTCAGTGGGACAGGAACGTAAAGGTACGGGTGTGAATGCGTCCTTGTGCAACAGGTGTTTACGCTTCGTGGCCCTTGGGGTTTCTACGTCAACAAACTACACGTGCACGTACCTGTAATGGTAGGCGTAAGCCTACAGCGGAGTTTGAAAATGAAAAACGAATCCTAATCCCATGAACACGGAAAGCACAGTCGATATAAAATGCAGAAATATGTGAGCCCACATCCAACAAGCGTAAGAAGCTTAGCTTTATGATTTCATAAAGATACATTCTGGTATGATACACCGAAAAATTAGCGCAAGTTGAATTTTGTTTCCAAGGTTGAAGTAAATTTTGTAAGCAATTTCGAGGTCTGGCACAGCCTACGTACATGTATGTGCAAACACCTGGTGCATTGTACCAAATCACTAAGATTAATCTGCAGGTTTTCAAGCAACCCAGATGGAGAAGTGGGAGATAAGTAGGATCACATTATAGTTAAAAAAAAGAAGTAGGACTTTGGAAGACAAATAAGGATAAAAGTAGGATTTATGAAATTTTCAAAGGCACATGTCTGACACATCAAAAGCCTTACTTGGTGCATTTTCTGTTCTTACAAAATACAAAATGACCGAAGCCTGTGGAAACCAGACTAGTCTGGCATCCCATTAATACTGGATCAGTAGACTGTGTTGATCATGAAATGAACATCTGAGAACAACACTTACATGTCTAGTTTTCTCTGTTTTTCAGTAGAGCACAGCCATACCACCACTCAACTGGGGTGTTAATCTTTTTCACTGATGCGGACATGTGCCCTACTCATCTTTAGCAGATTTTAAAATGAAATTACACCGCTGCACTCTTGACATGCAAAATATTCAAAGGACATTCTCCAAAGCTGCAAAGAAATTAAGACCTCAAAACTTTGTAGGGCAAATTTGTAATGAGTTCATATCTATGTATGCAGCAGGAATACGGTATCTCTTAGAGACTTCTATAAATTAAAGAGTAACGAAAGTTAGCCTCATATTCCACTCTATGTTTCTCTGCACTGTCGGTGTCTCAGTCTCTGACATGCCCCCCTCCAAGCCCCACCCCCCCAGCCTGCTGGCCATACTGCACATGACACGCAGACCTTCACTCTCATCAGAATTTTGATAGTAGTGCTCTGTGCTGATACATGCAGTCCTGACGGTTTGTTTGATCCATCCACTTGTTGTGAGGACAGGCAGTCTTTGCCGGCTCAAAATTTACAAGCCCATGTCCTTTTTTTTTACATGTACCGGTATCGCACCGACGGAAAGGTCTTCGCATTTCTTTCCTAGTATTGGAAGGGAGGCATGTGGCCTAGTGGTTAGGGTTTGTAGCTTCTCATCCTAGGGTCAGGAGTTCGAATCCAGCTGGTGGCAGCATGCTGTGATCTTGGACAAGTCACTTTACCGCTACAGGTGCCTCTCTCCACCCAGGAGGAAATATGGGTACATGTGAGGGCCCGGCGGACACGGTTACGTGTATGTTTAGCTGTTTGCACTGAAATGGCAGCATTGGGCTAGTGTCCGCTCCGAGTGGAACAAAAGAGGGTGTATTTGTGACGGTCCTTTTGATAATGATAATCAGCACCTCAGAATAGTTTTCTAGATAGATGGCACTCTACAAATGTATGTTGTTGTTATTATTACATGTGCATGTAGGTGCACTGGACATGTACATGTATACTGTACATGTATCATGCCTCAGATACAATGTGGCATGGGGTGTCAGTTTCAATAATTTACCTGGTAGAGGGACAGGCACTCTCTCCAGCACCCCATACCAACTGACACGCGCCAGTGACCAGCCACAGCAGCTCTCAGTAGAGTTCCCGCCTTCACACCCCAGTACCCCCTCCTATCCAACGGGTCCCCTATACCCACAGACTCCCCACCTTCAGTGCCACATGGGTCCCCTATACCCGGCACTCTCCAGCACCCCAGCACCAACTGACACGCGCCAGTGAGCAGCCACACCAGCTCTCAGTGCAGTTCCCGCCTTCAAGCCCCAGTACCCAGATATCCTGGATCCCAAATCCCATGCCTCAGTGATCACCCACAGCATATAAGCAGCAGCACAGTTGGATTGCATCAGTCCTGAAGATGGACAGGGCACTCACTGTCAGAAACGTCGAGTAACACATATACTCAAAAGAGATATTTTTCACATGGTGTATCCGCAAACCCTCTACATAATCTTACTGTTAGCGTCTTGGAGCCAAGACTGATCCAACCCTGGCCCCACCCACGCAAAACCAAGCACGAGGCCTACCGGTTCTAAGACGTAGGCCTACCGGTTCTAAGACGTAGGCCTACATCTCTAAATACTAAGGCCATGAGAATGAACATCCCGGATTTCCATCCCGACAATTTTGAAAATCTATGAGGCTTTTTTTCATTATTCATTATATGGTGTACCGGTACCCCAATACGAGTACATGTCCATGCAAAGGGTACCAACTTTGAAAGTAGACTAGCTCTCTGTCCATCTTGCATCACACCATTTGTACGTGGGCACACTTACGGTAAAACTCCCGATCTACCTTGCAGCCATTTTTAAACCATTTCCGATAGGAAAAACAACAATTTTTCTGAAATAATGACTTTTGGAAATATTGAAATTTTCTGTTGGCTGTTTCAGCGGTATGCGGGCAGTGGACAGAAATTTGGGATATTCATTCCCATACTTTAGCCTGATGTTAACCTTGGGGGCTTGTCGTCATTAATGGTTTGGTCCCCGACCTGCTTAGTAGAGTTACATGTATGACGGCAAGGGCACCACCAGGGCATGAAAAGTAAATTTTATTTACAAAATTAGCTACAGGTCACAAGAAGTTAGACCTTGTTAGTTTCAACCTCTAACAGTCCTTAACATAACACTGGCTTTGCTGCTACTTCATGTGGTCAGCTTCCTACCTGGTTAGCATCACGACCGTTGACGATGGTGCTTTCTTCGGACCCCCTTCCTTCATCCAGCACGTCTATGTTGCCCATTGCAGCCGCAAGTACGAGTGTGAAACTGACTTTGAAGCAAACCTCCTGGGTGAACCTTCACTGAGTGAACAGGGTGGAGAAAGTGTGCAAAAAGGGGAACGCGCTCCAAATTCTCAGCTCATGGTAATCATGAATTTGAAGCCCAAGTCAAGACACTGTCCGTGCTAGCTAGGCCGAGGTCTACAGCACAATTGGTAAGGCTCCATTCAGTTTCATGCTCACTCACTCAGACGTAAAAATACCACTCTGAAACTGCATTCTCTTGGCCCTTTGAAAGACGACAATTATCCTTGACCGGGCGGTTAGGTTAGTACCGGTACAGTGTTTGTAGATGGATTATTATTTGCATACAGCGCACGGCTGGCCCCGTTATAAACGCGTACGCGTACGGACCTCTGCCCTGCTAGCAAGCTGGGGAGTGGACCGTAACTGGGTTTCGAAATCGGTCTGCTTTAACTCGTATCCCGTCAACTCGGTCCCACATACAGTACGTGATGCGTACAGGCCACATTCAGCCTGTTAATGTCTCACGCATTGAGCTTAAATAAGACCACGATGAATCTGGCGCAATTCTGGCTGTTTATGGTTCTCAAGCTCTCACACCCCACGCAACAAAACAATAAATAAGAAAAATTGAAGAAAAGAGGAACCCACGTGTGATTTCAAATCTCAGAATGATGATGATCCTTTACTCAAAAAAATGAGTAAAAGCGGTGGGAAATAAGTTGCTTCAGGTTATCCCCTCCACGAAAAAAAATGTTGGTTTAAAAACGAGAGAGAGAAAGGGATAGGTTGTTCTTATTTCCTTTCCTTCAAAAAGCGTATATTAAAAGAGCATAGCTAGCCTTACCCCTCTGAAAGGCCAGAAAATGTTACAGCAAAATATTTCCAATCCCCCCCCCCAAAAAAAAGTTTTCCCACACAAAAAAATGGTTCCGGATCCTCCCCCGAGTTTGCGGCACATGTACGTTGGCCTGATGCCGAGTTGACTCAATCTGTAATCGGGCCGAGTTGAACTACGCCCATTTAGTATTAGGCCAGGTAGGTACTGATAAGGCGACTGGGACAGAGTGACGTCACTCCCGGGACAGCGCTTTTGAGCCGCATAAAGTCCCCCCCCCGCTCCAGAGCTTTAAAGGCCACGTGTCCGTTGTTTGTTATGTTTGGTGAAATTGTATTTTTTTTTCACTAGAGACAATGCTGGATGCTTGGGAATCCAAGTTTGTTTAATACGTTTGTTCAAATTACTGTCCAAGTCAAAGAAATTAGCCATAATTTCTAGCGTTCCGCGCTAAAAACTATTTCACTCACGGTCGAGACATACTGTAGACTATTGCTACCTAACGCATCCCCCTAGAAGTCTGTAAAGAATTCCTGAGATTCCGATCAAACAATGACCAACACAAAGGCAGATCCCTTATCTTGCTTCAAATGACGAACTTAGCTGAAGCTGAGTAAATCCTAGCTGTTGAGTTTTTCCTTGATTAGATTGTTTCGTTTGCTCTGTTAGTTTGGTTTACGACGCTGAACTGTTCATTTTCACCACGACGTAATAATGTTGGGTCGTAGAGAGTCTATCAAAAACCGTTTGGTATTGTTGCTTGTTTGCTGAAGTGCTGCACTTTACCGATGCAATGAAGCGGCCGCGGATTCAGGGGTAAGGGGTCAGACACTCCCATGATCTGCCCCCCCCCTCAAAAAGATTAATGAAATATCAAGTACAGTGCAAAAACGACGTCCTCGTCATCCCATAAAAGATGTTATTGTACATCATGGACAATGAAATGCATTACCTATGTGCTGGGCGGATCCAGGGGGCCAACCCCCCCCTTCACTCTGAGACAAGAAAACAAAAACCCACAAAAAATTGGAAAATACTTTAAACAACAAACTAAAGCGTCCAAAAGTAAGTGCAGCAATACCATTGCAAACAATGTATGGCGTGTAATGTTTCATCATCGTTTCTGCTTGTCGGCAAAAATTAATAAGACATTAAAAAAATTCCCTGCCTGATCCCCCCTCCGAAAAAATTCCCGGATCCGCCCCTGGTGTGTCTGTCTGTCAGTAACAATCAGACATAAAAAGTCAGAGCTAGACGTTTTCGAACTTCCCAACAGCCAATCATTGGGAAAATATGATATTCCGAATATGCCGTTCTGACGTAAGATTCTACAGAAATATAATGCATATTTCAGATGTACGTCTGTTTCCTGTATCATGAACATCGCCTCCTTTATAGTGCCTTATGCTCCACCCCCCCCACACACATACGCATCTACTATTTTAAAAAAAAATCCATGGCCTGGAAGTTCATCCCCCGAACAATAATTCTACACCCCCACCCCTAATTTCCGGGACGGATTAATTTACTTTACTGCTTGATAAGAACGTGATCCCTTACAGGTGCACAGAAAAGGGCAGTTTTTATCTGCTTTAATTATTCGTCTGTGGCCTTGTGATCAACCCAATCCGAAGCATCTCAAATCAGGCCTTTATTGGTTCATGCTGAAGGGAAAACTATCCATGCCTTTTCTAGAGCGAAGTGCATTGTACAGAAGCATATATAGGACATGACTAAAAAAATCGTGCCTGCTATTTCGCCTGGGCGGGTTACTATTTCGCCCGGGCGGAATAGTATTTTGCCCGGGCGGATTAGTATTTCGCCGGGTGGATTAATATTTCGCCCGGGTGAAATAGTAACCCGCCCGGGCGAAATAGTAACCCGGCCGGGCAAAATAAATAATCCGGCTGGGCGAAATACTAATCCGCCCGGGCGAAATAGCAGGCATAAAGGGTTTTTTAGTCATGTCCTATATACGCTTCCGTAGTATTGTGTGTCGGGCAGTTTTAATGCACAATGCACACGTATCAAAATATGCTACACTGTGCAATCAAGGCGGATCTGCTTGACGGAAATTAATTTGGATCTGTGGGTCTTTACCATTGCGAGGGGCAACTGCAAACTGGTTTATTACGAGTCTAAGCTCACGAAATCCACCGTGCGATCGGCCCTGGCGTCATCAAGCCTACGATATTTTCGTTCGGTTTGATCAACAGTCACAACTTTTTCAACTGACTGCACACGATTTGTCCACGCCTTTATTTACTTCCGTCAACAAATGCGACAGAAAACACAGAACCCAAATTTAATGTTTTCCTTTTGGTCAATTTACAATTTCCTTAACTCATGAATTAACCATTTCCTCATAATATTATTATCATTATTACACTACAATATTATGATGCCCTAATTCCCATGGGCTCTAAAGCGTTTTCCAATATCAGTAAAAACGACACTCATATTAATACAGCTACAAATTAAGATAATTCCTTTAAAATGATGCATTTACATCAAAATACGAATAATTAATTAACAGATTTGGTAAAAAGATATGTTTTCAGGGATTTTTTTTCAAAAACCAACTGATGAGACCGACAACCTCACACCGATGGGGAGTGCGTTTCACAGAACTGGAGCCGCCTGTCTGAAAGACCTGTCTCCAAAACCTTTCCATTAGGTTCTTGGAACAGACTGAGGAACTGATCTGCGGAGCGCAGTGCCCGAGATGGTCGATACTGCTGGATTATTTAAATTCCACCCTTTGACAAACGGGTACCAATGATGTTGGGCTAAGATAGATGTAATATGTGCACGTCTCCTCGTTCTATTAGTAATTATTCTAGCAGCTGTATTTTTGACTCGTTGAAGCTGATTCACAAGGTCACCCCATATGCCATAGAAAAGGGCATTTGTATAGTCAAGCCTAGACACAACAGTGGCTTGAACACGGGCCCTACATGCATCATCACTAAGAAATCTCGTATTTTACTAATGTTACGGGCTGGTAATAACATCCGGGATATGTTACTAACATGCTTTTGCATATATCCAGGTTCCTGTCAAATAGGACGCCAAGGTTCCTGATTTTATCCGAGGGATAAACAGCACAATCGCCCACCATGAGCGACAATTCTTCACAAAGACCATTAACTTTCTTTGGACAAAAAAACCGACAAAAACTCAGTCATCATTTTTTTTTGAGACCGTTAATACTTAGTCAAGATTTCAACTCAAGCAAACATTCCTGAAACTTACTGATAGCAACAGCTAAATTGACAGGGAATGGTTTGACTATAACGTATTCCTGAAAATCACCTGCACAAAGATGATAAGAAAGACCACGCCTACTCAAAATGTGACCAACAGGCCTTTTCCTAAAACGGAGCCCTGAGGCACATGCTCAACTTCACTATTCAGTTAGGTTCTCCTAAATCTTTTCAAAGGCCTGGAAATGCACTTGACCGGATGATGAATCAGTCAAATAAATGTAAGATTATATTTGTCTTCCAGCTGATCTTCTCCCCCCAAAAATTAACAAACACAACAACAATATTAATGGCAGATCCAAGGGAGTCAACCGAGCCCCACCCCCACAATTTTATTTATCAAAATGATGATGATTATTATTCATCTATTTCACATTTCTTTTCTCCTCAAAGAGCGAGGAGCCCCTCCAGATCAATCTTCCTCTTCAGAGAGGTCGTAAGGGTTTAAATGAAACCCCAAACTGTCGGCGTCAACCCATTTCTGACACGCCCGAATAATAAGAAGTCCTATATCCTCGCAGCCGCCGGGGGCCCTCGATTGCAGGCCGTTTGTATATGGGCCAAAACTGAATAGAGAGAGGGCGCTATACTCGGCATCCAGGAGCTAACTGGACCGTTTTTAAGTCGGCTATTTCGAGGCTACGGCTTTGCCGTTATCCCCAGGTGTACTGCAGCAGAAAGTTGTAGCCGTAGATAACCATGCTTCACTGGAACATAATGGCTAGTCACTGAAGACACGATGGACTGTATCCTAGTTCATGCATTGTCAAATCGGGGAAAGGTAGGTGGGTGCAATTCGTAAAAACAATTACAATTTAAAGGCCAAATGCCTGTTGGGCTAGTACAATATCTGTGCATTAGCTCCATGTATATATCACTGTAGCACTGTTATGCAGATTTTAAAGTGGTGATTTACTGGGTAGGCCCTAGTCATGGTAGTTTTGTTTAGCATGGATGGATGGTTTAATCATGGAGGTAGAATCACATTCTACCTCCATGGTTTAATAGCCAAATGGCCCAGGTTGGAGTCGCAATGCAATGTAGACGTCGTCCGACCTGGGCTAGCCAAACCGGGTAAGCAGTGTATATTTCGTAGGCATAGCCTACATGTTGATGGTAGTCCTACTTACGAGGCTGACTACTGAGTACTAGCAGTAGGCATGGCCATGGACATTACATAGGCCTAGGCCTACATGTACATGGCCGGCCGGCCGTCCCACTCTAATGTTCGATTCGTAAACTGGGCTCTACGTATACTTCTTCCTCGATACTAAAGGAATATAACATAGGCCTATGTAGGGCCCTAAGTTTAGCCCAGGTTGGACGCCCAGGTCCTAAGTCTTGTGTATAAAACAACCAAAAGTTTTGTACAAATTTGATCTTGGTTTACCCTGTTGAAGAAACTAATTTCACGACTTAATTTATCCGTTCTCGGGTTACAAAGTGTGTGTGCCATAGAGATTAATAGTATTGGGGGCTGAGAGCCAAGTTGCATGTGCTTTTTGTATTTGTGCGCAGCTCGGAATCTCGTATGCCAAACAGTTGCGCACGCACACTGTAGGAACTGCGCTGGAGAACGGCTGAAAACAGTCCACAACAATGGCTAGAATTTATGTTACTTCCGCGTTTATTTTCCCGTTTTTGTCTTTTGTGGTAATGTGTTGAATTTCTTAACCCAATGCATATTGTGTGGCGTATGCTTTTCAAGAGTTGCTCCAACAAACTCGTTCTTCCAGTGTGTGAGTGTTTGCTGGAATGAATGCATATTTTTAAGCATTTGATAAGCTAAACTGGCCTTGTGAGCCAGACAGGAATTACAGTGTGCACGATGGGGCTTGTCGTTAAATGTCTCTTCAAGTGGTGGAGCTACAGTATGAACCTCATAGCTCTTTTGGTACATGTATCTTCCATCTATGTCTGTAGTAATAGGCACTTGGAAGAAAAAAATTGTGCATAAAGAAACAAGTAAATGAACATCATAAATGCAAAAATAATTTTGATTGCAGAGAGACTTCATCTAATGATCTGAAAAGGCGTAGCTTCTGACATGGCAACAGCCCCAAGCTCTGGGACCAGCTCAAGCGCTGGTACCTCGGGCTCCTCCACCCCTACCCCCAAGGACACCCTCACTAACGGCGACGTGAAGCCAGCTGGCGATTCCCTAGAAGATCTCCTGAACCAGATCGAGGATTATGCACCGACTGTAAGCATTAGGCCTCGTTTTTTACAGATCTGCCTGCCTGACTTTATGATCAGCCATCTTGAATTGAGAGTGAGGCAATCCCTCTAAACAAATTCCCAAAATTACAAGGCATTAAGGAATGAAGATGATGCATCAAGGGCATAATGGATCACCAGCCTTGTGCTGTGACGGGTAATTCCAAATTCCGGATAAATAGACAAGTCACCATTTTGGCTGAAACGAGAAGTATGTTTCAAAGTGAGGCAAAATAGCCAGGCACCTTCCCATGTCAGAGTGCTCAATAAATCAAAAGTATTCAGGGAGACGAATTTAAAATGGCTACCTCTTGAATAAAGCCCATTTGGAAAGATTTCAATATCACACCCTTACTGTCAAATTAAAGGTTAGTATTTAACAAATTTGAGGAAATAGCAAACAAACAGAAGTTACAAATAACACAACTAATGCTTACAGTTGAGCCTGTGTTGCTCATCCTTGCTTCTTATAATCTTGTTGCATCAAACCCAAGTTGATGCCCCATTAGAACAATATCTGCTCATGAGTTTTCCTGTGTTGGGGGTTGTCTTAATCTTCTCAGATCCCTGATGCTGTGACGAGTTTCTACCTCAACAGAGCTGGCTTCGAAGCCTCCGACCCCAGGGTGTGAGTGACAGCCCTCTCTTGTTGTTGGTTTTGCATGCCAGACCATCGCAAGGCCATTTGCCGGACAAGACACAGGACCATACACAAGACCCATCATCATCAGACCAGTCACAAATAACAGGGGTGCACAGTGACAAAGGAATGCTTAAATAGCTTGCGACTTGAATTCAGACCGGAGGCCTCGTGTTGGTCTTGTGATGGTCTTGCATTGGTCTTGCGTTGGTCTTGCAGGGTCTTGTGTTGGTCTTAAGCGGTCTGGATTACAACACTACTTATATGGTCAGATTTGTCAAACATCCAACATATTGTCAATCACCATGGACCCCTTGTTGGTCTGAAAACTCAAGCTGTATTCGCACATTCATAGAGTTTTGCTGGAAGTTTCCCTTCGGGGGAAACGCATGTACCCGTAACTTCCACTTTGTGTCACATCCCTGTCCAAGATTTTGTTCAAAACCCAGAAAGATTGGTACCATAGTTGTGCCTGAAGTGGCAAACAATATGTCCATTACATGTTAGTCTGCATTCAGTAGCCTACGCTCTGCACTGTTCATGGAGACGCAACTCTTTTATGATGCATATTGTCGGTGTTTTCACGAAGTGACGTAATCCCGGAAAATTGAAAAATTTTCGATTGGGAATTTTTCCTACCATTTTACTTCCTTTGATCGAAAGAACCAATAAGCAGAGTTTCAAAGCAAAATGTTGTTTACTTTCCTAGTAACTGTAAACAAACAACCAACAAAAAAGCTTGGTCTCTGTGTTTCTCTGTTTTCATGAAGTGACAAAAGGTCACATCGTTTGCAGGGCAAAAATATAGACGCTATACCCAATCCCTGCACGAGTCTACATGTGCAGACCTGTGGGCGAATGATGTTGTACATGAACACCTGCGCTCGTGATGGAATGGAACGAAATGTAAAATTTTTTTTTTAAACGCGTATTTTTTTCACAAAGGGACAAAAGTGTGTATAGTGCAATAGGAAAAAAATGAAGACCTGCGGGTTTTTCTGTTTTCACAAAGTGAAAAACACTTTTATTAGTTTTTATTAGTGCATTGTTCTTTAAGACAATGCATCTGCAAATAAGTATAGCTTAGCATTTTCCAAGTCTTAGATTTCATGACTTTGTAAAACATTCCTCAATCCGTAACATGAAATTGATCGTAAATTTGCGTTGAAAAGGCTTGTATTATCAAATGCAGATTGTCCGTTCAGCCCGATTTTTTAGGTTTTTGTCACTTCGCGAAAACACCGACGATATGTCCAAAAGTAGTAACATGGCTAGTGACTTTGGTTTGGTCTTGTTTGGTCTGGTCTTGTTTGGTCTGGTTTGGTTTGGTCTGATTTGGTTTGGTCTGGTTTGGTCTGGTTTGGTTTGGTTTGGTCTGGTTTGGTCTGGTTTGGTTTGGTCTGGTCTGGTC
>NW_019091445.1:954996-985509 GCF_001949145.1 Acanthaster planci
GCTTATTCATGGCCTGGTTCCTTATTTGTTATAACAAAATCCATATTAGGCTATAATTACTAAATACAGAGGAGGAAGTAATGAGAGTAAGATAACTGAAGGTACAGCTGAACGTTAGAATTCAGCAACATTTTCTTTGTCATAACATCTTAGGAATGATACAATTCTAGACACGACTGCTTCATCATTAAACCCTTCGCTAGGAAGGACTGCTACTACCGCGCCGTTGTGTGAGGATTAGTGCACACCGCACATACAGTTTATTCACTATGCAGCTGCTGGTTCAATGGGGCCTGCTGATGGACAAAGTCCTTCATTCAGGGCAGCCCAGCAGTCGCGGTCAAAATAATCCCGCCGTGAAGGGGTTAAGGTTATAAACTGCAGTTGCCTGCAACGGCACCCGCAGCGGGGTCGTGCACATGTACACACCCATTCATCCTTTCTTTTCCTGCAGGACCCGCGTCATATCCCTGGCTGCCCAGAAGTTCATCTCGGACATTGCCAACGACGCGCTCCAACACTGCAAGATGAGAGGGTCGGGCCAGAGCTCCAAGAAGGTCGGCAAGGTGAGGAGTGTTTCAGTATTGCCCAGAAAGGTTCCCCCTGCTAGTAAAAAAAATCTACCCCAGACCATGCGATGAAACTAATGGCACATTCTGGTTCAAGAAAGAGTCATCACGAGTCATTGAGTTGTTGAGAGTATTGGCTGGGGAGAGTTAGGAATAGTATCCGAGAAAGAACCATTGACTGTGTGCATTAGCGATAGAGGGCGCTATATGCCTGATTCACGTGAACCAAGCAATGCATATCTTCTGTGTCTAAGATAACTGCACAAAAGTTGCTATGTGTATTCACTTTTCTGCAAGGTGGGATGTTTGCAAAGTCCCGCAGTGGCAGTCATGGGTAGAAACAGTCGCGCAGTGCTCCAGCGAGTAACTGGGGGCAAAAAGACTGGAACAACTACCTCATCAGAAGATTCATCCGCAGTGATGGCCGCGTTTATAACACACACTGTTTTTCCGTTTGTGGTCAACAGGACAAGAGATACACATTAACAATGGAAGACCTCACGCCCGCACTCAGCGAACACGGCATTAATGTGAAGAAACCATATTACTTCACGTAGTGCAGGAGGCAGTACAGACGAGGCACCGGTTCATGTTTTTATGTACATATTTATCTATTCCAAGCGCACCCTCTCCCAGAATCAGGGTTTTAACCGAGGGACAAATGTTTCATTTGACCAGATCACGACAGACTACTCCAAAAATTGACGACACTTCTAAAAATTCTCAATACATGCCTTCGGAAATTGAAAGGCAGTTGATATCATTTTGAGTGAGGCTTTACATACTATGAGCCAAATCCAGGCATACTGTAATGTTGAACTTACGTTCAAATAGATCAAATTCCCATTACTCGCAAAGATTTGAGAGAATGTTGGATTCAGAACTTGCAGAGTGCAGCCTCTACAAGCCTTTTGCAAGTTAAATTTGAATAAGCTCTGGTGCACTCGAGTTCTTCAAACTTACGTGCTCCATACTAAGGACACTGTTGCTACACCTCGTGATTCGGGCCAAGGTTTCACTTACTTACATAAGACACACCTTGCCTCGCCTCAATACATTGTACAGTTTTCATTGGATAAGAGGGGCGCCAAGGAACCAGTCCATTCCAGAGATTGTGGCCGCTATAAAAGCTTGCCCCGATTCACGAGGTACAGCAACAGTGTCTTTAACGTGGGGAATTCAGATCGTTTTGTTCATGTGCAATCAGATAACTCAGTGTACCAGACTTTATTCAAATTGAACTCGAAAAGGGCAAATTGCTCTGCATGGGGGGATCGATGCCGACATTATGCACATCTGAAAAAGTCCATTATTTCAGTCACTTGTCTCTCTCAAGCCATCAAGTCAAGGGCTATTCGGATTGAAATGGTGACCACTGCTCATCTCTTTGCCTGCAAACCGACTTGCCATCCCTTTTGTGATTTGACCAGTGGCAGATACATGGCTGACTGGCTTCTTTAGTGCCAAGAGAATGTGGTGTGTGGCTGTGTTGTCATTAGAGGGGGACCAATTTTTGCACGAGTGGTATCATTTCCGGGTTCTTGGGGAATTGGCTGATGTCAAAATAGCTACATGTAGCTAAACCTGACTTATTTTCAAGATGAACCATGTGACCTAAGTAGATCCTCAACTCCATTTTTCTTTCTTTTGGAATGGAATCAGTCAGCTGTGCTCTTTTTCTTGACGTGTGCTTCATACACCCTAGGGAAATACCCATGAATAAAGTGAGACTGCCTTTTTCTGAGCAAATTTCAATGTACTTGTTCTTCTTGCTTAAGCTTTTCTAAATGACTTTTTGTTGATGCTTCATCCGTGAAATTAAAATGCCAGAAGAATAACATATTGTTCTTGTTAATTCATTTATTTCAAATTGTGCCAGACCATGACAGCAACACTTATGGAAAATACAAGTCAATTCATGTACAATCTTTATGTGAAATTACTTTGAATAATTATGCATAATGATAATTTACATATATTGCATACTTTAAAGCAATTAGGAACAGGTATGTCATTCCAATATAATTTCTTTTTTCAAATACAGAACTCTGCTTGCACATACAGTTTTTAAAAAAATACTTGAAAAATGATGTGCACAATCAGCCATAACCATTTTGAATAAGGCACATTCTCGTTAATAATACTCAGTTCCTGTCTTCGGGGGAGAAGGTTAGCGTAGCGGTTCTTTCCTCGCTTTGCACCAATGAGGCCCAGGCTCGAGTCCCGGCTTGGCCCAGGCTTTAAAAGCAAATGGTTTCCAGTCCATACTTGCTGTTGCAGGTTTTCTCCGGGTACTCCGGTTTCCTCCTGCCTCTAAAACTGGGACCTTCTTCCTAACTCAGTAGGGACCCCATTGGAATTAAGTTGCAAAACTTTCATGGGCTATCCCTGGTATTACCTAACGGTGAGGTGATACCAAATCAATCTTATCCAACCCAATCCTTCCAAAAAAGTTCTAACCATCACGATCAGTTTTGAATAATCTAATAAGGCAGCTCTGTTCAGCTTAGGTTTCCCAGGTATTTTGTATACATGGAATTTCTATGCAGCACTTAACACCAGGGATCAACCGACCATCGGACATCAGATCAGCCCGATGTTCGGCAATACATCGGATCGGCAAAATTTGACTCCTTGCCAATATGAGTGCCAATGTTAAATTGAAGAAAGGAACAAACTCTGTGCTCAGTTTTGGCAAACACAAATCTCATATGTTTATTTGAGCATGAATAAAAAACTGTGGTTTACTCAGTGTGATAAATGAACAGTTACACCCACATAAAGTAGTTCCAAAAATTACGTCCGCATGCGATCTGTATATCGCGTACCGCAACAACTCAATGAACAGACCACAGCTGGCCCCAACGGAGCAGTCGGTGTACACTGTATACCGTTTCAATAGAGTACCGAAGTGTGACGTCACTGAACCAGAAAGTGCAGTGCAAACGAATGGAGTACGCGCGCGTGTTGGTTCACGTGCCGGTTCCCGCACTAATGCCTTTTACACACGAATTGTGCACGTGACGTATTCACCTCGGTACTCTATTGAATGTCACAAACGGAGGCACTGTGTGTCTAAATATTCTGCATACTGTACATGAGCGGACCGTGTGGGCGCTGTGTGCGTTGGGTGTGAATACAACGGAGCAACCCTACCGGTATCGTACTATCGTGCAAGGTGAGATGTGGCAACTCCCTGACGATAAACTCAAACAAAACTAATCCTCTACGAGAGGAATTTAGTATCAATACTATCCAAAGTGGCATTTTAAGCAGGTACACTGTTTTTGTGTTGTTAGGCCTACATCATGTTAAGGTTTTTATCGACACTTGCGTTCTTCAAGGACACTGTCAATGTCGGTAAAAACATCGGATCGGATCGGACATGTTGGACATCGGCCATTGTTAAAAATTAAAACATCAGACGTCGGATCAGTATTTAAAATCAGCACTGGTTGATCCCGACTTAACCCCGACCCCCCTTCCCCCGTTCCCTACCATTTTTTTCCCCCCAGGCACTTTGCAAATTAAATGCGGCACATTCCAATACAGCGAGCCTCGGTGACCTCACCAAGACGCGACTGTGGATGTTAGTGGCAACATTGCCTACTGTGCTGGATTTAACATCAACCTTGTCACTGATCTGTTACACCATGCCTATTAACCGGCCACCGGTGTTGCCACTCTGTGAATCCAGCGACGCACACCGACTTCTTGTTCACAGTTACGTTCTGTTGCTACAGAGTACCAACGTTGACGTCACTGTGAACAGAAAGTGCCGTATAAACGAGCGGAGTATGCGCGCGTTGGTTCTCGCTTTAATACCTGTGTGTATGACGCAGTCACTTCAGTACTCTGTAGCTACATACACGTGGCTGGGATTAATTTGTAGGAAATGCAGTTGGTGCTTTATGTTTCAGACCAACCTTCCGTTCCAAAAACAGAATTTTATATCACTCCATAACTGCAAAACTCAAGGTCTTGCAGCCTTGCGTCTAGGCGCAGAAACAAACTGCTTTGTTACATTGATATGCCAGTAGCCGAGTTCTGTGAGAGTACATGGAGATCTACTGGGTGTCCGCATAAAAGAGTATACCGAGATCAAAATTACATAGAAATGGGTCATTCTGTAAATTTGGGGTCCAAAGTGTGACATTTTTCCGTCCCTGTTCCCTCTGAAATGTCTACCATCGGACATGTTTGACACGGGATGTATCACTGAAATTGACTTTAAACTATTTTAATTTGTTTGGCAGCTAATTTGCAGAACTTTGGGAAATTAAACAATGAGTTCTAAACATTAAAAATCACATGCCAGACGTAACAGGGACGGGGAAAAAATTGGACCCCAAATTTATAGAATGACCCAGATGTCAGACGTGCATTGACAGGAATGGTGGCCATGTGGAGGGCACAGCACATTAAACTGATGAGGTCAGTAGCGAAAACAAAGCAGATAAGATTGGATGAGGTACATTCCTTGTTTTCAAGAATGTGTTCTTAAAGCAAAGGCATTTGGTACTCTGCATAAAGCTTGTCACAGTGCCAATTTCAGCACCCTTATTGATCTCGTTCGTTTACTCATCTGTGTCAACAACATCACAAGCTGTATACCAGTGCAAAGAGGACATTCTGCCCTTTCTAGAAATATATTTTTCCTTCCATATATAACGTAGTTTTGCCATTACAGTAATTTTTATCTTGGTATACATACTTATTATGTGGACACCCTGTACAGTGTACATGTACTTGTGTGGGAAAGTACAATTAAGCACCAGGGTGAGTGTAATAATTGATTGGGAAACAGCAGCAGTGCAGGATTCCCACCAGTCAGGCATACCGGGTACATCCTCCCTTGGTGTCTACAGCCTCTGATGATTCGAATCACCTCATGTGGAACTTCCATATGGTGTATCCGCCATCAAGACCAGAAGACTTTTAAGCTGGTGATGTGGTGGCAGTTGGCCCAGGCTTGTCACTGTTAGCCCTGTAGAAGATGCAAAGCCACACAACAAAATTTGATGAATAGGTGTACCACCACGGCAATATGAATTTTCAATCCAGGGCATCCAGTGCATTTAGAAGACTTCCCAAATGAGAAGCCTAAAGTTTGTGGTGGATCTCCATCATGATTATGGACAACGTGGAGGAGCTGTACTCAGCACCATGCTGTCTGGTCATCTAGCAAAGCCAGAGTGTGTTCAAATTTGTGCACTTTTAATTAATAACGCAAAGCCCCTTCCATATTTCATCTGAATGTGCACAAAAGCAGTAGCAAGTACATGTATACTAACAAATAACTGAGTGCTTCACCGCCAAGAAAATGGAATTCATAGAACACATGCACTCCAACATACACATTCTGCACTGTTAATCTTTGTTGTCAAAGTCAGCCAGCGTGGTCTGTACGACAAAAATGTTAGCGTGCAGATATGCCGAGGTGACATACATGTACCTGGCTTCAATCTTTTTGAGCAGCTCAACCTTCCAAGTGGGCATGTCACGGTACTTCCTCTCCTCGGCTCTTTGTTGCTAAAGACAAAGAAATTTAATGAGAGACCCTGCATTCAGTGTGTGACGGACCAGAAAGTCAGGAATTCTAGAAACAAGGAAAGTGCAGGAATTAGGGGAAACTGGAAAGTTCTCTTAACCAATCAGTTTCCTTGAATGTATATATCATTGGAATTAAAGTTGACAGTGACAATAAGCATGTGGCACAAAATAAAACGGCTTGAAGTAAAAACAAAAATGCACTCGCCATTTTGTTTAAATCACACAGCAGCGCTGGTGTCTGCCACACAGGAAGTTCAAGTGCCACATTTATCGCATTTTAATTCATGACGTAGAATCTAGAGATCTACTGCATGCGACAATGGGAATTTGTGGAAAGGAGTCATGAAGGTTTATCTAAAACACAAAAATCAAGAGAAGGCAGATTCACAAGCGCTGCCGAATTTTTTCATTTTTTTTTTGAAAGGGCGGGAGTTTCCATTCTCACCTTCTCTCGTTTGTACTCCTCCGCTGCCCGCTGGTTTGCCCTGTCCGCTTCCTTCTTGGCAAGGAACCGCCTCCTCCAATCCGGCAGCTCCGCCCCATTCTCAGCCACCAGGGGTATGCTGTCCAGGAAGTCGGCAGCGTAGAAGACCTTGGGGCCTCTGTCTTGCACGGGGCTGGGGCTCCTTGACGAGGGGTCCTTGTTTGTCTGAAAAATGGAAACGATGTAACAGTGGTGTGGTGTCACTGCCCGCTCTTCCTGCATTCTCAATGGAAATGAAGAAAAATCTACAAAATACCTGTCCCCAACCTCTGGACAAACTCCTGAGAACCTGACCCCCTGTGAAGAGGACTCACTTTACTGTCAGACTTTCACCACTACTGTGTGTACGTAGATTCAGCAAACCACACCCTAATTTTAAGGCCTGATTTCAGATCTACTGCTACTGCGGAAACATCAGCATCTTCCCTATGTACACTCTGGCACATGCACACATGCATGTACTTACATGTATGTAAAGACTCTCCAGGTTTATATACATGTATGTACACTGCAATAAAAATTAGCCTACACTTTCTGTGCCAGTTACACGCTTGCCCAGGCTGGGATTGTTGGACGGGAGAGATGTCATCGACGGGAAATTCAGAGCAAGGCTCATTTGCTTCTAAGCTCTTAGAGTGGGCTTCATTTTCAGGATGTGAAAAATAAAAACAGCGACGAAGCAAATTTTGCCACTTCAGGATGCCAGAGTCAATCACTTTCTGTGGCATGCCAGTTGCAATTCAATTCTCCTTAGAGCGACTGAGTGTAAATGCCATTTTGCTGGGGTGAGATTTCTCAGCTTTTCAGCTGATTTCAGCTTTTTGCGTTTTGGATTTCAGCTTTTATTTCCTCGCTGGCTGTGTACAAAAGTATAGGAGATTTTCACAGTTCAGCTTCTTTATGCCTTTTTTCAGCTGTTTTTATCATTGGTGAATTTCATCCCTGATCATGAGTCCAACCAGTAATGGGATGTTGGTATGCAACACTGGAAAGACGTTTGCCTGCATATTTGACTCAACTTGACAAATTAATGGATGGCTCCTAAGTTATCCCTCTCAGTAGGAAGTAACCAGCATTTCCATTAGTGTCACACAGACGTTCAATAGTGGGAGTGGTACGGCCCCAGTGGGGTGGGGGAAGGAGGGAGGGGCTACTGACTATCACAGTGTTGCAGTCTGTACATCCGTCTTTTCCTCCTAATGACAAACAGCTCCCTTGGGAGGTAATTCCACCGCAGCGGGGATATTTATTAATTCATACAACTCTTCAATCTAATCAGCAAATCTAATCAGCAATTGTTGCAGCCTCCACTGCTAATAAACCTGGGGCACAGTAATAAGATGGGATAAAACACAGCTTCTGAAATACTTTCATTTTAAAACAGAATTTGTCTGCTGAGATTTCACTCTTGAAACAAAGTGACTCCCGAGGCCTTGTTACTAAGAAACACACTTAAATCCTCCAAAATCCTCCACTATTTTCTTGAATGAGTTCCTTGGAATGAATGACCACTGCATCAGCCTTTCAAAATCCTCTGGCAATTCCCATCAAATATGTTGAGGCAGTGCCAAGGATATGTTTGCCCTAGTACTCGGGGGATTAAATTCCCAGGAATGGTCCAGTGGAAAGCCTTCAACCTTGATCTGGTCAGTAAGTCTAGATATGTAAAGAGACGGTATGATCGAGTGACCAGTCACCCCAAGAGTCAAGTCCTTGATAAGCATGTGAGTCCGGTGTACAATGACGTCATGTTGCTACTGCATATGTCACCGGCTGAAACAGTTGTCAAGACAACACGTTGCCATACCAACATGAGTGGTCATACAAAATAAAAAATTGGAAATTGAATTGAAATGAATTGGAAAAAAAAGTGTGTAAAAAAACAGCATTCATTGCTGAAGGTCAATTTAAAATATTTGTGGCATCTCATCAACAGTAAACTGATACATGCAAATCACGAACACAGGAAAACGTCAATTCTTAGGTAGATGTATTGGTTGTTTATTTTCATCCCTGTCCTCCTATTTCATGTTTCTGTCTCTTCTCTTTTGCCTTTTTTGCTTCTCACTTTTTTTTTCTTGGGGCGGGAGAAGGAGGAAGTACCCCCAGGCCTCCCCCATGTCAGTCGGGAATGTTGGTAATAAGAAAAGTTAATTAAAGTTTACATGTACACTGTTTAATCCAAGTATCATACTGTATAAACTTATTCAATCAGGTTTTTGCCTCCAGCCAAGAAATAATAGACTGACATTAGAAAGGAAAGCCATCTCTATTATACCTGGAGAAACATGGATTGGGTTTTGCGTGACTGTCTCAGCATTGCCCCCGCCTGTATCTCAGCGATCAGGTCAGCATTGATTCCACCCTGCTTACTACCCAATGAGGAATCTGGAATTTAAAAAAAAGGAATTAATACTGAATATGTCCAAAGATGTTCCTTACAGGGCATATCTGATTTAGGCGTGGATCCAGGGGGTCCCCAAAAAACCCTGCTCTTAGCAAAAAAAAGGGGAAAAGGGGGGAAAAATAATAAAAACTAGCTTAAAAAAGTGCAGCAATGCTATTTTCAGCAACGTTTGTCATGCATAATGTTTCATCATCGTTTTCGCTTGTCGGCAAAAATGAGACATTAAAATAAATCTCCAGCCCGACACCCCCCCGGAAAATTCCTGATTTGTACCCATTTTAGTCAAGCATCAGACTTTATGACCTCCATTCAGAGTGAAAACCTTGGTCGTGAACCCCATTTAATACTGATTTTTCAAGCGGGCTGTTGCCATGGTAATAAAAAGTAGTCAACACTAACGGAATGTGATTGAAGAAATTTGAAGTGAAGCCTATTCATATAGAAGTTTAAGTCAAAATTTTGGACGTGAAATTTTCATTCCGTGCATAACATCTCCCAAGGTATCAAGTACAAAGAAATTAAACCACATCACGAATATTTTATATCATAATTTTCTGTGTGTCACTTGCCACTCATACTGGTCAATAAACAAATTTGACTGATGGACAGGAAATGTAAACTGAGATACTTTTTGCCCTGCAAAATAATGCAAGTGGATTGGGAAAATGAAAAAGCATTTTGGCACAGCCGTGAATATTGTCTTTCTTCTGTTTTTTTTCTCCTGCCCTCAAATACATGTAGACAGATTAAGAGACAGGAATTTTAACCCAAATTAGAACAAATAATGGCCGCTTGTATATCTCAGTACATTTCAGTGTCACCTCTATTTCAGGCATCCCCCATACTCCTTTTGCCAGTGCAGGCTCATCCCTGAATGCATTAACATCCGACCGAGGAGATCACGCGTTGTGCCAGAAGAGTCACAGTGAAGCATGCACGCAGTAATGTATTATTCATTTTTATACACAGAGACCTGATAGAACTTACGCAGGATTTGCCATCCAGATAATAAATACTGAACGGCCTTCAAAGTGATTGTGAATTATGCATCCAAACATTGCCTGCGTTATCAGTTACGCTGTGTTTGCACTTGTTTAATTACTCTATGTACCCGTAATTGGTCGTTAAGAATGCAAGAATTCATCGGATACCATGAAATTAATTGTGAATTACTAATGTCCAGACGATGAATGAAGGAACAACTTACTTGAGGATCGCCTTGAGTTTTGTGGGCTGGGTTTGAGGACCACACTCGCTAGATCTCTTGGAGACGGAAAGCCAGGCACACTAGGTGATGAGTGGAGAGACAGACTGGTAGTTGGGCTGTGTTGTGGCTGGCTGTTGGTGGGCGGGGGTGCGGGTGGAGGGGGTGGGGATGGTGGGGTAGGGATGGCAGACGTGATGAATGACAGACGAGAAGAAACCTCCCCCGAGTTGTTGGGTTGGTCCCTCCCACTCTGAAGGCTCGTGGGCTGGGATACCATCATGGGTGGAGGCGGGATAACGATTGCAGTGGGCCTGTTGGGCGTGACCATCGGCAAATGAGGGGGCGGTGAGTTAGTGATTGAAGGCGGGGAGGGGGTGTGGTCCCCCTGTGAGGGGTTCTTAGGGGGTGGGGACTGTAGGCGCGTCTCGGATGACCTGTTCAGGGGGATCAGGTGAATGTTTCGTTTTGCAGGGCTGACCAGGCTGCCCTCGTCTGGTTGCACTATTTCCTCCACCATAACGGTTGTGCTGAATCGCAACTCCTTCTTCTCTAGTGAGAGTTTAAGTGGAGGTGATGACTGGGCATCGTCATCGCGAGCCAACGGTGCATCCCCTGGAGAGGAATTTACATGCTCCTCTGTAGTACTCTGCTGATGAAGACTTCTCTCGGGAGACAAAGCAGGAGATGTTATCACTGCCTGGTGACCTGACTTCAGCGAGCTGTTCTTGCTCTCTACGCCGTCTTCCACCAGTGGTTCGGGGCAGTCAGTCTGAGTCCCTTTGCTGCAAAACTCGGCACCTTTCTTGAGAATGCCGGCTTCGCTCAAAATGTTTCTCCCCTTGCCTTCACCTGAAGTCCCCCTCTTACGGGGGCTTGGAAAACCATTCATCTGGAACGTCGGATCCACCTCGGTCAGTTTCTCATAGATTTGCACGTACTGGGGGTCTGGATCAGGTTCGGGGGACTCAGTCACCTCGTAACGGCCAGAGCGGTGGATAAACTCCTTCTCGATGGTTCCCGCAGAGGAGGAGCTGTCATGGTCAGACATGATGGAAGAGGACAGTGACGAGGTGTTGCTTGAAGATGATACGTTGTGCTTGATGTACACTCCTGCCTCGTGGTCAGAAAGGCTCTGGCAACCACTCTGACCTTTACCCTTGGTCTTACCAGTCTAAGAAATGAAAAAAAATACATAAAGGGTTTTTAACAAATGAACTGGAAATTCTTACATATACTTGCACATATTAATCTGAAAATTTTTTCCCTGCCAAGATCAATTATGCACTAAGTGAAGAAAGCGCTTGCTCAGCAAAACAGGTTATACGGTTACCAGCTAAAAGCACCAGGGTGCATGTATTGTTTGTCAGGCTCAGCACATAACCTTGCTCAGCAAAACTTTATTCGCAATCGCTATTTGCAATTCTTGTGGTCACTTCACCAACCCTTTTCTCAACGCTCCGGAGGAATTTGGCAACTTGGAAGTGGCCGCATTTCTTGGCAAGGTCGGATGCCACGAGGAAGTCTTTGTCTTCAGTGTTGACATTGCATCCGTGCTCCACTAGGATCTTAGCACACTAGAGCAAATTAAGTCAATCACACAAATAAAAAAGAGAAAAAGACACTCTATACATGGTTTAAGACTTAACTGAACCAACGACCATGTGCATTTCTGCATCGGTGACTTTTTTGGGGGGGGGGACGGATGCCAAGGGAGACTTGTCAAGCCTTCCCTTACAATGTTCTCCAAGAGTGAAAGTAAATAACTAAACATTTCTCCTAACTGTCCCAATATTTTCCACCACTGTCAAGCCTCAGCTGGAACAAAACTAAATATGTAGTCTTAACCTTAAACTACTAACATCTTCAATAAAACCATCTGGAAAACTGGTTCTGGAGACCTGATAATCAACTTTTCGTTTAACCCCCCCCCCCAAAAAAATTTCTTTTCTGACATTGAACCTGTACTTGTTTTCTGGGTTGCAATTGAGTCTTATCTCTAATTGGGTCTTACCTCCAATTGGCCGTGCTCGGCGGCATCGTGCAGTGGCGTCCCCCCTAAGTGGTCCCTTTCACACGTTGCTCCGTTCTCCAAGAGCCAGCTGACGATCCCAGCGTGACCCCGGCTGGCGGCAAAGTGGAGGGGTGTCGCGCCGTCATTGTCTCGCTCCATCGGCAAGACACCCTGATCCTGGACCTTGAGGAAAATGACTGTTTCTCAGTGAACGATGTGGGTTATTGTCTGAGGGGCACCAGTGTTTATCTTCAAGATGTTTTGCTCATTGCATCAAGTGATGGAAGAGAAACGTATTCACATCAATTTTTCCCCACAAATTAAGAACATCTAAATAATCTCCTAAACAATGTCCAGCAAGTCTCTTTTTTGTAAAAGATTCAAAATTTTTCCATTCAATTTCCAAAGGGTCATCAGGTCCTGAAGAAATAGCAGGTTTTTCAGCACCTCCCCAGTCCTAGCCCTAGCCCTAGCCCATTGGCAAAGGATTTGCTGACACACCTCCCTCAAAAATTGTGGGAGCCTCTGATGGAGAGCAAGACTTTGTAATTGTAGACAAGGCAGACAGTAGTTCAGGAACCAGCATCATGGGAGGGGGTGGTTGACAGGATTCCCGGCAGTTTTTGTGTCAAAGGGCACAGTTTCACTGTTTTTTGGTCAAGTGTCAGATACTGGTATCAATGGTTTTGTGGCAAAGTTGCACCTATGATCTGCAGAACATAAAAAACCTTAACAAAAATTATGCAATGCTGAACTTTAAGGAAGAGGGTCATTCAAACCCCCCGGCCCTTTGGTTCCCCTCTTATTTTTTTTTGAAATTTGACACCTTTGATTCCCTTGGATAAAAGTTACATCATGGACATCAACATCTTTGACATTTTTACCAGCCAGATGAGGCAGCGCAGTTTTCCTGTCTGTGCCGCGGCATGGACTGGTTGCATGCCATCGTTCGCTCGCAAGTGCACGTTGGCGCCTGCCGCCGTCACGAGGTACTGCAGGCAGGACAGGTGGCCATTCTGGACCGCAAAGTAGGCTGGCGTGGTACCGCTCTCCGTCCGTTCATTCACCATGCTGCACAGGGGGACAAATCAATATAACTGAAGACCGCCTAGGGAAACTTAAGAGGCAATTTTAAACATTGGTGTACTGGTCCTTTCAGAGTTTGTGTTTGAAAAATGGAAAGATGTAGTGGCAGTGTCGTAGGCCAATCCATCACAAGTCCGTGCTTGTCCATCCAAAGTCATTCGGTCTTTAGCCAAATCACAAGCTACATGTACTTGAACAAACTGTGACAAAACCCATTCCTTTGTCATTGTCCATACACGCTAATTATGACTGATCTTGTGAAAGAACCTTTGATGGTCTCGGCCGCAACACTTTGTAGTGGAAGGGTTGAAGGACAGGGTGTAATAGCTCAAAAAAGGATCCAAAAACAGAATCATGTCTGATGCAATGATGTCTATCAAACATGCTAATTCGACATCCTTCTGTCTTGGTTTATTTACCTTTTTGGCACTGCATCTTGCAAGTCTGTGAGTCAGGTAACAGTAGGTACATAGGTATGTTTTTGAATTCCACAGGAAAATTTCATGCAACCTCGGTGTGCTGACAAAACTAACTCTGCCCGCACATTTTCTCCTAACATTGATCGCAAAGAATTTAAGCAGATGCAAATTAAATTGTGGAAAAAAAATGACCCCCCTGGGCGCCTCATCAAAGCACTCAGATGCTGGATCCTGCATGACGAGGGAATATGCCATTCCAATGTGAAATCAACTGTAATGCCATTCTCCTTGGTTAGGTCCCAGTGCCCTGCGTATGTACAATTTGATTTGTAGAGCCATGGGCCCATGCTCATGTGAGTGGGTAGAATTCCTGACTTGGGTGTTTTCAATAGAAATGACTAGAAATCCTCTTGCCTCCTATGTAAACACGCTTGGATCTTAAGTGATGGGAGGGGAAAATGTTAATTGTGTGAACATGTATAATGGTGTTATTATAGATGAGAGCTCACAGTTAATTAGCCGCTCCTGAGGTTTTAAAATCCCAACGAAATTAACCTGCAAGGTATTGTGAATGAATGTCAAATAATTAGAGAATATCATTCTCAGAAGAATGAAGGCTAATTTTAGAACTGATTCATTGGACTGGCGGTGTTACTTGGAGATTATCCAATTAATAATCTAGTTCATTTAAAATGTCTGAACATCAAACGTTATGCATCAAGAACCTTCAATAACTGAATTGGGAGCAGGTTGGTTTCAACTGAAAATTGTTCACGTGAACCTAGCTTGGTGCTTTTGATTTTGAAAGGCATAACACATTAATTTCCGAGCTGCATTCAATACTCAACATTCAAAAGCATCAAACTAACAAAATTACTTTCTTAAACACTCAACCACTGATATTTGCTCATGTACATGTACTACTGTGGTGATCAATTTTTTTATGATAAAAAGTCACATAAAGATCCAAGCAGTAGTATTTTCGAAGCAATGTTTTTTCTTGCCATCTGTCATATGTCCTATATACATGTATCTCAGCAGTACTTTTCCTAAACCTGTTTTAAGTTTCACATCACGTGTAATTCTCATAAGCATTGTTTCCACATTATACAAATCATCTTATTTTGCAAGACACCTGTGATACATGTACATTAGTTGTGGTGATATTTTCTTGTTGACCCTAATGATATGATTCTCCTTTGGCCATGCCACCTGTAATACAATCATCACTAATGTCTACCTCTATAGCACAATGGACGCTGCGCAGCATTTTGTCTTCCCCCCTCCCCCGCCTCCTCTGGGCAGGTGATCTGCAACCTGAGCTTGAATAGATGCAGGAAGGCTCCTGGCTTCCTGTTGACAGTACCTGTTATGAAGCATTGCCTTGGCTGATTCTCGAAAGTTAAATTTTCACCAATCTCTGTATTTATTCTCCTGAAGTGTTGCCTCCCTTCAAACAAAATTTACCAATCAACTGGTGTCCAGTTCATTTTAAAGTCACTTTAATGATGCATTTGCCTGATCTGGTCCTGATGTTTAATATCACAGTGCCTGAATTGTTCCTTGGAATGATTAAATACATGTGACTTGAACTGAAGTTCCTACTTAATTTTAACTCAATTTTTTTCCCCCAAACTCCTGATGTGACAGAATGAATCTCACTAACTTAGTGTTGAGTCATGGATGGTGCATTTGTAAACCGACAAAGTTATTAAGTACGACATTACTTCAACTTGTGGCTTCTATGTATAGAATAATCTTACATACGGAGCAAGTAGGCCTACTATTGGATACATTCACCAGTATGATTGCGAGGGATATATAAGCATCAGAATTACTCAACATTCTATGAAAACAAAATTGAATTCTGGGCTAATAATTGATCTCTTGTGCATTTTGATGACTTCTTATGAATATTTAATGTACCACCGGTTGGCAAACGGTCTGAGTGCGGGCACTGTGAATTTTGCACACTTATATCTAGATCTTCAGGATTATGGTGGCGAATAGAAATATTGGGCAGCCAAAAAACGATAGGAAGGTGGTCAACCTCTGTTGAAACAAATCTGATGTCTGGAAATGATTTTGTCTGTAACATTTGAGAAATTCTGGAAAGGTTATTGTAGAAAATAAGACTAACGCTGAGGAAAGCACGTGTTACAGTAAAGTCTGCTTTTCTTGAATATTCTTCAACTATTTCATTAAACATACGAATCAGATTTAAAAAAAAAAGAAAACATTCTTAGACATGGTACCGATATCATTTTGTGAACAAAGCCAAGCAACCGGTGAACAGCTTCGTGATTTATGATAAACCACACTTTGTTTGCATGCTCTTTAATCTGATACTGGTTAAGGGCTTTGCCTAATGCTCGCATCAATCTGAAACTCTCTCGTCCATTGTATCGCTTTTCCTTTGCCTTAATTGACGGCCGCAAAGTGACTGCAGCTGTTAGTTATCTTTTCAAGGAGGGAGGCTTCTGTTTTTCATTAATTGATGACGGGTTTGCTTAAGGCGGACAGCATAAATGCTCACAAGACTAATGAGTTTTGAAATTTGGCAATCTTATTCCACAAAATAATGTTGATCCCTTTACGGTGCATATTTTTGTCTAGTTGATTGGGTTGTGCTTGTTTTAAGAAAGATTAGGAATTCCTATGACTTTTGCCTACTGTACAAAATGAAGCAATCAATTGTCTGAATATCTACATATATAACTACGTGTTAGGCTCAGAATGGAAGCACAAGTATGTGTAAGCTTAGCTTCAGATAAATTTTTTGATAGTGAGACACCTTGTCAATAGTGCATCCCTTTTGTTGGGTCGCTCTGCATACTGGAGTTGTGTGTAATATTTGCACAGCACACACAAATATTTGCCAGTCTTCATTTTTGAATAATTTGATGGGCTAATTAATATGAAGCACCGACACCTTTCCCAATAGGGCACACCAGAAAATTGTAAATAACTAGATGTTTTGTTTGACATAGATTGCGCAGGTATTTTTGCCATTCCCGCACACACATCAGGTTGACGCGCGATCTGCATGGTGATAAACAAAAACGAGTGTCAAGAGGTTCAAAATGCACCTGACTGAAGTAGTTTCAGGGTTAAATTCCAATGGACCGTGGGAACAGGCCAAGACACCCTTGAACTGCATGTATACCTGTGTGTAGAGATATCTCCAGTGTTTAAGCTGCATATTTCACTTGCTTGCAGTGGAATGTTGTCATTGAAATTCCTGTTGCCAAAGCTGCCAGTGGAATGTGGAATTTTTCAAAATCTTGCAAAAGATTTTGCAGAACATTTGCAGATCAAAAAAGGCGAGCATTTTTACACTTAACACAAACTGAATACATGAAGTATTAAAAAAAATGCAGGCCGAAAGAAATCACTTAGATAATAATAATAATGTACCACTTTCTTAATTAGGTATTTGGAGACATTGAGCAGCAATCACACACTCTCCTACATTAGATAAAAATTGAATAAAGATAAACTCAAATATTAATTAAATTTCATTTTCTGAAAACCTTTTTGCAGCGTCTGCACACTATCTCTCGCAGAAAAAATTTTTTTTTTCAGCAAAAGGGCCAAAACTGATTGTAATTAATTTTTGAAAAAGTTCCAACCCTAACCTCTCTTAGTCCTCTAAAAGTCCACAAGTTTTCTTCAGGATATTCCAGTATGTAAGTACAACCATGCCACGGTGATTTTACAAGGGACTTGATGCCTGTGAAACGTTCGAAGTATGGAGAATGTGCCACTGATCTTCCTACAAAGTGATCAACTTTCCTGGTTTCATCAGACACTTCCAAAACCATCAAAGGAAGTTACAAATTACTTCCAACATTTCAGTAACTCCTGTTCACTCAAGACTATCTGGCAACTGACATCCTTTACCCAAATCAAACAGAGAATAATTGCAATTTTTAATTGATTTACCAGCTCACAGGCAGATGAGCACTCTCTTGCAGAAAAGAAACGATCTTTAGATAACTTAAAAAAAAGCAACTATGCACTGATGAGACTTACTCGGGAACAACACTGGTGATGTACATCACACTGGATATGTCACCTCTGGCTGTGGCATAATGCAAGACACTGACGCCTTTCTTGTCTTTATCCCTGATGTTGAGACCGCGCACCTCCACCAGAAAGCGGAGAAGACTGAGATGACCGAACCTGAAGTTTAGGAAACAGGAGGGAAGGTGAATAACTGGGGGTGACACCATATGGCTCTATGTAGATGTCGATATTCAGGATATTTATGTACATCTGTAATATATATTCAGAATGGCACATTTATGGCATGTTAAAATTGTTTTCCCTTTTTGAGTGATACAGAATGCATTTTAGTCATTGGAAGTCTGAAATTCTTCACAATCTGCTTTAATCTTTTGCTCACCACAAAATGTGGAAGGATGATTCCCATCGCCCACCTCAAGTGAGTGTGTGTGGGGGGATATATACTCCAACCCCCCTGGGATTTATGGCCCTGCTGCTTATCCATGTGCTACATGTGACTAAGCATTTTCCCAAGTAATAAACTCACAGTAAAATGTAAATCTATGTAAATTTACATAGTCATTAATACAAAGAATAATTGATTGGTGTTTGGTATGCCTACAACAAGCCTTTACCACGGTTGATATCCAATGATGGATGCACCCGACTACGGATATGTTTAAACATCTCAGCCCCCTTTTAAAATCCCACCACACTGATATTCAAGGTTTGAAATTACTGTACAAGTGTATGCTTCAGAATTGATATGTTAGCCGCCCCCCTTTTGAAAAATCAATGTATATGCAATATCAGGAATCCCTGACACTAAGACGATATTGCACAATGCATTTTAATTCAGTTTTTTGGGGGAAATGCATGCTATATTTTGTAAGGTCAACATTCAAAATCACTGTGAATGCTGCAGGTGTATGAGGATCAGTCTGCATATATGCAGAAAGCACAACTATGCCAGACTTTAAAGGTAGGTATTCTCTGCTTTTACTCAAACTTAAAAGTAAAATTGTGACCCGCTCTGATCAATCGGCAGAGCCACGTTCTGAGTTTTTATTTGTATTGAAAACAGTAAATTGAGCTTTTTATTTTGATGTATCACTCAGTTTGGCATCCTGATGAAAGTGGATGTTCCATGGTGAAGATGTTGTGGATTCCTATTGATTTACACTGTACAAAATTATTCTAAAGGACTTTTTACTCCATAGTGGCTCTGCCAATTTGTGACTCATTTTCATAGAGTGGGTCACAATTGATATACTGTTACCAAAAAATGAGCGATATGTGTCAGTTCAGCTTTAATGGGGACAGAAAGGAGCAATTTGGTTAAATTGATCAATCTCAAACACTGCATCATTGACAAATTTCACAAATGGGGCTGATCTAATAAAATGCACATCACCTCAAATGTAACTGTGAATTACAGTTTAGCACCAATAACACAACCAAAAGAAAGGATTAAAAACAGGTATAGTAACTTCAAGATTTGTTGTTTTGAACCAAAGGATGACCACATGACACAAAGTAAGCAAGTTTTATAGTTCCTACAATCTGTTTAATTTATTAGGTAAAAAGAGTTCCGTTTATGAAGATTGTCTGACACCCTGTGTACAAGAATTAAAAAAAATGTTTTTAAAGTAAATGCTTAAATATTTTCCCCGCTCATTTTTACTTTTTGAAATGTTATCCCCTTCTGATGGCTTGTAAACCACTGCAAGGGAAATAAGTGATGTCCGTATATGGAACTCTTACTGATGGGATGAAGGGACGGGCTGGGTGGGGTGGGGTTGGGTGTGGTACTGATACCTTGCACTGATATGCAGCACTGTGGCTCCGCTATGATCCCTCGCTCCATCGGGGCAGCCCCATCGCAGCAAGTAATCCAGGCAGCTCTGATGGCCGGCCGCGGCCGCATCGTGGCTGGGCAGGGCGCCGTTGTGGGCTGTGGCTATCGTCGAGTGACCGGCCACCTCGACGAGGAATTTCACCAGGTCCAGGCTGCCCGATCGGGCGGCCAGGTGGAGGCACGTCGCACCGTGCGGGTCCCGCAGGTTTCGGTCCAGCTCTCCCCGGGCCATGGCGCGCTTGACGGCCGCCAGCTGGCCCGTGCGGACGGCCAACAAGATTTGGTCCGTGTTCATATTTTTGGCCTCACATCATCACTTCCAAAATGAGATATATTCTTCAGAAAATTTTATACAAAAAACCCTTTCGAAAAGAAGTTCATATACGACAACGAAACGAAAATTGTCCCATAGACGAGAGCTTTAGTCAAGTGCGCGAACAACACCCCCTTTCTTTTCGCGCGACCGGTGAAGACGACAGAGCACGCGCACGCGCTCGTGTTTAAAGTGCGGTAGTTACAAAGAGCAAAAGCGCCCATATATGCGCCTTCATTGTTATCACAGCCCCCCTACCCATTTACACAGGTCATCTTTCGCGACTGCAGGTGTATAGCCCAACTTCGCGCTGAGCGCAATATTCTCCGGACTTCATACATGGGCGGCTCCCATCGGCAAAAATATTTTTCGAGTCGTTTCGAAGGCTCAATACCGTCAGCCAGCGGGCTAAATTAGGGTCGTTTTAAGAAAACAAATACATATACAAGACAGAATTTAAAAAAGACCGACGATTATATCGCGACAATTGATTGTATTAAAACAAATCCATTCAATTCCACATTTGCAAGGGGTGATACCATTGTCAGCATTATTTGGAAAATATGCACTAATCTATGTGAACATTAACTCTAACCCCGTAGGGTGTATGTAAAATCGTATTGAAATTGGAGGATTTGGGACTGTTAGGGTTAATGTGTAAGGAAAAGTTTGAGCGATCACTGAATACGATATTTTCTTCTTAGGACAAAATCAACTTCAAGGTAAATGTTCTCTATCTCAAGTTTAAGCCTCTATTTTCTTTGCCCGTTTGAAGTATGCAGAGTGATTAAGTGGCACACTTGTGTAACATATGACGGAGGTCTGTTTAAAAAGAAATGCATCTGCACTTTCGGAATATTGTTTCGCCATTTTAATCGCCCTCAATGCTATTACACAGCTTATTACATTTATATCTATTTCTTTTCCAGGCTTGAAGATGAAGTACTTTTTATTTATTCCTAGAGGGCGCCCTTTCCAAAATAAGCATAGTTACCCCAACCTTGGAGTTTTGACCACTTAAATTTGGAATTGAAGAGGTATATCTGAATAATTTCAACGATTTCTGAAAGGATTTTGCACCAAAATTGCAAGTAGCCTGAAAGACAACAAAATATCTACATGGTGACAGTTATGGGTTACAAAAAACTACTAAGACATTTTCCCATTTCATTTTGATCTTGACCATTTACCACCTATCCTAAGATAAAAATGTTTACATTTATGTTACCAGGAGTACACAAGTGCTGATTGATAAACTTTGGCATTTAAACGTTTTAATATGAATATCACATTCCAAATCAATATAATAAATAGAGAAAATGCGGAGGCCCCTAACGACCCTTTTGTTAAGTCTGAATATCAAGGTATCACTTTGGGATATTATCACCGCTAAAAATGCAAAAACCCTAAATGTAATGCACCTTCATTGCAGAAAACTACATAAAATATTCCATAACAATGGACTCTAAGTCATGCAAAGTTTGCACTTAGTACACTGAAATAATAAGGTACTCAAATGTTAAATTCCACTTGATAATTTCCTCACAACATAATTTAGGAAAGTATGGACAAATGGGAAGAAGTCTACAAATATGTATTTTCACTATCAGTAGGAAACTAGCAACATGCAAGTTTCATAAACATGTACGCAGAAATGAGGAAGGAAGTGTGTCATGGAACCTCACGTACTTTCCATAAACACCCACTGAATACAATCACTGTTACAAATGGATTTCAGGTTTAAATTAACACCCCCCCTCAACCTCTGAAATGTTAAATATCAGGGGCAAATTTCTTAGAGCTGCTTCAGCACAAAAGTTGCTTAGGCGTGAAAAAACCTTACTTGACAAATCAGCTGCAGGTTACCAGCCAAAACTCCATGTAATGTATGCCGTTTCAGAATGGTATTCATCTGTCGTTTGGTTAGCATGACAATCGCACAGATTTGAGGTGGTAACCTTTTTCAAGCAAGGCTGTTTGTGCTTCAGCAGCTCTATGGAATTGGACCTGGAGGTACATTAAGCAAGTCAAGTGACACCAACTGTCTTCAGGTTTGGAGGTTGAAAGGGGACTACTGCTCTACAGCACTGGACATTTGTTCTGAGAGAATACTTCGCCATAAAAGCATTGGGAAATCCTAGTTGCACAAAAATTAATGGAGGAGACAGGTTTTGTAACGACTCCTTCGGCACTTGCACTGTACAAAAAGGTCCTGCAATTGATCTTTCTACCCTCCTTCCCCCAGAAAAAAATGTCCGAGACTGAAAGACACACTGAAAATAAAGAGAAACTGACTTATAAATTAAGAGATTTCACAATGGATTTTGAAATAAAAGCCTGTAAAACCAGAGTTGAGACAATTGCCTGGAACGTGCACAAAGCATTGGTAAAATACAGCCATTTGATTCAAGTGCAGTGAAAATAGAGTTATTTGGCATGAGAAAATATTTCTTTAGAAGCTTAAATTAACGATCATCCTTGACACAAAATGCTGTCTTGCTTGGCCCGGTACATCTTCAACATGTCTTCCAGTGGGGCGGAGCCATCAAGGACCATAACCGACCCTGGGATGGGGTACTTCTTGCCCACCAGCCAGTCTTCATAGAGTTGGTGGAGTGCCTTTAGGTACTCCAGGGGGATGCCTTCCTCTTCTGTTCTGCACCGCCGCTGTATCCTCTCGTAGCACTGCTCGGGA
This sequence comes from Acanthaster planci, assembly GCF_001949145.1. The sequence continues at coordinate 977,607 of NW_019091445.1, forward strand.
GACGTCCGGAGGTAGATGATGCGGTCAAGGCCGATATCGTGATTGGAGATCACCCACTGGAAGAGCTCATCCAGCACAGTGAACTCTGGGTCCGACATCATGGATGTCTGGTGCATGTTCTCCACGAAGATGTACCGTGCACTGTACACCGAGCGCTCCATCATTTTGATTGGGGTTGCCACCTGGGTGCGGTGGTTCTCCAGCATGGTGAGCTGGACGTAGGACTGGAATGTGAAGCTCCAGCGTTTGGGGTCACGGTACATGAGGTCGAAGAGGTTGTGGCCTCTTGCGTTCCTCCATTTCTGGACCGGCTCGTCCACGGTGGTGACATCTTCGTGCTGGGAGAAGAACTCCATCAGGGTGGTTTTCCCCGAGCCAATGTTCCCTTCAATGGTGATAGTGACCGGCTTCTTGCCGGTCCTCTGGCCGTTCCAGTGGCCATTCCCAGAGCTGAAAGCCTGGCTCAACATTTTTACTGGGCTGGTATGGCAAGAAAGGGCGTGGAAGGTTGTGCTGTCTTTAGGTTCTTGTCTCCGCAGATACAATGAAAACGTCGGGCCAAGAAAACGTCGGCAGACAGCAACACAAGGCAAGAAACCCTGGAATTTACTCAGCAGCATTGTTGGTTGACCTCCTGCATGTGTACACACAAGTAAGAAATCAAGTTATTGTAAACAAGGTAAATATAATCAAATAAAAATCAACCCTGCTAATATTTATTTCTCTAGGCCTGTACATAGGAAAAACACGTACATCATCTTACAAATAATTTCAAGCTATCAATAATCAAAGTGGCCCTTGCAGATTTGAATCATGCATACATAGTTGAATTAGTATGCGTGAATAACATTCTGAATTCGTGTAAAACAACTGAAAAATCATCATTACTAACATTAGATTATACATGCCTACAGAAATTCTGATGATGTAGGCGGTCACTAGCCATGATTGCGTGTACATCAAATCAAAACCAGATCTCCCAATCAGCTTTTTCAGGTTTTATTGAAAACGAAGTTAGGCCACGGACAAGAAAAAAGACTAATGGCAGAGCACAAGCTCGTCAGCACCTCCCGCACTAATATAACGCTTTATATGAAAGTTGTGTCGGGAGAACTCACCGTTATTTTATACAACGGTTGCGATTATCAGCACAAAGCAGGGTTGTCTCAGAGGACCTGCCTAGACTTGTAGGCAGCCTGGCCAACTGCATGCACGCGTGTTGCACGTGTTTCGACAGGTTTCCAAACGCGCTTATTGGTGGTTAATTGTGGTTTACGTCAGGGGTTTACGTCTTCTCTTGTTGCATAATAGAGGGCGCTATTCTAATAATAGATTAAATGTTCCCTGAAAATAGGAACAGATGTCTGCTTCAGCAGGGACGAAGCGTAGTTCCCAGTATCATTTCTGGGGCTTACGGAACGCCATTCCCTAGAGGGCACCTGTCTGGCCTTTTCTTTGACTTGTCACTCTCTAGCCCTCCCCACGTATCAGTACGCTAACATTTATTGCCCAGAATTATTGGCATATTCAAGAGAATGAACCTTTTTTCTCGGAGCCTAACTTTCACAAAAACTGCTTTTTAAATTTATGAATCCATTTTAATGGTGATAAAATGATACAGCCGTTCTTTTCAAATCTATTTGGCTTTCGTCCTCCCGCTAAAGAACACAATGTTTACTGGGGAAAAGCGCAACGCGGCTCAGATGTACACGTTGTCGTAACACAAATGACGCAAATGACTTTCAGGAGGTTTGGTTATTTATGGCGAAAACCTCATGTCGTATTATTAAAGAATTGTGGAATGGTGACGTGTGGATCCAATGTGTAGTAAACAAAACAGGCAGTTGCATCAGCTGCATATTAATGGGACGATCATGTATTACACTTAGTCGTGACAGAGCTCAGAGAGGGTTTTCTCATTTTCCTGGTTGAAACGCTGTTGTTATATTGGTTCAGCTAATGTTGTCGTGGATGTCATATAGATATTGATTTTCGAAACGGTTTTTCGATTTCCTGAAACCGCAGCACTGATAACACAAATAAATCATTTTGTGCATTGCTTGAATTTGCACATGTTGCCAAGTGTACTAGTTTTGGCTGAAATTAAACGTTTAACTAAATTAACTAGAAATGTCATTTGTAATTCAAGTCGCATTTGTGGGCCTGGTGATATTTATAACGCACAAGGTTTGTGAATGCTTCGCAAGAGCATCCTCGGCAAGAACTCGTCAACAGCAGGACAACTCCAACTCCCAACCAGCTCATGACCCCCCACCCTATAGCAGTTTGTACCCTGACCTCTCCAAGGAGAAAGCCACTGCTGCTGCAAGAGCTACAAGTTCTCCATTCCGATGTGCACTTTCCAGAGTGTTAGACTGGGCTAGTAACAGCAAGAGCTCGTCCTTCAAGGCTATCGCTGATAACTTCACCACGCTGGATGAGGTCAGCAATGCAATCCGAAGAGCTGGGCTGGAGTCAAGTAACTTGATATTTGGTGAGTATCTTTGCAAGAGCAGTGCGCCCACATCCTGCTTGGCCTTCCCCTTCAGGAGACCAGGCCTCGGGCTCTGAGAAAGAGGATAATGAGGATTCTTACATAGCCTATTCGTTTCATACCACAATCTCTTGCCCAAACTGAATCTCAGTCCCTACAGTACGTTGCTAGGACCATCCGAACATTAGTGTAGCACCTTTGCTGTTGGACACGTTCTAGTAGTCACCAACATGTAATGATCAACTTCACAAGTGAGACATCACACAAGACAGCATTTCTCTGTTGCAGTGAAGTTTCAGACTTCATTTATTCAAATTAGCCTACTTCCATTTACAAGTATAAATGACAGTTCACAGCCAACATCTACTTCATGTCAAGACAAATCATGACTAAATGCCGGAATTCAATCCTTTTTATGGAAAACCCTACCAATGAGTTTTAAGAGAAGCGCCATTACAACCAACTTTGGTGCAATGTTGCATGTATGTCATCCAAGCATTTCCTGCCTTTTCTATTAACAGCCTAGGAATTCAATTTTTTTTTGCAGGCATTGATTACACCAAGAGCAATCTGTACACCGGTCAGCAGACCTTTGGTGGGAGGAGTCTCCACGCCCTGGTGCCGGGGTTGCAGAACCCGTATCAACAGGCAAGTCAGATTTTGGCAACAAGAGCTTGGTAGCCCATCGCACAGACAATTTTCTTTGTAACTTTTGGAAATTTCAGTCAGAGGAAAGGAATGGAAAAAGGGGAAATCAATACAGAATAGAGTGGCGGATCCAGGTTTTGTGTCGATGGGGGGGGAGGGGAATATTTCCCCCAAACAAAAGTCCAATTTTGTCACTGATGTAAGAGGCCTCAACACCCCCAACATCAGGTGATGGTGCTGTATTTGAAATGCTAGTGCTTCCAATTCCTTTAAAAAAAGGGAAACCTAGGCAACATGTCAGAGGGAGAGTAACTTGCCCTCGTGCCCACCTGTGGATACGCCACTGACAGAATACTACTAGGTTTGATCTTTTTCTTTGTAATTAACAGTAGAGATTGTGAAATTATGCAGTTTCAAGCCCTTGCGGTGGGTGTGGTTACAAGAAAAGCTCTGCATGTGGCCTTTAATATATGTGCGACTTGTCTCTTGCAACCTTCCATTTTTGTCAAATTATGTAATTGGTGGATTGAATAAGTCACGACCAATGACATGATGCCTCTGGCTCCCGAAATGCTGCCCCCTCAATTGGCTGTGTGGTGAGCCATTATCAACTTTAATTTCCCATTATTTTTATTTAAAATTCCAGGCAATTTCCATTCTCGGCCAGACACTGGCGCCCTTCGACGACGACAATCTCCTGCCGGTCTACGGCTTTGGGGACCTCTCCACCCAGGGCCACTCGGTCTTTCCCTTTCGTGCTGACGGGCTTTGTCACGGCTTTGAGGACGTGCTGGAGTGTTACAATCGTATCACACCGACCGTCACCCTGAGTGGGCCCACGGACTTTGCGCCGGTCATCAACGAGGCCATAAGGATTGTCCAGAAAACGAAAGCAGTATGTATTCCAAAAGCCACATTTAAAAAATTTAACCAAAACAAATATTCACGTTTGAGCACTTTCACCCTTCAAGAGTTGTTACCGTTATTGGAATATTTGACACCATTTTTATTGTGATTTGTGGCAATACGACACAGTACCAAAAAGACTGTGTTTTTTCCACGGTCAACAGGTTCGAAGACAATAATTAACAAGTTTTAGAAGCACTGATTTTGAAAAAGGCCTACTGAAAATTTCTAAGGGATCCCATAATAAAATTTCTAATGATTTAAACACCATGAAAATAATTTCAGGGAACCCAATGCTTTCCCGTAAATATTTTTGATATCTGAATTAATTTATAAGTTTTGGTGTTTGATTGATAAGGAAGTACATATAATCTTTTTTGCACTCAACAGTACCACATCTTGGTCATAATCGCGGATGGCCAGGTCACTAGCGAGAAGCCCACACGCGACGCCATCGTGGCCGCATCCCACTACCCACTGTCGATCATCGTGGTGGGCGTCGGGGACGGGCCCTGGGACATGATGCGGGAGTTCGATGACCGGCTACCCCGCCGGCAATTCGACAACTTCCAGTTCGTGGAGTTCCACCGCGTGATGATGACGGCGTCGTCGGCCAAGGGGAACCGGGAGGCCCGCTTTGCTCTGCACGCGCTCATGGAAATCCCCGACCAGTACTTGGCCATCCGAAAGTTGAATCTCCTAGGCTGAACTGCTTAAGATGCTGCTGTAATTAGTTTCATTTCCAGTGTAGACAATTTCACTTGTCATAATTTAAAGCATTACAGCTGCTGTGATCAGGCTCAGTTCAGTAATCTAAAACTGCAAGAGCAAAGCATTGTAAAGGATAGTATATGTACATGTATTTTTGTAAGTCATGCTTGTTGTATTCTTTGATTATTTTTCTAATTAATTATCTTTTCAGGGAAGAGAGTCCGATCATGATGATCATTGTTCAGGGCTACATGTGCATTAATTTTTTACATTTTTTTTCTTTACATTTCTATTATGTCTTCTTTCCACGGATTTGACTTTTTGTGTATAATTGATTGATGCTTTCTATGCAGTTTGTGGTTAAAAGATCAATGTTACATGTAAGATGCTTAAAGATGCACGTTCTTGCTGACTCGCTTTCTACTTGGCACTTGTTTACAGTGCATGCATGTAATCACAGTCTTTATTTTTTTCCCTTGTATATCTCAAGAGAATTTCGCTTTTAATTAAAGAAGTGATGTAGCCTACCTCAACGTTAACAAAATATAAGTGTGATTTTATCTCACAAGGAACATCCCGGGGGCGGATCCAGGAATTTTCACGCTGGCATTCTTAATATAAACAGCAGAAAAAGTATTTTTTTGAAAAGGTAAATATTTTTGTTCAAATGCAGATAGCATATTACAATGCATTTGTCAACCCCCACAGTTGACTCCTGTATTTCGGAATAAAATATTTCTCTCCGAGACATGGAAAATATACTTCACATTTACAGATCTTATAAGCTTCTTTTCCATGATTTACAGTGCTCCTGTGACTTAAAAATCCTTCGTCGTCCATTTTCTTTAATGTATGGAATTACAATATGGTTTGTCAACTTTACGACAAAGTGGCCAGCTCGTTGTTTTCCACGGCTGCCCGAGGTGACTTCCGAACTTGTGTCTTGTTTGATAGCCCAGGCCTAGTTTATTTCATAGTAAACGCAGCCACTGTGGGCCAACAAATCGTGTTCTTCCACATTCCCCATCCCTAAAGAATTCAGTTCGCATTTCCCATCACTTCTGTAGAAATTGAAAGACCTACAGAGAGCGTTCTTTGAACACGAAGCAGCACAGCTGACAGGATTGCGCACGCCTCTGACTTCGATCACGTGGTTGATCAAACAGGTGTCGGACGCAGCGCGCCCTCCAGTAGCTCCTCTTACGAAGATGGAGGATTGCTGGCAACTTCTGTCCACCTGTGGTTCTTGAAACGAAAGGGAAATTCTCTGTTAAAGAGGGAGGTCTTTCACATATGCGCAAAACATAAATATGCGTGTACTGTTAAATGATATCCTGAATCACTAAGTTATCTATACTGTAATTCGACAACCAGAATTAGAAGCCATTACTGCGGTGGCGCAAATCTCGTGGACTGCAGGTGGTACGTGCGCGTTCCATGCCTCTTCGACCGATGGGATGTCGTGATTTGCCAAATGCACGCTCGCGTAAAGTTGAAAAACGTGCGTATGAGTGCGACGCCACCGCAGTCATGGCATCGAATCAGATTAGTCTATTGACTTGTTATTCTTTTGACCTCGTACGCAGGGGATGAACGCCAACTTTAGGGGGGGGTTCACCATATTGGAGCGTTTCTTGAAGAATAAAGTCAAAATACGCCGATGATCTGAGAGAAAATGTTGACGTTTACATTTTCAATGGTGCACTCGCAGACGAGCCTATATTGCTGGCGCTTCATCACCACCCGATCATTGGGCGGTTGCAGCCGAGATGGATGCAACGCAACCAATCTCATGTAGGCTCCCTTGCCGGCCATGCATGGCCGTCGGATGATGTCGCAAACATGGCCAATTTGCATCGTGACGGGCAGCGTGACTCACCTGCAGTGACCTGCGGCTCCGCCGTGGTCGTGGGCTCCTCCGTGGTGATTCCGTCGAATGTAGCGGTCTTCTCGCAGGCATAGGTGTAACTGATGCCGCAAAAGCTCGTTATGAGCGTGGGAGGTTGTTTTGTTCTCAAGACGACACACTGAGGAGAGGTGGACGACCGCGGAAACCCGGAGGCCCAGTCTGCAAAGGCACAACATTTTAAGTTTTCTCGACTACAATGGTATTTTGATTATTTGATACGATTTTATACAGACGGTCCGTTTGGTCAATGATACGCCAAACAAGCGTAAGGTTTACAGCACATTTTCAGCATATTTTGCTGTTTATATAAACTTAAAGATTATGCAATCCGATAAAAAAACCTTTGAATCTGCAGTACTAAGGTATTTGTTACGACAGTAGAATGTAGAAATTTTTCCAACGGTCGAATGCGGGCTGAAGTCATTTAGGGTGCCGTTAACAGGATCGTGTATGAACTCGCATACAGGTAATGCTGGCGGCATCGTCTACAGCCGGAGTTTACTGGAGCCCCCTTTGTGTCAATCCCACTGATTGGCCGTGGTTCTCAGAGCCCCCAGTGCTAAGGGCCACTAGAACAGCGATCCGCAACTCGGGGATCAAGTCAAGGTGTCCTTATATCAACTTTCTGTTAATTATTGGGAGGCTTGTTACCAAAGTTACATATAGGCATAACCAAGGCCAAAGTAACCTCCAGGAACTCAAGAAGAGGCCTATTTTTTAACATACCCAAATCTGAATTACTTTCTCATTCTATGGACCGAAGCTCTGAAGATCAGACCCTTTTTAACGATCTGACTATCTTCACCTCTGACAAAAATCTGCTCTTTACGCGTACTGCATGGGCTCCATAACCGTAACAGGTTATTTTTCAAGGCTAAGTGATGACTCCATCCAGCCTCAAGCTCCGCTAGCGCTAGGTATCGGCAGTTGTTACGGTCGATCGGCCAATAATGTAACACCGGCCTATAATGTAATAAAAATTGACCGATAATGTCTATACGGTGATTATCGGCGTCCGTGTATTATCGACCGGCTTTGGGTAATTACATTACTTAGTCGGCCGATTTTTTACATTATGGATCGCCTGGCTAATTTTTACATTATCACATTATCGGACAATTTCTGTTACATTATCGGACGATTATTACATTATCGGCCGTAACAACAGCTCCCCACACACAATACATTCATTTACTGGCAAAGCAAAAGTACTATAACCCGACAGGTTATATGAA
>NW_019091445.1:985935-1062006 GCF_001949145.1 Acanthaster planci
AATACAACATGTGCTATTGCAACATGGTGATAGTACACGTACCCCAAAAGCCACTGTTATCGGTTGCGCTGTTGTAGTAGCGTTCGTCAGCGCCACCACACGTTGCCTGTTGGCCATCGCCGCTGGTAGTGCACCACAGGAAGGCGTCGGCACTCGCGGTGATTCTGCCCACGGCGAATCTGCACAGAGACAGCACGTTACTGGCAAATACCGGTAGGGCCTACGAGTTCGAGCAACGGCCATCAATCGACCACTTGTCAGCTTTCCCTGGTAATCTGTGTCCAAATATGTCCTGGACACACTGTAAATCTACCAATAGTTGACAAATGGGTTCTATTTTAATTGAACTTGCCCGAGGAGGATGTAGCGAACCAGTTCTGTTTAGCCCACACGAAAAGAATGAAGGCCCTATCTAGGCACATTTTCAGACCAGCTTATGGGCCGTGTCCGAAACGGGCTTTCAGAGCTACGGCTGCGTCTATTTCCAGCGCATATCGGCATATTACCAATGTAGTGAAGACCTAGACTTAGCTCTAGAAAACAGAAAGGGTCCAGCCTCAGAGTTCAGTTTCTGGGTATTGGCCAGCTGTTTACACTGAAGTGATTTCCGTTATGTAAAGGGGGGACCTTCATTTAAAAAAAATATGCAGAATACTAGGAGAGAAATACAGGAAGTTCTACACTGAACTCAAGGTATAGTGCGAGTGGACTACTTATGAGGCAATGACCCTTCTCCATCCCAAAAGGCCCACTCCCTTCCCCCGTCCACCAATCGTCTTACTCTGCTTCCTCCAAGCTGTCCAGCACCAGCAGATGGCCCCCTATTCCCTTACACACGCTGGCTGCGTTCTGGTATCCAGAACCATTGGAGTAGCGACTTCTATCCTCGGACGGTATACCGAAGATGTAGCATGACCCGCCCCACTCCAGCCAACCAGCCTCGGGACAGTAGAAACCTATGGAGTGTTTCAGTTTGGGAAAAGAAATCAAGTAATGTTTCTTCATCGTTTGTCTGCAAAAATGAGACAATGAAAAAAATCTCTTGCCTGACCCCCCCCAAAAAAAATGCCCGGATCGGCCCTTTTGGTGGCATTTTCTTTTGAAACTGTGGTCGCTCACTGAGTGCCTGCCCGTGGTTTGAAAATGTGAAACTGTGATGTAGGCCTATGGGAAAACAAATCTCTGGTGCACGCAGGCAAGTTCAGCTTTAATGATAAAGTGCATTTACCAAAGCCAACTAACTGAACAGGGGACATAAATTGTACATGAAGCTCGGGCTACGGCTGGCTCGTTTCTGCTTTGTGTACCCGGTATCTGTGGAAGCGGGATCTGGCTCCACTCCAGTGCAGTTTTCTCAAAAGGTCTATCAATATTAATATTCGCCTGCGTGCGCGCTACTGTCAATGTTGTCCTTGCAAATCATTATGGATCTAGTTGCTGGCCAACTCCAAGTCGCTTTGGATTAGTGTCAACAATATTGAATGCTTCGAGGAGTCACTCTTAACAGTGGAGAGAAGTGAAACAAAAGTTACGATAAAAATGCGTTAAATTCAAAACTGAAAAACGAAAACCGAATACAATAAAACCAGTAGTTAGTAAAAACGAGGAAAAGGATTTAAGATATGCATCATTCAAGTATAGGCCTAAACTGTAAAAATATGAGAAGTTTGCATTAGAAAAGGGAAAAATATCAAACAACGATAACATATCATGGTAGAAACACTTAAAATATTTGCTGTATATTTACGGTGTTTTCGTATTTCAGTCGGCACCACAAGGGCTACACTTAATACATGGACAGTAGATCTACTTAGGTTTTTGTTGTATCTCAACAGATATTTTCGTTGTATCAAAACAATTCTACATTTACATAGAATCTTATATCAATTCTTTTTACGGAGATGTTGGTTCCCGATAATTTTATTTGTGTCATCAACGTAGACGAGGTTAAAGGAGGCTGCATGCGCGGTAGAGAGACGCTACGTACGCGTTTCATTGGCGATGACACTGACACGTTTGGTTTTTATTTGGAATGTTAAGACATAATTTCCTCACCTGACAGACGCAGTAAGATCACAGTAGCTACTTGACCACTCTATAATGGCAGGCAGCTTGCTTATATGTGCATCGATTTTTCTTTCAAATTTAGTCACAGTTGGCAGGATGACAGGTTAAAAACATATTGATGGCTATTGATTGGTTGATTGATTAAGATGGCTTAAAATAAAATGATTTCTCAAAAAAAAAACACTACTTGTTACTCGCAATAACAGGAAACACGAGAAAAATGGCAAAACCAGCTTTAATATGCAACCAAATTTGATATGCACATTTATGTTAATTCATGTTATAGAGGAAAATTATACATTTACAAAGCTTGTAAACGGGGTTCTGTTGTAACACCAAAAAATCACTGTACGGTCACCGTACACTGTTAATTACTGATACATTTTACAGAAAACTCATTGTAGCACAAGACAATTTTTAACATTGAAGCAAGGTAAAAACAAATAAAAATCAATCAACGAGTCAAAAATTCAAGGAGAGAGCTTTTGAACATATTCAAAAATGTAGACTGGATCACATGTTCAGGTAGACTATTCCACTCATGAGCTGTACGGACGAAAAAGGAATAATTATTTCAAACAGTCAGTACGGGCAACAGGGATGTGTGTAGTTTAAGACTGTTATCATTTCGCCCAATTCTCAGCGCTGGATGAAACGTTATCAACGTAAGCCTCAGTTTTAACTTGGCGCCCATAATACAGTAATACATTACATTCAAATTCCAAATACAACCATTTTTGCTGTAAACAGGAAACAGCCATGGGTAGTCGGATCGGGTTTAGTTGGCATTCACAATAAGTGAGTTTGTACATGATGCAAGACTCGATCAACAGTACAGACGCCGGATGTTTCATGGGTACTCCCTGTACGTTTCTTACCCCTTGAGGGCATGTTTATGGGAAACACTCGTAAATGTATCATACGCCCCGGGTGTTCAGTTGATTGGAGATGTCGACCTGATTTTGAAACACACACTTGTTGTGGCCATTGTTGCTGTCAATCAATATCTTGAAAAACATAACATGGCCGCGTTAGGTAATCTAGAGCATATTGAAAAGACTTTTGAGAATTGGTGGCGAGAAAGGTTTGCTTTTACGGACCAATGATTCATGCAGCTTTGCTTGTAGATAGTTATGACTTTTTTTAACAATGGCGGTATTGTTTGTTTGATCATACTGCCTTGAGCAGTGTAATATTACTATGGTTACGAGTGGGGCCGGGGACAACAGCGAAAACACCATCTCGTCTATTATAACTTATGTATGATTACGAGGTTTCAACTGTTGCCGAGGTAACTTCTGTCAATAATTTAATCCTGGCAGAAACTCCATAGTCAGATTGGCTTGTGCTTCATTTGGAACGAGCAAGTAGATTGTGATAAATTGAACACAACGGAGTGTAAAGTGTTTTGAAAAAACATTGCTTGTGGGATTCTTAATAGGTTAGGCTTGCGGTTACACCATGTGGAAGAAAAATATCTCAGGAGGTCAGCCTCATGAAGACGAACAGAGCATACTGTTCGGAACGTCGAGTGTTTACCATCGGTTCTTCTCAGAACCATACACTCATAACAGAGATATTTTTCTTTCACATGGTGCAACCGCAAGCCTAATCTTCTTTGTACTTCCACCATGCAAAGCTGCAAGTCTTATCTGTAAGATTCTTACTTTCTGAGAGACTGAAGCTACAAAAGAGTCTGGTCAAATCCACACCCACTCAAGTCGGAACCTGAGCTAGTCGATTCTACCTCCATGGTCGATTCAACAGCGAAATGATGCTTACCACTTAGTGGCGTATCCAGCTTTTGGTGTGGGGGGTGGGCAAAAGTGACTTCGTCTTCGGACTCATTCAACATGATGTTGTGGAAGAAAAAAATCAGAAGCCTTACTCACGGTCCCAACATCTTTGCTTTTATTTGCTAGATTGTTTTGATGACCTTGACGAGAGGCGAACGTGATGTTAAAAGTCGTTCCGTTTGTTACGCAGGGATGCGCATCATTGCCGTCAGTCGAAATTGGCGACTCAATTAATCAATTTCAGACATTTTATTTTACGGGCTTCAAAACGGCGTTGCCCGACCTCGCAACGTCACGGTCGATGGACGAATGTTTGTACTGGAGGACGAGCAAACAAAGCATTGTCTGACAACCGTCTCACTATTAATTCTTAACGACAGATCTGTCCGCGGCTAGAAAGTCCCCCCCCCATAATTAGTGCCCCTCCAGCCCTCAAACAAAAAGTAATTAAATGCCTCGTTATCTTTAAACGCCGGAGACCTACAGCCATTGCTGTGTCCACCGGTGGACTTCATAGATAACCAAGGAGATTAATTTTCTTTTTCTGCTAAATACACCATAGGTTGTTGAAACCCTGCTTCTATACATTTTTCGCTCTCTCTGCAGTCTATAATGATTTTGGAGGCAGGATCAGACAATTGTAATGAACAGTTATAATGCCTATACAATTCTTTTAATTAATACAACCTCTGAAATTGTTGTTGTTGTCATTTTTGCCGTGCATTGCTTACAATGTGTCTCATGTTGTGATTTCACGTTAGGAAAACAAGAAAGCAACGAAACACCCGGCTATAAGCTTACATCGGGCCTTCCCACATGAATATGACGGGTTTCATTGTCAAAAAGGCCCGGAATACCATCAAAAGTACAACTTAAGGATTGAAAATAACGACACGAATACCTATTTCAAGGAGACGCTCCGTGTCTTTTAATCCTGAGGCAATTTCCCCATCGGGGAAGAAAATCACCACGCCCATCTTGTATAGTATTTCATGGCAGCTATTAAAAAGACATTGTTTTGACGTGGTTTGATGTGGTAACGTAGAAATACGAAATGCTGTTCTTGGCGATGCCGTGTTGACGACACTTCTCGATTTCAATGCCGACGTTCATTATTAAAGAAAAAATGCTAACATGCCAAGGGAAGGTTTAGCGAGTCAATTATGCGCCGGACATGAGGACTGCGCTCCCCCATCAAATCAGCACCACAATTATATATACATGTATTTGTGCATTATTGAAGGCCACAAAAGCAAGCCATTCATATTCTAGACCAGTGTAAACCAGGCAGAAAATTAGAATCAACACAAACGAATAGGGGAATTCACATGTCAAAAACAGAAAGCCTGATTTGGGAAACGTTCGCCTGATTCTGAGACTGAATTCGTGCAAGAAACACCACTCTTGATGAGTGAACGCTAAATATAGCGGATGGCAATGCTTACAATTATTATACCAAAAATGGTTCGAAACAGTGTGCTTTCTGGAAGTAGGTCGTACATTAAGTTTGCAGCCATTTTCGAGGGAACAAAAGTAAACCTTAAGGAAAGACAAAAGATTATACCAGGACAAGTGTGAGTTTGATGTGATTGCATTTGCTTGGGGCATTGAGACCATAATCGATGTAAACAAACGCGAACCGGTGACAAGACTTAATAATGAAACATTGCGCGTCTGTAATAGGCAACTACAGACCTGGATGTTTATTTATTGCCCACATCCAGCAACATAAATATGCCTATCACAGGAATGGGAGGATAAAAGTTCTGCACATTTACAGAAATAAAAATCGAAAGACAATTAAAATTAAAAGACGTTACCACACTGAATAATGATAACATTTGAATTAAATAATAATTTAAAAATAGAAATTAAAAGAAACTAAAGATATGAAAACAAAAACAAAAAGATTGTCGACGAGGCCAAGATACATGCAAAGGAAAATACATCGACTTCAGCTGTAAATAAATCTAAGAATAAGTCATAAAGATGCAAAACAAACGAATGAAAAGAAGAAAAAACAGAATGAAAACTGCAGCAACAAGTTGAAAAAGATACAGATCACAGATTAGATGTGTGACTGGTACGCCCATCGCTATGGCAGTTTTGCACAAGCTCAAAAGCAAATGAAATGGAATTACCCAAGGCCTTTCCCTCAAATGTGGAGAAACTGGTATCGACGTCAACTTTGATACAACCCCCCCCCCAAAAAAATGAAAGGATTTTCATGCTAATACCAGCTTGCAAATTACAGTGCCCTAAACATTAGGGCAAAGATACAATTCAATAATGTCTGCGGACAATGTGTGTTTACTCTTTACCGATAAAACCAATTATTGCAAGAGATTCAAGGGCATGGAGACAAGCTGTTGATGGATACCCAGGCTGCATATGTAACCTTGGTTTACAGCACCAAAGATTTTCAACTTGGAGAACTATGCCCTGTCTTCAAAAATAATTTGAGAACTGGCATTTCGACCCCCAAGTTTCCTCTTCCTATAACAATGGCGCGATTGGTAAGAACCTCCGCAGTGATAGAATCCTTTACCTGTTGAACAGGGCCTATAGTAATCATTTCTAACTTACCACACTTTGCCGTCGGCACAGTTATTACAGCGATTGCAAGCAGCGACCAGGCCAGTGTAGATCCCATTTCACTCGGGGAAAGTTACAGTTGTCGTCGTGCTAGGTAGGCTTGTACGCACAACTGCAAGCGCACCTATCGCATTTGGCGAGTGATCCTGACTTCTTGTAAACTGATTTTGTGGGTTTTTTTTTCACGGAAGGGCAAGTGCGTTGCTATGCGCGAAGCCCTTCGACCAATGATGTTCCAGCCATGGTGTGATTTATATATTGGGCTGGGTCAAGGTTACGACTTACTCAAGGATCTACGGATATGACAGATGATGAACATTTCAATTTAATGGTCTGTCAGGTTGGGGTATGTATATACTTTCCTCATCCCTCATCGTTGCGACCAGAGGTTCGGATCGCCATCAGGTTTGATGCGGATTTGGTTTTCAGTCCTAACCAGATACCGTGGGTTTTCCAAAAAAAAAATTTTTTTTTCGGAGGTTTTCGTCCCACCTCTAAAACTAAAAATTCCTTCAATTTCCTTATTGTCTCCTGACAATATCTGACTGTCGTTTTGTTTTGCTTAGTTGTTGTCTTTTTTGTCAGGGTTTTGTTTGGTTTAGGTTTGAAATTCTGAAAAGGAGAGGGTGATGATAATACAGGCGCTATGTGCTTCAGTTTCTATGCATTAAAAATGGACAAGATACCAGATTGCTCCCTGCCCTCTTCATCGTGAGCAATATTATATTAGACGACCAGTCAAATTTGTGGAATTCAAAAAAAGAGGAGCTAGTACGCGTACAACTACGGCTTCCTCGATTTGTGCCAATTTCAGAGTGGAAAGGTTTACGGTACCTCCATGCCACCCACCAATGAGCGGAAACTATTTCTCCGTTCCAGGGGTATTTTGTCCAAAGGAGGTCAATAAATTATAAGCATAATAATGGTCAAGGCCATGGACCATGGTTATGCTGCCAGAAAAATAATATGATTCAACCAGTTATGACCAAAAACCATTGTATCGACACATGTATTTCAGGTTGGGGGCGTGGCCTGATATTGTGCATGATTTTGTTTACCCTGGAATTATGAAATTCAAATCACATAAAATCAAAATAAAATTCAGGTTTTTTTGTCCATATCAGAAACGGATAACTGTGTTCCATTTGTAATTCAACTGAAATTGTTCATTAAAAACACCTGTTGTATAGTCACAATTTAAAAAGGAAACATTCACAATAAAGTAAGACAAAAATGAAATAGACTGACACTAATTACAGTGAATTCTTATAATTAACAGATAAAACGAAAATTATCAAATAAAAATCAAGACATGGAAATATCAAATAGTCACGTTCCCAATTAAGGTGTTGTTTTCCGCTCGACTACGGAATTATACAGGTAAACCGAGTGAGGAACAAAAGACCGACGAAAGCGAAGAAAGTGTGTTTGCAGAGGGCGGAGTCTTATACCGGATCGATTAAACATAAAATAGTAAAAAGGTGGGTTGCTCGGGTCTCTAATTATTTCGCAGCCGTCTGTGTGACAAACCGTTTATCCAACGGTTGGAAGTCTAAACCTATTATTCGCTGGGCAGTTTTCTGTACTCCGTCAGTCTTATTCTTTTACCGTTGTAAAAGTGAGCCAAATAAAGCTATCAAATTGAAAGTTAAAACACTTTGAATCACAGACTGATAAAATAAATGCAAAATTGTCTGATTAACGCAAAACTGTTTCATTTCCCGCAGGAAGTACATATGTTGGTAAGCCCCTCACACATCAATAAGGGCGATTTACAATAGTGCGCCTCCAAGAGTTTGCAACGCTTTTGCCAATCACATAGTCTGGATACCAGACCCAATGATTCTGACTACTCTACGAAAAGGGTCAGGTATCACCCAATGTCCACGTGACCAAGACTGGAGGAATTCCTCCAGTTTTCCAGAAATAGCCAACATATTCCAAAGTCGTATCGGCTATATTCGGCATGTTAGAATGGTAACGTCGATGTTCGGTAATTCCCGGCCGTGTTGGTAGGTTAGCTGTTGAATGTGAACTCCCGTATCCTAATGGCAGCTGTTCATCCCACTGATCAGTGGACTTTACACTGAAATCAAAGGTCTCGTCTGAAATCTCCCTAGAATTTAGGGAGAATCAGGACCTGACGACTGGCAAATGCCCACACTGGGCCTACAGGGTGCATCTCTACTAATGAGGTCGAAAACACCTGGGCCCAATTTCATGGCGTTGTTTACCGACCAGACAGCATTACACGAGGTTCCATTTTAGCTTTGGTGCTTCGAGCTTGTCCCATTTTTGCTTTCGGGTGTAGGCCCTAGGAAGTGGATATTAAGCACTGTTGATTACGCCAGAAGCGCCTTTGGGTATGCTGATCCCTTGAGCGACAAGCCAATGGCAAAGAAACGTCGAGACACATCGACTATGTAAACTCAACAGGTGAAGATGCCGTTTTGACGGAGGTCTCCGACAACTGCGACGACCACCCAACCGAACGGGGTGTCTTCCACTACCACAAGCAGCCGTCCTTCTGTGTATTCGACATCGTGCCGGGACAGCCGTCCCCGCTGATCGGTGTGGCGCAGGACAGGTTCCCCATCTACGGCCCCATCGACGAGAACGGCGTGGTGCTGACCTCGGCCGACCTGGACGAGTGCCACGGCCGGTTCGAGGACGGCCAGTACTGATACCACACCACGGCCGACTTCCCGTACATCATGGGATGCTTCAAAGGTGCGTATCCTCTGGAAGACCACGGTGACAACACCGACGGCGAAGATGGTGCATTGAATGATCAGGCTAGTCTAGAATCCACCAGTGTGGCTGTCATTTTGGGCATGAGTCTCCATCGACTGAATTTAAGTTAGGCCTATAAGCCTTTCATACTAAGCACATTTTGTTACTTTTGAAGCTTCAATCTCCTAGCATTTTAGTTCAAATAAATATTAATTGGACAGGTAGCAAATGCGACCGCACCGCGTGCATTTCATAATCGTTCGTGAACTTTTGCCAGGAACACTGCGCCCTCTCTTGGTCCAGATTGGGGCTCATAAAACATCAGAATCTGACAGGAATGCAGACAAATTGATGAATACCGACCAGTTTGGACGTAATACCTCTACAACCTGCCTTTCGAACGTGTGCTCGTATCCATAATATAGCCTTATATCCACAATATAGCCTTATATCCATAATATAGCTTTATGGATATTTTCATATATAGACTACAGACATATCTCACCAATCCTGCTTAGTACTGGTATTTGTAACCATTACTTGCTCCATGTTTTTATTCACGCCTGTGTAATTCTATATAGTCAATTTGGACAAAATATACTGAACTACCTGTTTACAACATACCAAAGGCAGCATTCTTTGAAAAATAGAAGTGATAGATCCAAGAAAATATGCATATCTTTAATCAATATAAAATGCTGCGATTTCCTATTTTTTCTTTAATACTGAGTTGTCGGAGATGTACAAGTGAATACAAGCTTCAGTACTACAACTTGCTAATTCTAGCCAGGCTACAAGCAACTATGACCAGCGTAAAGAACGACTAACATCGAAGCAAAAAATACAATAAAACTGGGCCTGTACTTATGGCCAAAATAAGCAGACAACAGCTCCAAGTTATTTCAACAGATGACACCACTTACTTCCAAATTTACAAAGTAGGTGGCTCCATAAACAAATTTTATTCTTTTCTTTAGTGTACTAAAAGTCAGCCTCAAAAAGACACGTGTTCCAACTGGTTCGAAAGAACTGTGGATTAGGCATAGTAAGCAATCGGTTAGCGCTTTTTACACGTATGACTTGAGTGACGTTGAAATGACATCAAAATTATGCGATATCTAATATTAAGTATCACAACTTAGCCAATCCAGAGGGGAACACGGTATCAAAAATGCATTGTACACAACGACGAAAGCACATTACGGATGAAAACATCAGCGTTGTATGCTTGCACGGCAAGGTGTATTGTCCCTGTTGTCGTGTTGTGTGTCGAACGTAGTCCCACCTCTCTGGGAGAGCGGTAATAAAGTGCAGTCGACAACTGCATTTATTGGACAATACATAATCCCCCCCCAAAATTCTGTCTAACAGAAAAAACTTCCCATCACAACCTGTCCTAGGCCATTACCTCAGATTTTCTAAACACCATCTCTCTATCAGTTCGTAAGCATGTTTAAATGCTTAACATGTTTATTGTTTTGCTGGAGATTGACGTTTAAGAATTGGACACCAAATGTTTAGCAGCTAAGCATGTATACAAAGTAATAGCAAGATTTATTTAATTGCTAAACGTAGTTTTTAGAGTGTTCGGTTTCTCTGCGTAGTGCGAAAGAAACATTAAAATCAAAATTTGGGAAAAAAAATGAGAAAGCCCATTGCGGAAATCCCATGACTTGGATATACCAAAAAAAAGAAACTCAGTGCTCGAAAGATCAATCTGAATGGTACGATCCAAAAAATCAATTGAAATCCAACACTTGCCGCCCCGAAACGATGGTTTAAGCAACATAATAAATGCTAACAAAACAAGCCCAAATAATGACCAATCGGATCACGACTTTAAGTACTGAGCTTCCCGCAGTGACGGGCGTGCGGTGTCATTTCTACCAGATTTCGCATTTCTTCTCCGGGTTCATGTAACTTCCGCTCTTGCAGTTGAACGCACTGGCGAAGGCTTCACTGTTCTGGGTTGGACCAATCACTCTGTTGAAATCGGAAAAAAAATCCTTCAGAGGCATTTTGTTCACTGGATTACACAATTTTATCATTTAAACAATGCCCTAATGCGTGAGATATAAACCTGTAGAGGTAGATCATTCGCCACACGTGAAATGTTTATCCGGGATTTAAGCGAAACCCTCCAGTGTTCTCCATTTTAATGCGGGAAAAGATGCTAAACCTCTTTCAGAAATTTGGTAATATCGGAAGTGTTATATCCAAAAGCTCAAACGTCCACTTCGACAATCATCAAACACTAAAAATGTGCCAAAAATGTTTCAAACGTTTCCTTCCATTCATTCCTAAGAAATGATCTCAGAAATGTCCCAACCTCATTGGTAGCTCCTGCCCACCACATTCAGATCATGAAGGGAAGTGTCATGTGTTATAATGTTCTTTAAAAGACGTGAGATTTGAAATACCTGTATCGCCCAGGGCTGTGCGGGTTGGTCAAAATCAGACTTGCCACGGCCTGTGGACGGTACAGACTGCACCAAACCTGCCGACAATCAGATCCAAATAATGATTCATTTTGGAATTCTCTCGTAAAATGAGTCCTTAATCGTTTACGGCTAAACACCGTAAGTATATCTATTGAAACCAATACAAACCATTACAGTTACCGATTAACTTCAGTCTTTCGTATTCCCACTGTCGAACAAACTGCCTATTTTCGGTGTCGACTTTTATGCATGCCGATTTAGGAAACGGGGAAAGGTGTCGTCAAACTGCGACTGAACGTTCTCATCTTTTAGCTAGAGTTTCAGTCGTCATTTAGTTCGCCACAATACGGTCGATTCACAGTGGTGCGTGAAATCTGTCGACCCTTTCCAAACGCGCATTGGGTCGGCAGATTTCGCACTCTTGGAGGCGCATATTGTGAATCGCCGGGTTTTCATGAAGCGACATTCGACGGCTTGTTTTCTCAAACTAATCCTCCTTTCTGTGAGGATTAGAATTAACATCTTCCTGCAGAGTGACGCTCCAGTTTGAATAATCCAACCCTTTCTCCTTTCATTGTGTCTGCCGAGAATCGAATTTGTGGAGTCATACCTGTCCGTACGACAAGAAGAACATCTGATCAGCGTTCAAGTCGATTCCGGGCAGTCTCTGTTGACTTTTCACATTGTCACGGTAGGCCTGAAACAGATCGTTGGAAAGGGGAAAGAATTGGAAAAGATCCGATTTATCGAAAATCATACTTGATAATCATATTCGATAAAAACTGAATTCAATTTTTAAAAAGCTATGTGTATGAAAATTAAACAGATTAGCCTATAAGAGCTTACAAAACTATATAGAGCGGTGGACTGAAACTTACAGTGCTCAAGAGAAACTGACCATACCATTTGACAGACCCGGCTAACGTATCCACAAATGTATCCATATCCATTTGGACACTTACCGTGTACCATTAGCGGGCGTTACAAAGAATATTGTCCTGCTCTGTTAGTTGCCTATAGTATTCATACCTTCAGCGACTCCTTCAGTCCGCCGTTGTCGGCGATGTTCTCCCCTTGCGTTTGTATTCCGTTCAGCTGCAGGCGTAAGAAAGTAGGTCCAGGTGAATCGCACTCAATAAACCAGCGTTTCGTAGGATTTTCATCAGATCTTAAAGTTACATTCTCGTGAATTCCACAGTCAATTTGACTTCAAAAATTCCCGTTCCTCCTGCTGATATCCAGTCTTTCAATGCTTCATTTTTTAGCTAGTAAAAACAGAGGACAATCAGCAGAACTATAAATCTTAAGGTTCTAAGAAGAGAACTGCTGTTCTTACCAGAAAAAAAACAGCCGAGGACCGTATATGTGACATTATATTTCTCAAATTTAGCAGTGCTTTCATTTACTTCTTTACTTCACCGTGTTAACACCACAATTTGACGTTCGTGTCAGACCAGCACATTTGGAATACTGGTCCTTATCTCTCCTGTACTCACGTGTTGGCCGTTCTCCGGCATAACAAATGCGGAGTACTGGTCAACAATGCACTGCGCTCTCTGCTTGAACTTGTCGATGGACGTCTTGCTCCACCACGCCTTCAGGTTACCGTCCTTGTCAAACTGCCTTCCTGTCTCCCGCAAAAATAACGTGGAAAATTCCCATTTAGTTGCACTTCTTCAGGCCGAATTTATCTTAATGTACACTTGTGAGTTTAATGTGCGCCCCTAAGGGGAGACTTTGAGACGCATGGTGGCAGCAGACACAACGGTCCGATGTGGGCATGCGCGTGCAGTTCTAGGCGTACGCGTTATTAGTTCTGAGCACGCGTACTACCGCGGAAAGGGACCGGTTTGTCTGCCGCCATCATGTGTCTCAAAATCTCCCATTACAATGGCAGGAAGTCTAGAAATTTTTATTAATGATGTGCAATGTGAGCACAAAAGAAACCCCTGACAGTGAATCGACGAAGAAACCATATCAGCTGTGAAAACAAACTTTTCAATGATTTGGCGCCCTTTGCATATTAACTTTTTACCAAGCTTCATTGTTTAAAGCTCCAAAAGAAAGGGCCAGAAAATATAGAGATGCTTTAAAAACATTTAAGAACGAGTGGGACGAATTAAACCTCATGGCCATAAACAAGAGGAAAAATGCAGGAGAGTCTACCTTCGTCGTCGAAACCGTGCGTGATCTCGTGGCCGATGACCACACCTATACCGCCGTAATTGGAATACCTGCATTCACAACACAACTATATTTTAAGTATCAATCAGTTTTTGCGGACTTTATAGTCATCAGATATTCAATGTGAGGCTTTGATCAAGAAACCAGACCCACAGGTGCGATGGTATTGCGTTTTACCAAGTACTGCTACGGAGTACTACTACCCACTGAGCTAAAATAAACGGTTTTCCATTAGAGACTGTAAAGACGTAACGAGAATTAAATGATTTACATAATTATAATGATATTGATTCATACCAAGGTAAATCCTTATGGTAGAACGGTGGCTGTAAGATACCGGCCGGGAACACTGTCAATAATGGAGATAATGCAACAAATACATTTCAAATTGGAACGGCAAAGGTGTATTATTGAGTAACTAAACACTGCTCATTTTAATAGAAGACCTTTTCTGTTGCCAGTCCGGTTGGTGAGTGACTTTGTCATACACGCGCAAGCACCACTGACTGCCAGCTTCCGTCGGATGAGCATTCGAGTTGCCCGAACTGAATTGATGTCAGACTTACTAACCGGGTGAAGCGTGCTCTGAACACGGGCTGCCTTGCACAAAGGACGCAATGCTGTCCCTGGCACAAACGAATTACTCAGTGAAGATATTCGGTTTAAAGTTGAGAAAAGAACGAATGAATGAAGCCTCAGTTTTAAAATCTTTCCATTTCGCACGCGCACATGTGCACTGCATTACAGACAATCATCTCGACACACTCACCGATTTTGTTTTCGTTGGGACTGTAGTATGCATTGACCTCTGCAGGCCCCATATCCCACCTGACACAACAAAATGTGACAACTGTTCAATTATTCACTTTAAAATCTCTGTTTTTAACCCATCGTTCATTGGAGAACATACATCATACCAAACCTGCTGCAGACTGCTTGCTAAGTGACCTAAAATACAAATCACAAAAGCAGGAGGGCCTGACGTTTCGATCCTAGCAGAGTCTTTCTCAAAGGCCTTTGAGAACGATTTCCTTTGTTCTTGTGTAGTCCGAGTATAGACCTACGAGTATGAAGCGCAGTTTTCTAAGTGCTTCCATTTGGTCCTGAATCACTTTCCTTGGCTGAAATTTCGTCCGAACGTCCGTCACATAAAACGGAGAAGCACACTTTGAAAATTCCTTACTCTCGAGTAAATTCCAAATAATCAGTTGGGTGGAATTCTTGCGGGGTACAGTGTTAGTACCCCACAAGTACAATGAATGTTCCTTGTTGGGTACTTCCTATTGTTCTACTACCCCACTAGGCACCATTAACACATGCATACATACGTTTCCTTGTCCACTGGGTCTCGCAGGGAACCCAAGCTCTTCTGCAATATCCACCTGGTATATTTCACACCATTCTCGCAGTACCCATCCTGTGTAAAGTTCTCCAGCTGAACAGGAAGAAAAGAAAAGCGCCTAAAATAGTCACACATCGTTTAGATGTGTATGCCAGATATGTTGGCCTACTTGTATAGGCCAATATGCCAAATTATTCAAAGTTTCACACCGATGTAGTATAATATCAGCCGTTGAGGAAATTTAAACAAAAAACTTTGAACATGTAGGCCAACAATAGATCGGGAATATTTTGACGTGGTTTTAAAGAGCTGGAGCCATCAGACGAGAAGGGAGTGCTTGTGACGCATCTAAATAAGTGTCTGGTCTTCCAGTCAACTGCGGCCGTGCGCATGTACGGCCTCAACGGCGAATAAACAGAAAGCCTTGGACCGACCGCCTGGCCTGAAAGTACTTTTCATTTGGACAATAAAGGTGCCAAGACTTTTGTCCATACTGTGAAACAACCCACCGGAGCACAAGGAGGGTCATGTATATTTTGTCCCGTTGTATATCTGTCCCCACATTCTGAAGCTTTAAAAAATTTTATAAGGATTGCCTCGCTTTCGATTCAAGATGGCTGACTCATAAATAAGAACAATAAACTACTAAAGGCTGCATACACAATGCTCATTCTACTCACCGTCACATAGTGCTTATCAAGTTTGGCGTTATCCTTTATCCATTCTGGGTAACCAACGTTGACCTTCATCGCATCCGCCTGGAGGGAACGAGAAAAAGTCACATCACAAGGGTTGTTACGTGGCGACGGCGATGACCTCCTAGTGTATCCTTCTTACACAACAGTTTTTCGGAAAATTCTGATCCATTGTGCGGAGGAACAACTTTCGTCTGATACCCAATACATGTATATAGAAAACCGAATGCGTGTAGTAACATGCAGTACTCTATACCTGTGACTGTCCATCGGACAATTTTGCACCTCGCAATATTTCGGATTTCCTCGTCAACGACCACACAGTTGGGCAAGGAGAAGCTAGTGGTGGCGCTCTTCCATGGGGATGATGTCGCTGCATCTGAATCGTATTTTTAACCCTGCACAGGTATGGCACGCAAATATTCTCTAACCTTTTCTGCCGCGACCTTCTTATCGTCCTCGGCCAGCCAGTCGTTTGTTGTCAACATGGCCTTGAAGGCTGTCTTAAGGTTGCCAACCATTTCCGCCGTCTGCGACAGGAAACAGTCCACACTTTATTCGATCCATTTTCATTGAACCTTATTTAGCAGGCTGCTCTAGGCTCAGGCGACTGTTTTATGGCTCGTGCTCAAACCTAGTCGTAGTTATTCACTCAACCAAATCGAACTTCAACAAAACTTATCAAATGCCATGTTCTGGTGATAAAATTGTTTTTAAGATTAGAAAAATTTAATTCATTAAGGCAAACTTTAACTTCATGCAGTTTAAACCACGGCTGGTTTTAAAAACATTATACGGCTCGTTTAAACCCAAGGCAATCTGCTTGGATCAAATCAGGAAGTGAGGACTGTATAACGATTGTACCGGTACAGCTTAGCTGCATGTGTGCCTTTACAATACTCCAAATATATTTCAACGACTGAAACTGTGGGAAAACACAGCTTATGCTACATAACTGTAGAACAAGGCAGATTAAATGACTTGTAGAGGGTGAATGTAGTCTACAATCAAACAGGTAAGACAACCAAACGCACTCTCCCCAGGAGCGTTCGAAGGAGCCCACCTTCTGACGGGCTTCTTCCGGGAAGTATTGGTCCACGTACATCCTACCCATGGCAAGCTCCATGACGCTGGCTTGCACCTCTCCAATGCAGCGCTTCCAGCGGGCGGATCGGGCAGACGTGCCGCTCAGCACGCTGGAGAACTCCTGCTGAATGTCCAGGAACTTGTCGCCCAGGGAGCCGACCTTGGATGCTACCAGCCACCATACCATGTAGTTTGCCACAACCCTGTTTTTTTTTTGGCAAGAATAGATAGGCCTAACGTCGGGGAAAACTCGTGAGAAGTGAAGCTACAGGCGCGAAACCACTTTACTGAACATTAAACAAACGTGGACACAACAAAAGGTGAGGAACTAAGTTCATGTTGGCAAAAAGCATTGAAAAGATAAGACCGGAATCAGAAAAAAAACCTTCAAAACTACCGTTACAAAATAAACCTGCTGCATAAATACATCGTAACTTCGAAACACAATGGTGGCGGTGACTATTCAAAGAGCTAGGACTTTTTTTATCTAGCAAGTTTCAAAGACGCAGCAACATCCTGATGATCCTGGAATATGTTGTTATCCGCCCTGAGCAGTAGCACCCCCTCATCGGTTAAAAAAACATGTTGGTGCGGAATACTCGAACGATGTGCAGTTACTACCAAAGGAGCCTCCGTTGCTAGGAAAATTGCGCCCTCTCTTGCTCCAGCTTGGAGCTCATACACACTCAATTTAAGCCCGTTTTCCAATACTCAACTTCGTCTCCGTCTCAGGCTTCGTTCCCAAAACCTTTCCCCGATTGCGGGCCTGTAGCGTTTAAATTACATTGGATTGCTGATTACTGCGCTAACAGCTTCAAAGTCAGCTAGTAAAAAAAAACAGTTGAAGCCTGAGACGGAGCCAAAGTTGAGTATTGGAAAACGACCTAAGTTTCCTTAAGAAGGCTTGCAAGAGACGACATCACCAGCGTTACAACCCTCTCGCTTCCAACAGCCCTCTCGCTTCCAACAGCCCTCTCACTTCCAACAGCCCTCTCGCTTCCAACAGCCCTCTCACTTCCAACAGCCCTCTCGCTTCCAACATTCCTCTCGCTTCNCCCTCTCGCTTCCAACAGCCCTCTCGCTTCCAACAGCCCTCTCACTTCCAACAGCCCTCTCGCTTCCAACAGCCCTCTCGCTTCCAACAGCCCTCTCGCTTCCAACAGCCCTCTCGCTTCCAACAGCCCTCTCGCTTCCAACAGCCCTCTCGCTTCCAACAGCCCTCTCGCTTCCAACAGCCCTGTACATGTAACTATAAAAACCTGGAAACGGAGTTCGTAACGCTATCTACAATGAGCCTTTCATTGTTGGTACCCTGGGTGGCATCGACGACAATAGGTATTTTTATAGCCATCCCTTTAACTTAATTCAAACAAGCAACAAAGAAACAAACAAATACACCGGCAAACAGAACAACTTCGACCTTTTTGTCTGACTCTTCAGCCAGTCTGTTGCATTTCTCATGTAGGGCGGGGAGTAGTTGATGACGCGCTCCGTGTCTGGCAACGGGGTCAGCTTCGCCGGCAGGAGTTGATTAAAGTATGACGTCCAGTTCACCTGTGGACACAAGTCGTCCGTGAACAAAATGACCAAACAGTCAGATCATTTATTGCACACCTTTTGTTTAAAAAAAAACTAGTGTCACTGATGTAAGTCAAAGTTTCAAATCATGACATGTATTTCGTAGGCCAAGGCCCATAGGCATTCGTATGCTGCTTATAATTTATTGAAATTTAACAATATACCAAATCATTGCCCATCACGAAAAACCAGACCCTCGAATTCTCTTTTTTATCTTACCTCAGGGTAACTTGTTACCAGGTCTCCAAGTTGAATTGGGTTGTATAGTTTCTCGGCGTCTCTTCTCTCCGAAGGCGGAACACTGAACTGAAAATGACAGCACAGCACAGAGAGGGTAACTTTCGAGGGAAATCGGCAGAAATGGCCAACAGTCTTTTCTTCACAGAACGGAAACTTACGTTAGATAACACACCAGCAGAGGTAACGACTTAAACGATTGCTGTCGTCTTTTTCTTGGTGTTGACTCTAAGATTCGAGTTCTAAACATCCGTGCTGTAGACGAACGAGGCCATCGTTTAAGTCACACAGGACGCTTCACGTGGCAAACGCAGGACCTCAAGTCTGCATTCAAGTCACAAGCTAATTAAAGAAACTGCAACAAAAGCATTCTTCTTGGTGTTTAAACCCTGTTTCAACCAGTCACTCGAGACTAGACTTGTGACTGGCCTTTGACTGGTCTCATGTCTGGTCGCCATGCCTGGCTAACGCAATGGCCAGGGTCGGGAATCAATCCCGTATCACTTTGGTGAGAGGCCAGCGCTTCACACACCAACCACCGTGCAGCCAACTTATTAAGGCCGAGTGTTGTACCTCGGCATCTACTGCTTTATCACACACCTCAGCGATCGTTGTCTCAAAAGCCAAAACATCAGCTGCGTCGATCTTAGCGACGTCTTCTTCAGCACCAAGAGCGACAGCAACGTTAACCATGTAGTCCGTATACGCCTGTCGTTCCTACGGATAATTTAAAGGGAGGAGAGAGTTTATTTTCCAAACAGGGTGAAAACGATTTGTCAAAAAATGGTCATGAGAAATGGCACATTTGAACTTTTTTCTCAATCTTGAGCGAACAATTTTGTTGAGATCCGTCTACGACACCATTGCAGGGATGGCCCCGGCGTCACGCCATGCTTATGGCTTCTTTTAGCCAAAGAAAGATTTTAAAACAGTATTAAATAGAGGCTCGTCTATACAAGGCGCTGTAAGGTTTGGGAGAGCTAGAGCAGACTTACCTTGGAATAATTCGATTCCAGGTAGTATTCGCGACCTCCCATCAGTAGACTAGGCTGATCAATCTGTGTGAGGACAAGTTGAAATCAAAGTCAGAGGACTTCAAACGCAACAGTGACATTTCTTTCATGCAAAACCCTGTCTTCCACCAGACACGAGTGACAGCCTTTTTGTATGAATAAATTTATCTTGCGTGGTAACACTTAACCAGAGGGACTTTAAATTGTAACTTTTCAGACTTGTCCTCAGAAATACTACTTAAATTACCGCTAAGACGTGTAGACTCGAGTTCTTGTCGTCCACGCCAACCCACGCAGCGACGACAACGTTTATTCCATACTCCCTATACAGCATCGCCGACAAGTCCTCAAATTCGTAGTTGTCCTCGGACCAATTGCCACCAGGGTTAGTACCGAGAACTGGCCAGCCTCCAACCGCCTCTAAATTATCTGTCAAGGGCTTTGCGTCTAAACTATTAATCGTATCTGAGGAAAAAGTCCGGAGTTGACAGTCACACAGAGCACGTACACTGCACTGTCTTGTTTTAATTTCGCGTCTGTCTGGTTGCTTTGTTATAGTTACAGTTTGCTATTTGAATCTTTAATCTGCTGGAAAAAAAATAACAAGAAAGTGCTTTTTTGAATGAAATACGGGCAACTCACGTTAGCGCGCCTTCGATAGATTTCGCGTATTGTGATTGGCCAACGCGTTTGCAACGCGTTGGCCAATCACAATACGCGAAATCTATCGACGCGACCCAATGCACGTTTGGAAAGGGTGGACAGATTTCGCGCAGGTGATTGGCCAATGTGTTACAAACTCTTGGAGGCGCTCTATTGTGAATGGCCCGTATTCCCCCGTCTTTGATATTCTGTTTCCTGTTTTAGTTTCTGTCTTTATTGGCTGCAATGAATGTCCAGTGGGCTGGTTTTCTGTTCTTGTTTTTTGTGTTTATTTCTCTGTTGGGCTATACGTCTTACGTATTTCTTACCCAAGTCTAGGCAGGACTTGTAGTATTTCCTGACATTGGTAATGGCCAAGGGTTCTCCCAAAACTGCATCCTCTTCCATTAACTCTTAAACATTAGAAACAGAATGGAAAAATATGGAAGAAAAGGGCTGTCAAAACATTATTGCTATTTAAGATTCGATGGCATCAAACAGAAGGTACATTTTGTACATGAAGCAATACAACTTTTACCAGATCTATATGGACGTTTATGGTTACGTGATTACGTTTTCCTCATTATAGATTGAATGGGATGAAGCATTAGGTTCGTTTGGTTGGGTCAGGCTGGTCTTGACAGGGGCTTTGGTTGAATAGGAAATAGTTTGAATATTTATGAGGTTGAGTCACTTCGAGCTGGATGGGGTAAATGTCCGGCAGTGTCGCATATTTGGGTGTGGACGGACTTGGCTGGGCTGGGCTAAATTAAAGCTGGGTGTGGTCGGACTTGGCTGGGCTGGGCTAAATTAAAGCTGGGTTGACATAAAGTATAGGCTAAGCCCTGGCTCGGCTGAGCTGGGCTGGACTGGGCTGTTCTTGGCTAGATTGGGCTTTTATAAGTTAGGCCAGTGAGTCTTGCTATGCTAGGCGGGACTGGGTTGGGATGGACTCAGCTGAACTAGCCTAAGCTAGGCTAAGCAATAGGCTGGGTTAGGCTGATGAGTTAGGCTTTAGGCTTTGATGGAAGGACTGGACTGGGTTGGGCGGGGTTAAAATGGTTTGAGTTGGGCTGGAGTGGTATAGGCTGGGTCGGGTACCTTTGCATTTCACGGTTACATCCTCGTCCAGCGCACTGAAGGAGCTGTACCTCGACCTGTCCTCTGGAATCACGTGCTTCTTCACCCACCCACCGCACGCGTACTGGTAAAAGTTCTCGCACGGACTTGTGGTATTGTCCATACTATCCAGGTAAACCGCGGCTGAGGAAAACCAAACGGCAGTTTAATGAAAACACCACAAGATATCGCACTTTCAGAAGCATAAGTGCGCCACCAACTTAAACTTGCCATGAAAATAGACAAGGACCGTCAATGTACGCTGGCATTGGATAGCTCCAAACGATAGACTACAGATTTTGTTCACAAAGCCGGCCGCAAAGCACTGAAATTTGCTAAGAACGGAGAAATAGTTACCAGCCTAAATGACATGAAATGTGTATTATTTGTGACCAGTTTTCCTCTCAATTTGCTTAGCATAAAAATCTGTTGGGTATTGTTTTCTGTTAAGCACCTTCGAGACAAAGAAATCGCGCACTACTTCAGTCGGTGACTAGCTAAAAGCTGCTAAGCACTTTAATTTGCTGAGTACATTAAAAATGTACATAATCATAAAATGGCAAAATTATCAATACAACGGAGAAAATCCTTTCCTTCAGCATCGTTCATTTATGAAAGCAAGACATATACACATACATGTAATTATCTCGCAGCCAGACAGTCAGACTGCATGGGAATGACAACCCCGGGCATAACTGGGAACAGAAGGCACGGGTATAGAGTACGTGTAGTAGGTCTGTGTTGGGAACGAAGTTGGCACATACCCGACTTGATGCATTGCTTTGATGTGCACATGTCCCCGTCAAGTGCGGCTTTGGACCGGCAATCTTTGCTGTCCAAAATGAAGTACACTACAAAATAAGCCAAAGAAAGATATTTGAATAATTTGTGAATACACAAAAAGGAAAATGGTACCGTAAGGAGAACCACTTGATTGAGCACTTTGTCGGGTTTTCCAGAATGTTAAAAACATGTCTTTTAAATAACGGTCGATTCTATTGTCAATTGGCATTACAGAAGTTGCTGTTTTGGGACAGTATACTCTACGGTCGATTTTCTCTGTACACACGAGATTCTTATGGAAGTGCATTTAGGACATGGTAAGAAAAATTTAATTCGTACGTACGGATGACCATTTAGAACGTACAGATTACTATTTCGTACGTGTGGATTACTACTTTGTACGTACGTTTTTTTAAATAATGATCCTAGGCAATGGTCGCATTCGAAAATTTGCCTTGAGCAGAAACATCCCCTCATCAGCTGAAGGGGCCATGCTGGTGGGGAGTGTTGTATTGTTGGTAGGGCCGGACGCATACACAACCCATGTAGCTCACTGTCATTCAGGAACCAGCAAAGTAGAGTTCCTACCTAAGGAGCCTCCGATGAATTTCGCCCTCTCTTGGTCCCGTTCGGGCCCAATGAACTGAAGTCTAGTCATGCAATGCAACATGTGGATTACTAATCCGTAAATACACTTTAGTAATCTGTACATACGAAATAAAAATCCGTACGTACGAAGTAATCCGTACGTACGAAGTAATCCGTACGTACGATTTTTTTCTCACCATGTCCAAATATAAACTTCCAAAAACTATCCCGTAAACAGAGAAAATTGACAGTAGAATGTGCTGTCCCAAAACAGCCACTTCTGTCATGCCATTTCACAACAGAATCTGCTATTATTTAACAGACATTTTCAACAGTGCAGTAGAGAATACTGTACTCAAATAAACGTGGATATTGTTTCTACACCAATGGCAGTACATATATTGTACTTTGGACACGAACAAGTGCTTCTCGAAGGGAAGGAATGTGAGTACAAATACAATTGTTGAGTTTCCTGGTACAATTTCACAAAATTCACACTATTGGACTGAAAAATATGGAAGAGCAACAGCAAAGCATTACAAAATCAAGCAGGGGTACATTCGCAGGTGATTGAACTGAAAAAGAAGCAGTGAGTTAAATTGGTAAACAAATGATGCTTCAAAGGCCCTATGTTGTGTCTCTATTACATCGCATCTGCTAATAAGCTTTTTGCGAGTTAGATTTGAAAAAATCTGGTACGCTGAGTTCTTTAAATTAAAGTGAGCATAACAATTGGAATTCTCCATACTATTTCACTGTTGCTATACCTCGTGATTTGGGGCAAGCTTTTCCTTGGTTACATAAGAGACGCCTTGCAACAACACACTGTTCTAAATGGAAAAGAAAGCCACAAAGGAATTCCAGAGATGGTGGTCGCTAAGCAAAAGCTTGCCCCGAATCACGAGGTATAGCAACACAGTCTTCAGTCTGGGGAATTCAAATTGTTATGTTTATGTGCAATCAGATAACTCAGTGTACCAGATTTTATTCAAATTTAACTCGCAAATGGCTTATTGCAAAATATTGGTGTAGAAAGTCCAGTTTAGGGTTCTCGGGCTAACGGCGAGATCGTTATGACCTACCTAATGCCCCAGTGAGGCCCAAAATAATCAGAAACAGGAGAAAAAGGATGAAAAGAAAAAGCTTGCTGGGCCTCCGAACGCCGATGTTATCCTCAAAGACTAGCTCCTCGCGACTACCACGCCTACCCATCGTGCCTTTGGAGCGGGGTCAACGACCTGAACAAACAAATAGACCGTGATCAGATTTTTTGCAGTAAAATATCGGGCTGGTTGCTCTAGCTTCGTATACATACATTCAACGAAAACCTGGTAAAACTTTACCTCAGAAGAGTGCAGTGAAAGATAGCTCCCGTGATTTCGTTATAGTCGCTGAGAGACTGTCGGCCAATCACAGACGCCGTGCGATGTCACGTGAACTTTTTGGAACGACAACAACATAAAACACCAATTTCTGGATTCCGAAATTCCGAATTCAAGGCGTGCCAGAAGCTAGTACCAAAGAATGGTTCTAGTGGACCATTCGCAACGTCGCCGGTGCTGGAAATTATGACAGGAAATGTGGTCCGGAAATCAAACTGCAAATTTAGCAAAGTTGTTTGCCCCGGCAAATTTGGGTTTTGCGCGGTTTAAATAACACTACAAACATCTAACAAAAGAAACACAGTACCCTAACAAAGAGCGTCCATTGTTATTGCGCCGACGTCTTTTGTTAGTTGTTCAGTGTATTGACTTTGTCAATAGCCAGTTTGTGTGGTGACAACTGCTACGCAATATCAGGATCACGCCCCCTTCAAGCCTTATCGCCGCAAATTGTCTCTGGGCTTCTAAATACGAGCATATAGACGGGTGAATGTTCTGAATTTATCCAGTTAATGAGGAAAGGCAATGTTGATTTCACAGGCGAGAAATGATTTAACCGGTTTCTTTCCAGAAAAGTGGAGGATATTTTTGCAAGTTTCACAATTTATGAGAATAACTAACATGGCAAAAGGCAACCCTGCCTTGATAGGCTTCGATTCGGTTTACACTGGCCGCTTGGTTCTTCAATTTTGAAGTGCGAGTTACGGTCGCAACTCATCTCGTTCGTGACCCAGTTGTTATACTTCCGCTAATTTGTCCTTTGATTATTTTGGACGTTTTTTTCACATGAATAAAAGGCAATTTCAAAAGGAACCGTGAACATCCGGCAATGCACCATTATTTTCCTAATCGTTAATGACTGCATCTCTTGACATGAACAGTTGTCACAAGAGATGAACTAAGAACATTACAGAATATTAAATCGTCGATTTGTGGCCTCTGCTAAGCCAAGCTTTGGCTTCGGTATTACAAGTTTTTCCAGTTAGGCCTAGAAGAAAAATTGACGAAAATCCTCAAAATCAAATTCCATTGCCGAGAAATACACAGCTCTTTACCAAAATTGAGTAAATCGTTGTTCAGCATGTTCGGACGTTAGTAAAAGCAATCCCCACAAGCCCAGCGATCTGTTTCATATTCACCATACATCAGCTATTGACTTTTATTTAGATAATCTTCAATAAACCGCCAAATGCAACAATTTCTGTCAATGGAGGAAATGGATAAATGCACATGTATCTCTTGTTAATAGGAAAATATAAAGGGAAAAGAACTCACCCTCTCTGTTTAAACTGCGACAGTGGGAATGGATGTATATCACACTAACAATGAATCTGTGGGCCGAGCTGCGTCACTGTGGGTAAATAAAATGCGGGCAATTCGGTCGATCACGAGTACAGTTTTGTTTTCTTTGCTATACTGTTACAAAGGTGAAAACGGTTCACTACTACCCTTAAATTCAATTGAATGTCAAAGTGCAACGTGGCCTTTGTTCAAGGCGCAGGGGTCCCATTGTATTATGCATATTGGCCACGAAGAACAGGACAAGGATACAGGTTTGTTGAATGCTACATTTCAAAATATCTTTGATTTAGATAGCTGATGACAAAAACGCCTGATGCGCAGTCAAGATGCCTTGAATGGCTCAGTATATATTCCAGTGGTTGCATTCAACAAGGAGCCTGGTTTGATAATTGACCTTAGGCCTTAGATAGAGCAAGCGTTAAAGGGACAATCTCTTTTTCTATGTCACGAGCACTGCGTGGCATTGCATCCCTGTCTGAAGAAGCACTTAAAGCCACGTCACCAGTAAAACTAACCACTGAATAGTACATCAGATTAACTGAATATCTAAATCGATATTTCATTTCATTCGGAAGCCACAATTTGCATTGGGTGTCCCAATCGAACCCATGTTAGCTGATTTCGTGCAAATGCATATGGTGTTGATCCGGTACTTGATTGGTTTCACCGGCAACGTTGACGAAAAAAAATCACTCATGAAAAATCAATTTCAAGTGTGAAGTCAACGTTTGCCGAAGTATTTAAATATCAAGAGGAAAACGGCTTCGCTGACGTAAAGGATCGACTCGTGACCACGGCATTACATCAACTTAGCGAATCCCATTCAATTAAAAACCCACTCACTTCGTCCAAAATAACATCGTAGAAAACGGGGTCGTTACACACGCACCCACACTTTTGAGTCGATCTGACTGGCTTTTACCTGCTTAAACCAGCCACTGACGCATCGGGGGAGGGGGGCAACAGGGCCAAGGGGGAGTTTTTGAAATATAACGAGAGAGTTGTGACCTTATTTATAATGCATATTTCATTTCCCTCCTTTACCAAAGCGTTTGAAAATTTCCCAAATATTATTTTTGTCTCATCCTTGAGTACACTACAGGTTCTATAGAAAACTTCTCACATTTTTGTCCTCCTCCCAGAAATTTTGGTCAGGATCCACCCACCCTTATTCGTTGTTCGTGCATAAAAATCGTCTCAGCCGCCTCCCCCCCCCCAAAAAAAAACTACATTATGACCTAATTTGCTTTTAAAATAGCCAGCGAAACGTCTCCACTGTCATCTATAAATTGACAGAAAATGAATTCATCTGTCCACGCAGTCCGAGTCAGGCCTTTGAACAGGATCTGTCTGACGGAGCGCGGCTTTATGTTTCTGTGGGGGCGGAGATGGGTCGGTTTAATGCAGGCCCAAGAATTATTGTTCAAGTTGGCTTTATTCGAATGTGTGGTGGCCGGTATAGCGCACTTATAAATAATTTTAACCTGACATTCTCCTTTCTCTCATCACTGTCAATTCTGATGAAATAGCAATTTCCATGTACAGTTTCTAGCCCATCTTAAAATACTGCTAATATTTTTCATAACAATGCCCGGCCTTGATCTGCTTACTAAGCCTCCTTTGTAAGGAGACGGATTCTACATATTATGCAGTGTGCCTGTATTAATGTACAGTGCAGTATTTCAGTCTGCAAGGTCATGGCAATCTCGTTGCGGATACCTGTGTACGTGTATGTCGCTTATACGGACCACAAGGCGTCCATTGAGAGAAATAGCCATACAATCAGACGAGATCAGTGGCTAGGGTCAAGTGTGACATCATCTACGCAGAATATAGCGTTACTCCATGGTATTGGTACACACACATTACGCGAACCTGTAAAAGGAATCATCTGGAGATGAAATCCATATTACAAATCCGCAACTTTCCATTTCTAAATTTAAAGCACGTAATTATTGATATTTCGATGATGTGACGTGTGTTGAAAAACTCGAGGCCTGGCCTGGTGTTCAACTTTTTTATAGCCTTCTAACTGCGTGCTTAAGGTTTACATGTGTATATGTGCCTTCCCCCCCCCCAAAAAAAGCGCCCCCAAAACAACCCAAAAGTACAACTTTGGCAAAAATGATGTTCTGGATATTAAATTGACACTTAGAATGATATCTTCCAGTTGTGTACGGGAATTCAAAATTATGATAATTTGCTGTATAGGCCAATGTCACCAATGACGACATAGGCATACAAGTAAAGTAGTTCATAGTAAACACGCATTTGGTGTAAGAAATTAAAAAAAAAACCACCGAGCATGTCGAGGTGTGAAAATAAAGCAACCAAGATCGCACGGCACCTGCGCTAATTACTAATCTTGGGATTGACGCAGGGCAAGTTGAAAACTGGTGACAATTCACACTTGCAACTTTTCAACCCTGCGCCAACCCTCCGTCAGAATCCCGAGATTGATTTCGACCCGGGTTGAACTCAACCATGCTCCGGACCAGGCTTGAGATTAATATAATACTCAACCAAGGTTCGCACCGTGCGAAACAAGTGTGAAATGGGTTGAACGTGGGGTTGAAAACTCAAATTTATGACCCAGAGCCTGGTTCGCCCAGGGTTGAGTGGCTTTAGTGTGGCATGTTCGTGTATACATGTACATTATACCCGCATTTTACATGTATTTACCTAAACACTGTCTGTACATATGAACAAGGAGGGCTTACAACAGACCAAGGACATCCTTGCTCTACCTGTGCGGCCTTTCCGTAATCGTGTCACATGCACCTGTCTGCTTGCAAGTATACCCCTATCATACACGACATGCACACCTACTGTACCGAAAGTTTGGACAACTTACCATGCACACGCTTAGGCAGTCCACAGGAACGTATCGCCGACTGCGATTGGGGGCTACTGCTGGTCGTAGGTACGGTAGGTATCGCCGGATCCTACCGTGAGCTTGACGCGAGTCGCTGTTCAGTCTCCGGTTCACGGAAATACATGCATCATTTACATCATGTGCAGGGGGTCTCTTTCAATCGAAATGAGCATTACGACTGCAGAGGATACGCGCACGTCACACACTGCATGAGCACAAGGGCATTATGTCTTTGTATTTAATCAAGGAGCAGTGTATTTGGGATATACATGAAACCTATTCAGAGGGAGTTCAACCGTGAAATTTCACAGAACAGCCGTCGGTGCCAAAGCATGTACCGAACTATTAAAGGGGCTGCCTGGGTCTCTTACCCGAAAAGCTCCAAACATTTGGGAATAAATAATTCTTATTCATGAAGGCATGATTCTGCCGGGAAAGCTTAAGCGGGGCGAGTCCACAAAACTTTGCCAAAAGTGTCTTTCCAGTTTCAATCAATTTTTTGACGTGTAAATTTAATTTAAGCTTGTTTCTTTAACTCTTTCCTTTCTACCTTCTGGGGCTTCTAACCCCGCCCATCGTCAAGTAGCGAATCTGTTGGGTGGAGAAAATGCATGCAACCCCTTGTTCATCTGCTGATTTATTTAACGTTCACCAGTGAAATAGGCCAAATAACCATTTAAATACTAAATTTAGGGAAAACATAATTAAGGATTTCAATATTTTCGAGGCACACCTTGGACCATTCAGCCCCTTCTAATATAACCCCCCCCCATTTCCTGAAAGCTAGATCCAAATGTGAAGTATAATATTTTTGATTCCTATTGAAAGGCCGTAAATGTTACTCCACGAACTCTCAATCTGTAATTCACAACGACGCAAGTGGCTGTTCACAAGTTTTCTTGTTATGTCTTCAGTTTTATTCAACTGCTTCTAAACTCTGTTTGAGGTATTGGAAGTTCGGTCTAATCGAGAGGAATAAGCCTTCAGACGCTGTGTAAAATGCTTGGAAATTCGGTCCACGTATGGTAAAATGATACAACTACGTGTATGTTTGTGCGTCATCATATATACATGCACATTGGCATCTTTACGAATACGTTTTATTCACAAAGTACAGAGACACTCATTTAGATCCACTTAACGTATAGCAAATATCATACGCGACAATAATTACCATTTTACATAATCAGTACTAATAATTCTTACATGCAGCACGTGAGTTGAGAAGTCTAAGAGAGTACATGTAAATAGAAAGTACAATCAAGAGGATAATTCCGATAACAAAAAAAAGCATTATATAAATCTTTGTGAACTTTCAGATGGAAATGAGGCCGTCTGTCCGAAACGGGCTCCAGGGGCTACGGCTATAGGTCTACTTTAAGTGAGCATGAGCCCATACGTGCGTTTAACACCGATGAAGACCTATACCTTTCTCCTTGTACAAATAAGATTCAAATGAGACTTTCGATTCCTATTATATACGCACGTGTTATATTTCACAAAGCGGAGTCCACAGGAATGGTTGAATAGCGCCATCTACGGTGTCCTTATCGGAGGACTCCAGCCCTATTAAAAACTGTTCTGCTCTCGATAAAAATACACGATTTTACGACAGGCATTACAGATTGTTAAAACTGCCACTGTATGTACATCTCCACAGCGTATACAAATTAATAATGAGTAGAGTGCTTCCGAAGGTGACTTAAATGCACAAACAACTGTATGTACAAAAAGCTGGTTACCTACACGTACATGTACGTCTTGTTATCAAAGAAGAGATCGCTAATAGAGAATATGAGAAGAGAATGACCATCATGTGTAATTGAACAGTTAAAACGCAAAAATGAGGAAACCCGTCCACTTGATCAATAATCAGTTTTGCAGAAAAAAACTCTCTTTTAGTTCAAATTTTACAGAGGACTCACGATGGAATGAACGGTCCCCATTTCGTGCACAAAGTAATGGGGGGGTCCTGATTTATGGGAAGGTGGAAACTGGATTTTATTTCGTTTTGGGATTTGAACTCGTTCAATTTATAACTAGTATAAGCCAGAATAATCTGACTGAAATGGGCTACGCCCCACCTCCCCTGGCGAACACAAATCTCGGCACCCAACTATCAAACTGAGTTACGACCTTCAAATTATTGTTCACATTACAAAATTGATGGTACGCAAGAAGCTTTGTCTACAGTCTGGTGCGATTCCAGTGAACAGGAAAATTGACTGGACGATGTTCCAACTTCCCTTGTTCTAATCCCACATCAGTCATCCCAACCCTGCAGGTCCTGCTTTACATTTAGGCCTACACTTTAAATATCAGCGTAAATCACGAATGTACACTTCTCAAGTTCGCCAAAATCAGTCGAGTCAACGAACGAAAAGACGTACCACGGCACTGACATTAATTTACACCGAATAATTATACACAAGGCTGGACAGTCGGGCGGCGGCTACCAGACATTGCATTTGTCTGCCGGGTTCATGTAGCTTGTTGGCGGGCAGCTGAAGGCCTTGGCAAAGGCTTCGTTGTTCTGCATAGGGCCGATGACCCTGAAAGACAAACGTACATCAAAAGACGAATGCTAGACGTGACTGGTCCAAAAAATTATTCCAAGCGTTGCTAAGCCGAGAAATCGACATTTCCAAGCCGACCTCAATTCGGAACAGATAAGTCAAGCTAAGAATACAATAAGATTACCGTTAACTAATTTTGTATGAGCAACAGTTACTGTCACTGGTTCACGCCATCCAAAAGAGGCTTTGCGTGGTAGCCATCTTGCAGGGCAGTTCGTTCCTCAGGGAAACCTCTTTGGTGAATACCTTGTGGAATAAACTACCCTACCAGCCTGCAAGATGGCAGCCATGCAAACCCTCAACAAGCTTTTTTACACCTGGCTTACTCCACGCAGTTAGGCCACATTCTTCATGTGGTGTCTGAAGGTCATGAGTTGGAAGGGTCCTCAGCTTACCTGTAGCGACCGGGACTATGAACTCCTGATAGGATTTGTGACGTCACACCTTCCGGCCGAAAGGCACTGCACCATATCTACAAACGAGCACATGTTGATATAAGCCTGTTATTGAAATTAAAAGTGTCTCCTGCATGATCCGCCTCGAGCAGAAGCGCCCCCTCATCTGTTGAAAAGAGGCCCCTTTGGTCAGAAGTTCATTTGTTGGTAGCGATGCGACCATGACGCGCACATTTCCTAGTCGTTCGTGAACCACCGAAGTTCAGTCTCAACTAAAGAAGCCTCCGTTGATAGGAAAATAGCGCCCTCTCTTGGTCCAGCTCAAGTTCCATAGGATTTAGTTTGTGAGGAGGACAATCAAAGCCCTCATTTGGGGGGGGGGCGGGGATTGGTCATCGCTTTGAGCATTACAAGACTCTTTTATGTCTTCAAATAAAAATCCCAGGCTGGGGCACGGAGATGGACACAGCTAGCGTGTCACTCATGCGCAGCCCCGGTGGGAGGGCTATGTCGTGTGGACAGAACTAATTAATGCCTGTACCATATCTGTACCTGGCCAAAGGTTAAGAAGAACATCTGGTCTGCGGTAAAGTTTAACCCTGGTAGAGCCGGCTCGTTAGCCACATTATCCTTGTAGGCCTGCAGAAAGACAGGGGACGATTCTTTAAGATGGAACATTGAATACAAGTAGATGCAACGTGAAGAGTGACAGCTGCTAAGGATAGGACGAGCCAACCACGGATCAAAAAAGCTACAATTCCATGTACTCCAAATACTTGGATTGAACCAAATTTCGCAAAGTTCCGACATCTTTAAAAACGACGTTGGGGTTTATATATGGGTGCAGTCCACTAACTCAAGCGAGAATTTCTGGCCAGCTCATTAGCATTAAAAGTGCCCCCACCCACAGTATCTTTTTAAAAAGGAGACTGTATGGCCCCAAAAATGGTGAGATGGTGTAAATCGTTGCTGGGTCAACTCCCTGGGTCTTTGGGCTTTCATATGAGCGCAGAATGGCTAAACTCTACGGTTGAAAAATGGTCCTAAGTGCCCCAGAAAGTTGAGGGTTGCCACTTGAAAAATGGCTGCAAGCAGACTTTGGAAAAAATCACTTTTTTGGGGGTATTTTTGTTTTGAGGGAATAACTCAAAATGTAATCAGTTAACCCACACTCAGAAAATTGAAAAGAAAGTGAAAGATTATGGACCATACAATAATTTAACGTGTGTTTCAGATGCCTCAGGGATGTTGGTACGCATATTATTGGACCCCGAACAGTGCTGATTTTACACTGTTTTTAATGGGGCCTGACTTAGTGGACTACACTCATATGCACTGAATACCTCCTGTGCCCAATTAACCTTTCTTTAGGAAAGCCATAACGCGCTACGTGATGCCATTGACAAGATGTTACTGAGGTTGGGCCCGAACTGAAATAAATGACTAAGGAATATGTAATTAACCATCATTATCTCAGCCATTTCTTTACCTTGTACGACTCTTTCAAGCCCCCGTTATCAGCAATGTTTTCTCCTTGTGTCTGGACGCCGTTCAGCTACAAAGGAAGAAAGGGCATGATGGAATCATAATGACATATTGGTGTTTACTTCTTGTCAGAAGGAACACGGCACAATTTCATCCCAGAAATTTTAGAACGATCAAATGGATCCCGCAACCGTTGTACATGTGAAAGGTTGGTCTAATTTCGGCACGGAAATCAAGCTCAATGTAGACGTTTGTCGCTCGAGGGAGGACGTCCTCGTCTGCTAAAATCAGCAGTCGCAACTTTAATGATGACAAATATAAAGACACCGTCAACTCAGCCACAGTAGCTATTTTTGCGCAGTGAGGACGTTGTAAAACAAACTCCTTTCTAACCCTGGCTACATGGTGTTTCAGATTTAATGGCTTTAATGGCTTCTGGCAAGCGCACCCCGAACAAAGGAGAGCCACCAACATAGGGCTGGATACCTCAATTGGTAGAGCACCGGTATGGTATTCTGGAGGCCGCAGGTTCAAATTCCCCTCCAGTCAATTTCTTTGTTCATCTTTATAATCCTTTATAACCTGTACGAATGGTAAGTTTTGCTATAATAAATTTTGTCATCAGAATAACTTTGCTACCAAGGTCACTGTTGTCAAGCTACGCTGGCCGCATGCGTCAATGGCCAGGAACACTCACGGTTTCGCCGGTCTCGGGCATGACGAAGTCCCCGTACTGGTCCACAATGCATTGCGCCCTCTCCTTGAATTTCACCACTGAGTCTGCGCTCCACCAGTCCACCAGGTTGCCATCTTTGTCATATTGTCTCCCTGGATACAGCAAAAGACGAAAAAACAAATTCTGAAATCACCTCTGGCAATTCAGAAAAAAAAACACTTGGAAGTCACTCTAACCGATTGCAGTGTACACTAGACAAGAATGCAGCAGTGTCGGCAAAAACCTTATGGTTAAAAGTTCCTAGTAATGAAATTATTTTACGCACGCCCCGGAACTTCGCGCCGTGTTTCTTTACTTTTTTGCATTGCCACTGCAATATCGGATTTCCAAATTGTTAGTTTGTGTAAGGAAGCATTGGAGTGACAGCTGCTTCAGCGTCAGCAGTCACACGACGTCATTACCTCTGTCATCAAATCCGTGTGTGATTTCATGACCGATGACCACTCCGATGCCACCGTAATTCGAATACCTGTAACAGCAGAAAACAAAATGGATTAACAGTTGTTCACAGGTGTCTTGTATTATTTCTCGGCGACATGCTTATTCTCAGATCTGCTGATATTTACCAACCAATATACCCAGCGATGCTTAAATAGTTTCACGGCACAATGGGGGGGGGTGCCCCAACGTCCCCCTGAATCCTTGTATGCCCCTCTGGAAATTAAAGACCCTTTAAATCCTTCCTCTGTAAACTTCACCCTACATCTATCCCACTAATTTGTAACCAAAGACTACACGAGTTTAACTCCATTAGAAAAAAAATTGAAAAAGTCCTTGAAAGGAATGCCTTTCTGTTAACGAGATTTTAAAAAACAGTACATACCAGGGCAAATCTTGATGGTAAAAAGGAGGCTGCAGAATTCCAGCTGGGAAAACTGTATAGTTATAAAAAAAAGATGGACAAAATTATACTTGGCGTTTGCACCACAAGGGAAAAAGGAAAAGCAATTCTTAGGTATGTGCGTGGTTTCCTAGGTTTTATTCTTAGATAATACTTTGGTGTGGTCGTCGCCTTCAAAACAAGCCCATTACAGGTAATACCCTAAGTGACGTCACAAGTGGCGGGGATGAAAATAACAAATACTTTTTTCACATCTTCTTGAGATAGCGTAGCCTGACTTGACTGACTCACTAATCGTGACTGACTTGTGATCATCCTGTGACGGCCCCAACAGTCAGTCTGCGC
Organism: Acanthaster planci; assembly: GCF_001949145.1. The sequence goes on from NW_019091445.1 coordinate 1,020,772, forward strand.
ACGCACTAATAATACAATATCACTTACGAATTCGATTCTTGCTGGAGCTGAAATACGCGTTTACAACTGCAGGGCCGGACGTCCAACTGTAGGGAGAATGCAAAGTAGCTGTAAAACCTTCATGGAAGGAAGAATGAGAATGTGGAGCACAGCACACGGCGAGAACAAGAAATACCCCACCAAGATACGCCGTGAGAAGTTGAGCCAACCATTGTGTATTTAGCGTGAATCCAAAAATTACAAAAACTCCCCCAAGATGGCCGCTGATTGCAAACGGTCCATATGCATGTTTATACGTACGCTGTCCTGTCCACAATGTCCCGCAAAAGGGAGAGACTATCGGTCCTACTCCACTGGCGGAACAGGAGAGAGTTCTCGAAGTAGGTGTCGGCAAGAAAGTCCAACTGCAAGTTAGAAAATTGAAAAGGTGAAAAATTATATTATTGTTGTTTTCATTTGTATTTTGATAACGGTTTTTCCGTAGTTTTTATCACTCCTGATCATTTACACAATTCCTGTTCAAATTGCAATTATGAGTGTTCTTTCCTAAAATACGCGCTATGATCACCTACCCCTTGGTATTTTTCGTCCAGTTTGACATCGTCCATTATCCAGTCAGGGTAACCCACATCAATTCGCATTTTGTCAGCCTGCAGGACAAATACGGGATAATGTTTTGAAAATAAAGAGCAAAAAGCTAACCTCTTGCATCTACAAAACTACAGATCCCGTATAAAAGTTTTTGTTTAATAAATCTCAGAATACAGAAGTGCTCTATACTGGCTGCATGAATTAACAAATTGAAACTTTGTTAGCGACCTGCCGGTGAAAAAGTTTCTTGGCATTTTTGTCCAGGGTAATTTGATATGCCTGGCCGAAATTTGACTACTCGGATCCTTAACCTTCTCCGCAGCCACTTTCTTGTCCGCCTCCTGTAGCCAGTCATTCGTCTCCAGCATGGCCTTGAAGGCAGTCTTCAAGTTGCCTATCATCTCGACTGTCTGCAAGAAGAGGCGAGGCCAAAGCACTAATGAACGCTTGGAAGTTATGCCTCGCGAAAACAAGACTATCAGAGGAAGCCTGAAAGAGAACTCTAGGTACTAGACAAAAATCAACCCAAATCAACCCAACCTACACAAACCAAACCAACGGAAACTAAGCAAAACAAACCCAACTTATTTAATACAAACAACAATTCGTGGATAAAGAGGTCTTAAACTAGCCATACCTTCTCCTTGGCGACCGCAGGAAAGTTCTCCTCTACGTACATGCGCCCAATGGCAAACTCCGACACAATGTTACCCTCATTCACGCATCGCTTCCAGCGGGCCGAGGTAGTCGATGTCCCCCTCAAGACGTTCAGGTACCGCTGGTAAATATCGATGAAGGTCTGGCCGAGGTCAGGCACCATTATGTCCACAAGTCGCCACACCATGTAGTTGGCGATCACTCTGGCAGATATGAAAATATCGAGACACTTATCGGTTGACATTTCTCGAAGTCCCGATGGCTCAGGGCACCACAGCGGTATTGTCCCTTTAGGCGTTCATTAGTTTCTGTACAGACTTTTAACCTCTATACTCGGGCTTATGTTTAACGGTCTCTAGGTAAAGAAATGCTGAAAGTCGCCTACTGAATCCAAAAAATACGAAAACTAAGTTGTCGCGGTTAAAAGGAGGAACAGCGAGCAAGAATAACAGCAAGCAAGTAAACCTCAGACAAGTGACTCGACGGCTCAACACTCAGACTTTTGAATTACCCAAAAAACCTTGGACCGAGAACACCAACACCTTCACCAAAGATGTAAGCATGTTTGTCTCACCTGTTGTCCTGTGCCTCTAGCCAGTCGGTGAGGTTCTCCATGTATGCTGGCGCCCTGTTGACGATTCGTTCCGAGGGAAGAATAGGCTTCACTTTCTCCGGCATGACCAAGTCATAGTACAGCGTCCAGTTGATCTAAACGTGATACCATTTTTAACGAAACAACAGCTTAGTTTTCATTAGCCCAACTTTCTTCTGGCTTGGAAGTGATAACCACGGCTCTTACTTGATTCTAAACACGTAGGTCCAAACGTGAATAAAGATCTTCGGAGACCAAGGACATTATGATCTCATGCTTAGACAAAATGCCCCCTAATGAGCCAAGATTGTCCAAACTTTCAGAATAGTCTTAAAGCACCTATTCCCCTCCTGGAAAGGGTCTTTAAAAATACCATTCATGGAGGAAATCATTGAAAGTGGCTCTAAAAACAGGATTTCCATTCTTGATCTTATAAATCTCAGGCAATCATCATTTATATGTCCGCTGAACTCTGCAATATTCATCAAACAGATGCGGTTGTGGCCCAAAACAGGCTGGAAACGTAAACAGCAGTCACGCCGTTACAGACGAATAAAATTCGTTTGAATGAAAACAAACAAACAAACAAACAAACAACCCAACAAACAAACAAACAAACAAACAAACACCCCCAACACCCCAACAAACAAACAAAACAAAATACAAATGTACCTGGGGGTAGACTGTGGTCAGTTCTTCCAGGGTATATATGTTATACAGTGCCTCGTTGTCTCGCCTCTCAGCCTTTGGTGTGGACATCTGTGTTTCGAAACACATCACTTCATTCGCATAATTACGATACTTAATAATAATTATGTATAGATTCCGACACACGAGAGACACAAAGTAAGTCTGTGCCCTGCGTTAAAAGCACATTGCAACATTGCACATTGTAAGTGACTACTGAACTAATTGGTAACTTACTGGTTGGTGTAGCGGCATTTGATGTTGTTTCATCTGCATTAAACTGCACGTTAATTTGCAATTCCATCATTTCAAAAGTTTCACAACAGTGACGTAAAGGTGAGGAAAACCGAGAGACACAGTAAACTCTCATTTTTTGGAATGCAACTGAGCACCATTCTGAAGTCTCGTGTTAGCTATTTCCATTCTGCGTGTGAAAACAGGGCAATGGAAAGAAATCTAGAATGGAAAGAGTTTACCATGAATTGAAAACTGAAAACAGCGTAACCAAAAACAACTATGTGCTGTATCTTACGTTTGCTATGGTCGTTTCGAACTCCAAGACATTAGCCATTTCTGGTCTGGCCGTTGCTTCGTCCCCACCAAGCTCTACGATGACGTCAACCATGTACTGCAAATACGCTGCTCTTTCCTGAAAAAATACGGCATATTTAATGTAAAATAACGCTCTTTACAAATCGTTCTGATTCAACGGCCTGGCGCGCGCGTTGATGCACAACGTAAAGTGGCCATATGTCTATTTGCTCCACGTCGATCTTGTTTAACTCTTAGAGAACCGGACATTTCGATTCCGTTCCCATTTGAAATTTTCAGGCCCATGAAATCCGAGATCCTATCTGTCTTTCTCCACAAAGACATACAGCCTGAGGCCTTTGTTGTGGGCATGATAAGTCACACGCAATACTGTCTATAGGTCCATATTTCATACAATCTGAATTTCGTAGGCCTACTTCGCCTTTTTCTCCTGCTTTTTACACCGAGGAGAGATGATTCTGTGATTAAGCCTTGAGTTTGTATCTAGTTCGTAAGCGATTTGGTGGGGGCACAAGTTGCGCGTTAACGTCCGGCTCCCTGATTCCACTGTGGCCCTCAGTGGCGTCGCTAGGATTTTACTAGTAGGGGGCACAAGGGGGTACTAGCATCTTATAGGGGGCACCAGCTTTCAGTGGTGTGGCTTTTTGAGGCAAGTTTTATCAGCCTTGTTCAATATCCAGTCATCTGTCTTTTATTAGTAGGGGGCACCTGGGGGCACCGGGAATCTATGGGGGGCACGTGCTCCCAGCCTCCCCGTACCTACGCCACTGGAGGTCCTATAGCTCTATGTGCAGTGGGCATTGTTGAAACTGACGTGATGTCACACTTACGAACCACATTACGGCCAAATCAACACACAACCAGCTTTTTGATTAAGTATCAAGAGTTTTTACCTCTTCAAACTCTGCATCCCGGTAATAGTCCCTGCTGCCAAGGCCAAGAGACGGTTGATCGAGCTGCCGAAAACAACAACAAATGGAACAGTTTGCTGAGGAAAATGTACTTCCTTGAATGCTGACAAATAGATTAGAAGCATCCACCCAGCCAAATCAAGAGAGGGTACAATTTTCCTTAGCAATGGGGGCTCCTGGGGTGGGGGGGGGAACTGCACATCGCTGGTTCACGAACGACAACGAAATGCGAGCGTTTTGGTCTCATGGTTGACAAAAATATGAATACTCGCCACCAACATGGCTCTTTTTATCCGATGAAAGGGTGCCTCTGCTCATAGCGCATAGGATTGAGTTTGTGTGAAGGACAATATAAGCCCTTATTTTTTCAGTTGATTATTTGGAAGGACCATGGATTGGTTTGGGGACTCCAGAAGTGAAGCAGGTTCACCTTCAGTATGTGACTTGATGAGTTCTTGTCATCTACTCCAACCCACGAGGAGACAATCAAGTCGGCGCCGTACTTCCCGCTAAGGAAGGCCCAGAAGCTCTCGAACTGGAACGAAGACCGGTTCCAGTTCCCACCCTGGGTGTTACCTAGCACGGGCCAGCCACCCAAGGCTTGGAGGAGGTCCATCAGTGGCTGAGAATTCTTCTCATTGATCTTGTCTAGAAGGCAAAAAGAGCATTTATAGCATGAGCATTTAAAGCACGAACATAGTAACTGTGTTATTATAGAAAAACAGTTTCTGTGCGAGCGACTGATTACCATCTTCACTTACCTAGATCGAGGCATGACTTGTAGAAGTTTCGGACACTAGTGATAGATTTCGCCTCGCCGGGTTTTCCGTCTCTCTCAAACAACTCTACAGCATTAAAAACAAACAGATTCTTCAGGGACTAAACTAGGTTTGATCTTATTCAACAATTAGTAGACACGGTAGAGAGGAGTTATGAATAAAATGTTTATACAAACCTTTTATGGATGCTATTGCTTTTCCACTTTTGTGATTTCAGCTTGATGGGTTCTACGCCTGCGCATTAATTAGAAGAGTGCTAAAATGTCTGCTGCCACCAAGCGTCTGCAAGTACCCTACGAACGACAACTCCACGAACTTTAAATCATACCTTTGCACTTGACAGCCACTTCCTCTCTCAGGTCGGTGAAAGCGCTGAAACTTGATCTGTCCTCCGGAATGACCTTTTTCTTGACCCAGCCGCCGCAAGCGTATTCGAAGAAGTTATCGCAGGGGTCGGCGCGTTGGTTCATATTGTCCAGGTAGATTCCAGCTGATAAAAAGGAGTTTATAAATGATAATAAAATCCGTAGTCGAGCTTAGGTAACATGACTTCCATTTACGTCCTTAGAATATGGTATAACATGAGATGCTTATACGGTGAAAAGGGGCTCTTGGGACACACTAACCACGCTCGGAAGAGGAACTAGCAAGATAAGGGCTTGTGTCCGTATTCTTTTCCTTATTCATGATCACGTTGATTTATCATAAAAGGATTTTATGATGTTTGAGGCATAGGTACCGTGATTCTTCTGTAAAGAAGGTACAAGGTTATAGGAGTGGTCAAGGTCACGTTGGACTGAGTAGGCTTTTCGTGTAGCTTCAAGGTAGTCAGTCTCTTAACTACTCCAGTAAAAAAAAATTAAAGAGCATTTTAGCCAGAGCAGAATTTCCGTTTTCTTCAGTCGGTAGAAAATTCTCGATTTATTTTCACTTTATCGTTTCACCCATTCCGATTCTATGTTGGCTTCATTTTGGCACGAAACTTGGAAAATTGTATGACTGCTAATTAAACCCAACTACACCCAATGTACTCATTTGTATGAGAAAGTGTACACGTATTTTAGAGGGTTGCAGCAATCAATTTGTTTTAATACAAGCCCTCAAGATGCACCTTTGTGTCTCATTTAACCTTATTTTCAACTTTTGCTTCAGTATTTCAAGAGTTTTGACTGCCTTTTTGTTGTTTAAGCTAATGATTATTTTCATATGCATGAGCAAAACTGTGATCCCCATTTCAGGAAGAAAGCCTAATGTAACATTAGCTTGTATACAAAAAAGTCCTGAATTTTCGTAGATTTAGCTCAACTTAATTTTATCTCCTTTGCTGATTCACAGTTGTGTGTGTGCACAGCAAATAAGCAAGCATCAACCCCCTTTTTTTTAGGCAAGTAAATTCTGGGTGATGATTTTAACAGAAAACTTATGCACTGAACCATGTCTTCCCTGACAGCACAATAACCGCCAGCTGTCCAGGAAAGCATGGATACAATTTTCAGTGTTTAAAAAGTGCACTTTTCAATGCAATTTTACCAAATAGGAATGTAAAACAGCAGAGTACAAAGTTGCTCGAAAATTGTGTCTAAGAAAAAAATCATTGCAGCTACTCTTTAAAGGAAGCTGGGTATTTTGGATTAAACGAGCACATGAGTGCAAGTTGCAACTCAATCGGCCCTAGCACGAAGGCTGAACGCGACAGTGATTCAAATGCTCTCGCCGCTGTCGCAGTCATCTGAAGAAGTCCGCTACTAGACTACGTAGAAGCGATAGCGTGTCCAGAATTGGCCGGTGCTTATCATGTTCCTCGTGTTCTCATCTTAGACGCTCTGAGCAAGTTTGAAGAGTTGATTGCATCTCGCGGGCAACCGCGCAGAGTTTATGGAAGGGCCGGGGGGATTCGGCGGCAAAAGTACACTGGGCAGTCAGCTATGACTGCGACACTCTGAATGCAGATAAGCTTTGTCCCTGTTGTGATAACAGACTGCCGGCCGGACGCTTGTTTTTGTTGTATCTGCGGGTAAATCCTGTCTAGTTCCGCGCCTAAACACTGTCGTGCAGAAGAAAATTTTGGTGCATGGTTGGGCTAATTTGTTTAACCGCGTCGGCAGAGTCGCTACACGCGGCAATGACACTGTTAATAAGCCCACTTTTTCACTGAGCCTTGAAGAAGTGGAGCGAATTTCCGTGATGAAAAACCGTTCGGTTTCAGATAAAAGGGTGGATTATGCATTGATTTGGCCTAAAAGAAAAAATAATAATCATCATCCCATTGTTTGCTCTGCAAATTCTCACCGTCAGCCAATTTCTATTTACCATAACAATACATGTGCATGTGAAATTGGTTTATTTTACCAATAAGACAAACACGACGGCGTCAGTAAACTACAGCATTCATGGAAACGAACAATACTTTACCCGACTTGACACACTGTTCCGATGTACACAACCTGGAGTTTTGTGATGACTTCATTTCTTCCACGTCTTTTGCCAGTTTGTTCCTCTCCAGAACAACCACAACTGTTTCAGGAACACCCAAAAATAAACATAACCAACTCACAAAAATTACACACAACTGACGTTGAACGAGGAGCGCCCTGTTATCTTTGCTCCCTCCTCTCTCTTTCTCTTTTTTGCGTGAAAAGAAGGTTGCACCACACCCACAAACATAAGAAACCCACAAAATTATACACAACTGAAGTCATGCTGTCTGTTCTCGTTTCTCTTTCATTTTTTAGCGTCAGGAGAAGGTTGCCAAGGCCTACCTAGAGGGACCAGCACGGCGATGGTTGTCAAGGCTAAGATAAGCAGGGTGATCATGTACACCTTGGTGGGCCTCTTGTAGATGACTTGCTCCTCAAATGTGAGCTTCTGCCGGCTACCTTCCATGTTGTTATTGACGAAGGGGTTGACGGAGCTACCTGTTACGAGGAGAATTGTAGTGTGAAAAGAAAGTGCAAGGGAGAGTTTTTGTGCGCACTCGCTCGCGTCTCAACATAACTCTAACTGTCAGACGAATCATTCACGAATGCCTGGTTTTCTATCCGAAGCCACCCCTGGGAAAGCTGGCGTGCACCTCGTGTGCCCAGCGCACAAATTGAAGCAGCATGCGGGATCAGGAGTGGAAAGGGGCATAAGTAATATATTCCTGCCAATCACACAGACATGCCAACTGTTAACGTTCGTTGCGAACGTGTTTGTTTCATCATCTCTGGAGTGTGTGCGCAATCACACTGGTACAGCGCATGTCGGTGAAAATGTATCATAAATATATGCTACGATGTTGAGAACCTATTTTTGTAATATGTGTTTTCGGGGTGCACTTTTGGAACGGGCATTGCCTTGGGGTTGATTACATCAACGGCCAACTAGAGGTCTGGAACGAGGCATCACGAAGGGTGTATCGAATCTTTGAGCGTGCCTGTGCAATCGTTCACCCGGGTGTGTCTGTACTGCATGCACCACATGCGGAGCGTGCGTAGATCCAACACCACTCAGTTAATGTTGAAGCGGTACCGATCGGCCGTGACTTGGAATTTCGTCCACGGGTTAGTCAATTTTTTCCTACCTGCGACACGTGAGGGGTTAATAAAAAAAAGACGACCAGCAGCCTCTGTGTTGGATGAATTTAATACTGTCCCTACCTGCGACACATATTGGGTCACCGCTGTGAGTGTGATTTTGCGCGCATGCGCCTGCCAGATTCTGTGCACATGGGTACACATGTATATGTCTGTCCAATAGTTTAAAACAATGTTGGGTGTTCGAAACTTAAGAACTTGGATCTTGCAATTGTTAGCGACTCCACAATATAAACAATATACGTGTCCTGACACTCTTACTGTACAAAGTTAAACAGGGCTCTACGCCATATATTTTCAACGAAGACAGTCATGGTTTAAAATCAACTCCAGATATAACTTGGCGTATACACATTGCCAAGTTTTAAACAGAGAAACCGTCAAAAGTCCGACCGTGATCGTGCCCTCAATTAAGAAGTCCTGTCTTCACGACCATGATGTAAGATTCAAATACAATGTTAGTCCAACTTTCGCGCAAGTGCTCGCGCGAACGCACTTCCTAGGTAGTAGTAGTCTATTGCAGGGCGAACTCGGGATTGCCTTTGATGTATTCCTGGATTATGGATCTCCTGAGCACCATCTCTTGTCTGGATTTCATTAATTCTATGACATTTGGTTAATTGGCCTGACTTCATGTCTTAGTATCCTTGCAGTCGGCCATGAACGGCGGGAACCCGATAGCAGGGAATGTTATTCAGCGCGGCGCACGGGGAGAGATCAGGGGATTGAACAGGGGACGGGCCGCCTCGTGCCTGGCAATCTCGCAAGCGTGGAGAATCTGAAGTGAAGGTCGGACAGCCGTGTTTAATGTTGAACATGTTGTACGGCCCTGGCGTGGCCCATTTAATTCTCTCATAAGCAGGATCGATGCTGCCCTTTTTTGTCCACTCCACGAGCAAAATTTCTTTCACTCAGTTCTATGAGGTGGGGAAACGATAGGATTGTCTGCATTCAGTTTGAGTAAACTAAAGCACACTTCGGCGAGGTCCTGCGTCCGGGTAGCCATAACGGCAACTGGAGCTGTACAAAACCGCATCATCCTGTCTGACCAGAAGACATCGAACTAATTCTCGAATTTCAGCGCTGATCACATTAACGACGAGGGTGCAAGACAAGATCCACTGTTGCACTTTTAAAATTATTCCTCCAGGATTCGGTTTTATAACAGAATGGTACATGATCAATCGTCCTCGGAACACCTATAGAATGTGGACGATTCGCTATTGTCGCGTCAATGTAATGAGTGTATATACAAACCACATGATCAGTACTGAGAGCACTGTGTTTTGTGATATGTCGTGAACCACCTCGCCTTCGAACTAGAGAAATTCATTTGAAAGGGTGTCATCCAATATGATCTTGAATTGATTTATAAATATGAGGTAATCTGGTGACGTAACGTGGTCAGTGCCTCGACGCCAAATCTTATTGGCATCAATACAAAGGCACAAACTTTATCAAAGTGGTAGAACATAAAGCATGCGATAGAGTTTGTATGAGATTTGTCGGTGCCTAGCGTCACCATCCAGCATGTCCATGACACACAGTGTGAGGCGACTCTCAGCTCCGAACAAAATCAATCCGTGATACACCAACGATATCGAGGGCTTACCTGAAGCTGGCACAGTCTTCTCGCCAGCATCCCTTAAGACAACTTTTACCTTCGCTTTGTCCGTGATCGGCGCGCTCGAATCGCGAGGAATTCCCCGATCGACTTTGCTTTCTACCATGGTCAATGGTCGGCCGGTCCGGTTCCGGGGTTCAACAGCAAGGGAATGCTGCGGTACGGCTGCTCCTTGCGGCGCTATCACAAGTCGCAGACTAACAAGTGCCAGCAAAATCCGATCCTGCGGATCGAGATTTCGCCCGAAATTTGATCCCGCCTTCTCTGGCCGACATACCTGCTCCCGGCTGTATGGGGAGTTCTTGTGGTGTTTGTTTGGAGATGATCGACAGCCTGTCAATCCTCGTTGTCAATGACGGTAAGATTTGTCAAGAGTTCCGGGGAGGAGTACATTCAGATCAGTGCGGTTTCGCAGCGGCATCTGCTATCCTACCCCACACAGTTGTGGTTATCCCGAAGACCACGAGTTAGCGTTATGATATTTTGACCCAGCGTGGGATCTGGGTCGATTATGTCACACACTGAAGTCAGTGTCCGGCCCCGCACTGGACTGACACGCGTAAAACACGGCCAAAATAGCCCTCGGCCGGAAAGAGGTACAGTCGCACTTTGTATTGGTCCACTTGTTGAGCAGTTGTGGACAACCATCATGAAGGTCAACAAAGGTTATCAGGTTGACCTCTCGATGGGCAGTTTAGTCCCGCGTCTGTCAGCTTCCGTCAGGAAAGTGCCCATGGAAAGAACTACGTTCACTCTGTGGAAGACATTTTTTGGTCCAGGCCTGATGGCAATTTCTGCCACCTCATTCAAAGCTACCTCTCTGAAAATGAAGTTCCGAGTTTGAAGCCTTAACATTCAGTAAAAGGTGTCCATACGCGCGTCCTTTAATACAAATATGCGAGGATTTCCCTTTTGAATATTGCCAATCTTGGCTCATAACCAAAGAATAGGAATTAAACCTGAGGTCAAACCTCTACCAAGGACTTTGAGTTGGTTTGGTAAATTACTGCAGGCGTTTGACAAATTTACAGGCCAGAAGGGACAACAATTAAGACCCTCGGTGGTCAAGCTTCTACACCATGGAGGAATAAGATTCCTCCAAGCATGTACCATTCACCGATTGAAATCAAAGTTCACACACCCGTGGGATAATCTTTTGTGAAGTTTCCCCGCGAAGCCTTTTGCCATTTGGCAACAGACCCGGGAGAATACCAAATTCCTCGATCCCAGGGAGACACAAGACAAAACCAAGTAAGATAACCCAGATTTGGGGTATTTGTATATATACACGCTCCTTGTGCGCGTAACAATCCTGGATTCATACTACGGTTGTGCGTGTGTATAAGGTAACAAAGAGCCAAGATATCAGCATGCGTCAATTATAATGAGGAACCTCAAAATGTTAGATCTCACATCCAGATTGTTATCGACACATGATGCAGCATTTGCACACCGACTTTCAAGAATCAGACACGTTCAATATTTAGTTTCTAACTATGCCATTTATGCTCATGAATAATTTGAATTATGTGATTAATTTATATCCACATTTTTAAGCCACATTCTAAAAATAAATGACAGTGAGGCATAGAACCCAAAATGGTCTAGTACCAGCCCATTTTAACAGGTTATTGAATGAGACAGATTCTTAGGACACGATGGCTTCCTGTAGATAAGGTTTCCATATTACTAACACAGTTTTTCGCCTGTTTCAGGGTGTGCACAATAATTTGATTGTTACTTCCATTCGTCGCGGGACGGTCTTTATATGTGTTCTTCCCCACTTTGCACTTTAAATTAAGGGCCAAGTTCTTCCGGACCCGGTACCTATACATAGGCCTATAGTCTCTCGGTCGATGAAGGGAAAGTCCCGTTGGAATCCATAATTATGAGCACTTAATGACTATATGCCCTATCAGGTTTTCCCAAGTGCTTTCATCCGAGCAGAGGTTTTTATCGTTGGGTGTTATATGAACTCTATCCGAACTGATTTGCTCAGAGCTTGTTAATTACCTTTAATTATTATGGGAGGACGGTAGACGGGGGGGGGGTTACACGCCAGTGCCCCTCGCCCACCCAATATATTTGGTCAAAGGGTAAGGGTTTGATATAGTCAACCCCCCCACACACACACACACAGTTTTGCCCTTGTCTACGGTGTAGATCACTGACATGTGCATGTACGTCTTCACGTTCAGCCCGAATTTTCTTTTTTTCCCATGAGACTATCAAAACACCGATTACACATGACTCTGGGGACAGTCGAATAAGAGTCTACCTTGACTCTGACTTAATATAGCCGTGGTATACTGGTGCCTATGGTGGCCCTGAAGGGACATAAAAATTCACGACTTGTCGCGAATGTTTTTGCACCGTGACTTTATTCACCAATAATGGTACCTTTTTTCACCACTAGTCTCGAATATTTCCTTGGAGGGTAAGTGCGCTACATGCAATAACAAACGGCAAACACATGATGATAGGCTCCTGCCTGGCCTGGCCTTGAGCTTTCTGCACAGTACATGCACAGCGGTGCTGTGACCATGCACGTGTACCATTGCATGGTTGTCCAAGTGAAGCTGTACAGCGAGAAAGAAACAAGCGCATTGGGGAACGACATGGCTCAGAAAAACAAGGTTTGCTTTCCACATGGTTTGTTCCAGAAGACCTGACTATAATAAAAACTCAGCCAGCGCGTCAGAAGCTGTTTCTTGGAGCTAGGTCTAGGTCTTCACCACATTGGAAATACGCGGAGACGCACAGATAACGGACCTAGCCGTAGCTCTGGATGGAAGCCTGTTTCGGACGGCCTTGCCTTGAGGCCGGTTCATACTCGACGCAAAAGCAAACACGACTGACGCGAATTTGTGAGGGCAGATCAAATATCCGTTTGGCGAATTCGTTGAACTTAGGCAAAATTTCGCGGCAAATTTTTCGTGACGTCAAATTTGTTTTGTTTTTGCATTTGCCTGAAGTATGACCCGACCCTAAGAAAGCCTTTGCGTGCCGGTCAGGCAAAAATCGAACCCTTCTAGTAACTGGAAAATTATTCGAGACAAAGTTTGCAACTAGTAAATTTATTCATGGCATGTCGTGAAAAAATAATATTCACAACGTCGCAAAAGTATTTACGACTCGTCGTGAAAAATAGTCAGGGCGTCGCAAAAAAATATTCACTACTAGTCGTTAAAAATATTCACGACGTTGCACAAATATTCACGACGTTGCACAAATATTCACGACGTCGCACAGATATTAACTAGTCCTGAACAAATTCACGACGTCACAAAAATATTCGCAAATTGTCGTGAATAAACTCACAAGGTCGCGCACACAAAATAATATTTACGACCGGTAGTGAATTTTACGTCCCTTCAGGGCCACCACAGGTGCCACGGATGAGCCTACTTCCAATATGCCCAAATGGCTTTACAAATACATAATTAATTTTATTACTGGCAATGACTCGTCGTCACTGCTGCCCCTAATACATAGTGGCATGACATGTTACTATGCATTTATAGAGGGTGTGCATGGTTGCCATCTTGCAGGCCAGTGCTTCAGTTCCACTTGGTATAAACAAAGGAGGTCTCCTTGTTTGAACAAAAGAACTGCCCTGCAAGATGGCTACCAGGGCCCCTATTTGCCAGCTGATCGGGCATGTTTTTTCAGTGCGATTATAATGCAGCACAGGAGCAGGTGTAAACTGTAAAAGGGACCGGCAGTAAGGTGCCATTCACTCAACATATGAGGCATTTCCAAATGCCAACCGTTGACTACGATACCTGTTTCGTTGGCCGATATCAATATACAAGTGACTTTAGCATTGTCTTTACGGGACTCATGACACGCAGCGGAAGATGACGCATAAAGCTAAGATAATAAGTCAACTCATGCAACTGGATTGTGTCTACACAGCCCAGGAGGCCGGGAGCGTGTTTTTCTTCCGGAAGATGTCCGACAAAATTTGTCTGCGATTGAAAAGGACCCGACCTCCGGTGTTGATATTACGTTGAAGGTCGGAAGTACCATGAGCTTACAGGCAAGAATATTTTCTGCAACACTTTTTTCTTTTATATTTCAGACCTTTAATCGGTTTCCAATTATAGCCCCTAACACAGACTAGTAAAGGTAACCCGTCCGCCATCGATGAAAATTAACAGATAACAGACATTAACATTATCCCCCCCCCAAAAAAAATGAGCATCAAAAATTGATTTTAAAGAACTTTAAGGCAATGAAACACAGCCGTTTACACAGCGATATTCTGCCGGCGATGTATGCAAAACACACTCTGTTATTCGTTAAGGCCTGCATCTTAAAAGCCTTAGCAAAATTTACTTCTGTTAAATAGGCGCGATGCTCACTTATACCCACGGCAAATCTTCGGATATTTTTCCCCGTGTATTTTTCCTAGCTGTCCATCACTCGAGAAAGTGAAAACATGCCAATTGAGCTCAATATTTACATGTTTAGTTCATCTTTTGAACCCTGGAATGTCTTCCTAGCATACCTGTTGATTGATCAACATTCGAGGGGGAGTAGCCTGGCACTTGGGTCTCACATCAGCATCACCCGTCGAATTACGCTGTGCATGCCGCGCGCAGGCCTGACTATATGGCTTCATCAAAATGCCACCCATCCTCGGGGGCCCGTGTCAATCTCATGTTTTACACCCTAATGCAAGGCTCGTTCTACAGTTAAAATAAACAGCCCGGATGCCGGATGAATTCTCGTTTTACTGTCTGTGTGCACCAAAGGCTCAGAATGTGAAATCAATTACCTGGCGAGAGAAACCGACCTGCGGTCACCTGTTGCTCGTGTATACAGTTAAAAATACTTAGATAGCTCAACACTCGTTGCTCGGGATTGCGGGAAAATAACGCACGATGTTTTTCGCTATCCTGATCTGTTGGGGCGTCCTCCATGGTTAGGGGAATGGCAAACCCATAGCACTGAAGCTGAGTTTTCAAATCGGTCAACGCAAAGTCAAGAAGAAATGACTTGGCACACTGGTAATCGAAAATTAATACCTGCAGGTGCCTGGGATGAGGATAACTCAGGCAGTGCGCGACAAAAATGGAAAACCAGTGTGTGGACACCTGACAATAATACACCTTTTAAATATTGTACAAGTATTTGGCAACCCTTAGGCCTAACTAAGTTATATGTTGATACCTTTGTGTTATCTTGATCTTTGCCTAATTACTCAAGTAATTAATTTTGAGTTTCTAAAAGTCAAACTTGACTACGGACAAACCCAGGTATAGGAAACACAACGAACTCTCACTGAAGTCAGAACACCTGCTGAAATTTTACCTACATCACGTCGCCAGCTCGGAGGACGCCACAGGCATAAACAAGCGGAGATTTGTCAATGTTTTGCCAAGGCTCAGCACCAATTTAAGTAGAACAATAGTGAAACAACAAACGGATTTACAAGAAACCCTTGACCACACAGGCTCCATCCAGTGCATAATGAAAAGCAGAGCCTGCACGGTGAAGGTTACCACGGAGGAATCAGAAGTAATTTACCTGAGTTTCGCGTCATCATTTTATAGTCTCCCATGATTGCAGCTCCAAGACGAAGCTTCGTAGCTCACAAACGAAGCCCACGTACGTGTACATCCGCACGCGGCGTTCGGTTTGGCGGGATATGGTTTCCTCGCCGGCGCACCGGGCGCACTTCCCAGCAAAACATGTCGAAGGGGTTCCCGAACAGACATGGCCAGCAAATGCAATCGATTCACAGATAATCATAATAATGCATGCAGGATACACCGGGGACTTATTTGGACTACACATTACGGTAATGACTTACCCATGGTGAGCTTGGCCAGCGGTCGTCGCCCAGACGTCGAACCTCTCGCCCAAACAAACCTTCCAAAAAATAATCGAGCGCCCCGTGGACAACTTGTCAGAAATGCGGAGGGTCCAACTTATTAAACAGGGCGGGACAGCAGTCAGACGAAAATTAGCCAGACGTTCGATGGTCGGGGAACTCTCTTTTTGTGGTGTCGTGTCGCTGCCGCGTGGAGCGAAGTTGCGTTAGGCAACTTGTGATGTCAGTGGGTTGGGATTAGTTAAATACCCCCGGGTACCGCACGTCGAGTCCGTTCTAGCCTGAGAGCTCAGAGGTCACAGGAAAGATACCTGTCGAAATCAAGATAGAGATGAGCCAGGGTTTGAGAAGAAAATTAGAGCACATGGTTACAGTAAACAGCAACAACGACGTTGACGACAACGACGACGACGAATAACATCTAAGGACACAATCTCGAGGTTTCTTTGTCGCTCTGCGCCGTTGGCTACCCCGGCGGACAGGCGTTCGGGCAGAGATCACGAAAACCAACGTATCAAAAGACTGTGCAAACTCAGAGTTGGCGTCCATTGTACAATTCTGCAACTGAACTACAAACTAAGTCCATATTCTGCATAAAAGAACGTATAATAATGTTGCCGGGCAAATTTTGTTCAGTAGGGGGAGGGGGGGACAAACTTGCCAATCTGGGAGACTAACAGTGCGCCAGATTTTCCAGGCTTTTGTCGTAACGCGCACAAAACTGAGGGCCTGATGGTATATGATTATCTATTCCTGTACTGTACAAGCCCATCGCATGAAGCTCAGTGCACCATTGGCCCACAACAGCTATACTTCTGCCAACAACCATCTCCACCCAAGACCTTATTTATTTTCCTGTTACCGGCGGGGTTCAACCGGGGTCAAGCTGGCAGCGAGAAGTACATGTACATGTAAAGTGTTTAGTATGATATAATCCGCCCGAGTTGGGAGGCGAGTAAACCGTCAAGACGATGACTCTGCGTGACGGACCGGCAGCACGAAGGATCATGTTGGCTCCATTGCATTAAGGTGCCGCCAGGCATGATCCCAACGCATACTTGCATGGCAGCCCTGTACGACTCTCATTAAACTCCTTGCTCATATAAGCAGTTGCGCTCCGTCACTTCAAATTGACTGCATCACTTCATCACTTCTACTTACTCAACTTCATAAAAAAAACCTATACCCCTTTCACGGAATCACTCTCAAAATTTAGTTGACATCTCCCTGCAAAAAAAATAATTCTCGCAACAGATCCACGGCCGTGTGATGGTTGCCTCTCACCTTTTCGAATTTCTCAAAAGGAAATTCACCAAAATTTATGTCGATTCCAGACACACTTACAAAGCACTATTCCGTGGCTTTTGCTACGCGGCTGCACGTGTTTCAAACGAAGAACAGACAAGCGGCAACTTGGCTGAGGCTTTGACGCCGGAGAAATCGAACTGGTCCGCTCAACGAGTGCTACACACAACTGGTCCAAACCCGTCACTGGTTTGCCTTTAACTGACCCTCACAGTGTGGCTTGCTTTTTTCCGGAATATTAACTGAAAAATGCGCCAGTCGTCACTCTGTCTGCAACTCCAAAATGTCAGTGCCTTTCGCTAGGTACTTGCCACTATTGAAGATGCATATGATGTGTACCTCACAGTAAAAGTCAATTGAGGTTGACCTGCGAAAACAGTCATAATGCTCTAAACACCTGGCTTGATGGCTAGGGTTGATCTAATATACAACTGTGGAAGCCCATAATTACTATCCATGCAGTGATTTCCTTTCTTGACATCCCCGTTCCCACCATAACGATAATGGTTTCGACCTTGATGTAATGAGTGGGGATCTGCACTTTTCTCTGGACCCAAGTTCGTTACTATTCTTACTTCTGTCACCCTAATCGTCTTCCTAAGGACATATCGTTTCTCCAGTGCGTGTCCGAAGCCAGGCTTCCTGCCAAGATGACCAAGGCCGCCATGATGAACACACAAGTCTCGTGGGAACTTGGTTACAACCCTTATTCAGCGGCCTATTTTACAGCCAAATAATTCGCATACGACCTTAGGGGGCTTCAATGACCGCTGCTATATAAACGACATGCTGCCAAGCACCTTCCAACGTTGACAGATACCAACGGCACTTTATGGTCAACATGCGCACAGCGTCTACGCGAAAAACCCTTCTGATTTGTGTACATTCAAATGAAAATAAGTTGTACATGTATATATACTCCAAGTGCGAACCGTGCGCGGGCGCGCTGGGTACCGTGTTCGTCGCACTGGAGCTCTAGTGAGTGATCAGATTCGTATAGACTTGATTTCAGACGATCAATCTAGATGCATCGGCACCTGCAATCCGGACTATTGAGTTACGCGGGTGGATTTCGTAATAAAGATTTCCACAGCTCTCCTGGTGATGCACAGGTAAGCTATTCCCTTGTTCTACATTATGTCGAATTTTCAAACTGAACACTGAAAAGGGCGTGGCCGTATCAATATGGGTAATTGAAACGTATGCACGAATAAACACAAATAACTGCATTCATACCACATCGTTAAATGTCATGCATGACAATTATTTTGTCGCAAAAACACTAACAAAATATTCAAATCAGAGTCCTACAAGTTATTTGAAAACTGAACTCACGTTCTTACGGAGATTGTTCTGCGTGATCAGCCATACCGCTTGCCAAATATACAAGGGATTTTATTCCATGCAGGTGTGATCACATTAAACAAATCCTTCACGACACATTTGAAAGTAGATTTTGATCCACGACGAGACCCTCTGGTGCCTCGTGTAAAAAGTGCACTGACAACTAGCATAAGAATTTTAACTGTCTGTCTTCGAGACTTCTTTGGTGTGATTTCCTGTAAACTAGACTTCCGGGTGCGGAAGAATTGCACATGGTCGGATAATTTCGGAAACGAACTCTTACCAGACGTCAGCGAGTAAATATAGCCTAAAGTTGGGTTATGGAAGGTCTGCCGTTTCCGCCGAGTGGGCTTAATGACGCCGAAGACTCGGACCAAAGGCAAACTTCGTTCGGAGAGTTCAAATTGCGCTGATTCTCTGTGACGCACTTACAATCTGTCGCGACCATGGATAATTTATTCATAATTGTGTAACAATAATCGCTCCTGTGACACCAAGTTGCACGTGGGTCCTTGTCCGGGAACTACGGCATTGCGTGGAAATTACGTAGTAAACTCCGGAGCCGATAATAACCCTCAGTTTTTGCACAACTGACCTTGACGACAGAGGGCGCTGTCACAAATCATAAAAAGACCGGGAAAGTTTCGCACGCACGCGTCCCCAGCCCTCGTGGCCAGTTTGCTCTGGGTCCTCCGGCTACGTCGGGTTGCAAATTAATAGACCGTAAGGCGTAAGCAGTTGACGGTAGACCGGGGTGCAGTTTTACCTCTGGCCCCGTCTTCTCTTTGAGCTCCAGAATAATGTTTGAACTTTTGATTCTTCAGTGGAACCAATGAAAAAAAAGATCTACACTTTTGCCCCACATTGGTTGCCATGGGTCGTAGACAGCAAAACTGCGTTGGGTAGGAGAGACTCGCAGAGGGTGGAAAGTTCAGGAAATAGAAGCCCGAGGCCGCAAACAAAGCCGACAAGGTATGCAAAACCACACATATGCCAAGATAGCCAGATCAGCTACTTGAGTACTCACCTCCAGCATGTTGTAATCTCGGAAGTTGTGACACATTTCCTGTGACAACAGACAAAAGAACTTGCGGCTCCAAGCTGTGCAAAGTCTTGCCATTTTTAAAACTCCGATAGACCTATCACATCTACAAAAATCATCGAATGAACATTCACGGTCAAACATCCCAGCGTTGGGCCAGCACTGAAATATCCGACTGTTGTTGATACGTCAGAAGGAATTTATATTTTCCTTCGCCCTACTATATGCGCATGCGCCTTTTGTGCAGGTTGTGATTTGAACCGTAGTTTATGGTCTGTGCTTATTTGAAACGAGCACAGAGTCAATCTAGTTCCGAATTTCCTTAATATATATTATAATATATGTGCCTATATCTGGCACATATATTGAGAAATTAAAGAAAATGGTGACAAATTTGACGTCGCGTTGAAAAGCTGTTCACCAAAAAAAAAAGAAATAAAATAAGAAATTCCCTGCCTTCACTGCAGGAGGTGTGGTCATAATCTACCACCGCCCCCGCCCCCAAACATATGAAAGGCGTGGCCATAAACGCCGATTTAGTTGCTCTGTCAATGCACGAATTTACGTCATCTTGAAAGAAAGAGGGCTGACTTCAACGTCTATTTTATAAGTGCAGGCCCTAAGTCGATTTTTTTTCTATGTTTGATGTAAACGACTCGGCAACAAGACCACGGTGAAACTGGAAAATTTTACTTGACAAAGTTGCAATTTACATATATCCCGCTGTGTGTGAAATTTCCACACGGGTCAGATGTGAAAGTTTGTATACATCGAACGGCTAATTAAAATATTGGTCACGTGGTACATCATACAGAGCAGCCATATTGGAATCGAACACGTACGGAAAGTTGAGATTGAGAATTTGCAGTCGAATTTGATCGAAAAGAAGGTTGAGATTTCAAGAGATCCTACTCGTACAAGCCAAGTAGTTATCGCCAGTTCATATCCAGGTATACCTGCTTTTACTGCTAACATTGTTGTGTGATAATATAGCGTAATTCTGCTGCGTATGCCGGTTTATTTTGGTCCGTCGTGTCTGCAGGTCTGTGTTCCAGAGTGAACGCGAAGTGAGGGCGTTGCGATTTGTATTGACTTTTTGTACACAGCTTGTGGAGATGATTGTCACGCATTCACAGTCATTCTTACAATTTCTGTAGACTGTTACATGTAGGCCTAGCTTACATTGCATGTGCGCGCTGCGCATACATGTACTTGTACACTTTGCATACTTCCAAAATAGGCAATATGAACCGAAATTGGGTAGATTTTGCAAAATAGATCTTGCCTTGGGATCGAGCATTTTGAGTTTTCCTACCACATTGCTCAGGCTTGCTGCAGTCATGGTATTGCCATATTGCTTGGTCTATCTACAAGGCCAGTTGAAATTAATTCCTTGTTTATCATCACTCAAAGTTATATTTTCTGGGCCAGTACCTTTGATATTATTTGATATTTCAAGTTAGTATTTTCCAGACTTTTCAGATAATCTAAAATTAAAATGCCTTTCTTGTACATTATTTTAATAGGCTTCTTGAGACTTTTATGTTGAGTGTTCCATATAGGCCTATCATAACGGCAGATGAGATCAATCGGTCATGGTTGAGTGAGGGCAAGACTGGAGAATTAAAAAACACCAGACCATTTTTGTGGTACAGACAAATCTGCAAGATTGAAAAGGGCCGGAAATTTGTAAAAAAGTTGGAAATATCAAATATTGATGATAAACAAGGAAGTAATTTTAACAGGCCTAAAATTGGGCATTTGGGATGTACATATACGTGTATATGCAGCGTGGCCTACTTGTACATGTATCATGAATAGTAATAGGCCTAGGCTAATTCTTTCCTGATGTGGCTGGTGAATGAGAAACAACTGTTTTGGCCAGCATTATTCCTATCCTATCGTACCTCCAGATAGGCTTAGTGATACATCTTATGGGGTGTTTTCTGGCATGAATTCCATATATAGTACAGACAACACTTGATGCCCTTGTGCACAAACCTGTGGGCATGATGAGACTTCATCAAAACAGCCGGCACTAAAAAATTCCTAGCTACAACCCTGCTTGGCGTGAGCCTGCATTGCATTTGGGACGGTTGGAGTTAAGGTTGGATGACTTTCAAAATATGTTACCTGTAACAGCTCTGAATACTGCAAGGTACTACTTAGTGGAAAAATGTAATATTCAGTCCTGTCGCTTGTAAGAGGACGTGGCCGTATTGTTCTCTGAAGCCATAAAATACAATAGATGAGACAATGTACCATACATTGCCCTGGCACTGTGAATGCACGACTTTATTGTTCTCTGTACAAGTAACAATGTAGGGTGCCCTAGCCAGAAGTAGTAATTTGTAGTGCTAGGTCCTTCAGGCTGAGACTACTACTTAGTGTTTTATAGTACTGAGTACTGCAAGCTAAGATTTATGAAGAAATCTTAGTGTTAAAGGTGTTTTAACTCATTTGGCCATGTTGGCTGTGCACACACTGTAACTTACGTAATTTTCCACCATGAGCAACCTTCTAGATCTTCCTGGTACATGTATGTAGCATTGGCCACTAGCCTTGAGTATGAGCATACCATGTGGGAGGTTTCTATATGCTGCAACAGACATCTGAGACTTATGCAAAATGGCTGGTAGCGACCACACCGTGCCGATGAAAACAACTGCGATGTGTGCTCCGTACTGATCAAAGAATAAATTGTGTAGCCCAGTCCTCTGACTGGCTGGTGCGTACGTGCATCACCATGGTCGCAGTTTTCATCAACCTGGTGTGGTTGCTACCTGCCATTTTGCAAAAGTCCTAGATACCCGCCCCCCGCATGTAGAAAATAAATTCAAGTACATGCGTTTCAAATAAAGGAGAGAAGGTTGAAGGAAGTTGCTTAGTTGTGTGCAAATACCTAGCACATTCTGACAAAATTGGAAGTATTTTACAGTTCCAGATTCACAGGTTTTCAACTTTTGTGAGGTGATTGACCTTCAGTGAGTGAAAAAAAAAGGCGAAGGAAATTAGTGACATTGTTGATGTCAAGATGGAACATTTTTGTGCTTTGAAATTTGTCACCTCCACGTTTAACGAGCTAAAAATAGGCAGGTCTGCGTGAGTTCATACTCCTTCAGACGGCATTCGCTTATCTCACACTTCATGGTGACTTCACTGGTAGATTCAACGAGCTGGAAAATGTAAGCAAATATTCATGTAACGTCTACTACCAAACGGTGACGGGTCAAAATTGCAGACATCGTGGAAAAGATAAAGGCCTGTCTCTCTTTCCTTTTCGGTTTGGAAAGGTGTCCGTGTTGACCGTTTAGGCTTTGGAAGTTTCAGACATCAGAGCTATTTCATTCTTGCGAACACTGGTCGACTTACTATCGCGGACAACAGTCTGTAGACAACGGTATACCAGCAGTAACAGTAATAGCAACAATAACTGTTGCCATGGAAGGAAACATTACAGCGTACATGTACATGAGCTCCCAGTGTGTTTCAATTGTTGAGAAAGCAAAGTACATGTCTACGTGGGCATACATGTACACTTACATTTATATGTATGGGCAGTGCCATGGTCCCACTGATGAACACACAGGTAACTTAGTAGCAGCATGCAGCATTGGTAATAGATCAGCATAGATCAACCGTTGTCAACAGCATCAGCGCGTTGTTATGTTGGGTATTTAACCCAAAGCAAAGCTGATTCCAAACCTCTTTTCTTCCTCTCAAAATATCCTAACTTTTCCCTCTCTTGGCTATTTGTGACACAAGTAAAATTTCGAAGGCTGCACTTCTCATTGTCACATAAGTGTGACAACATTTTGCATTTTATTTCCTTTCAATGTGCCTATACATGTATGTAATTAACTTATCAAGGTAAATTACCCCTCCCCCAAAAAAGAACTTTACTCAGCCGTAGCCTTTGTGTATCAGCCGTGTTGTTAAAATGTCAACTTTCAGGCATAAGGGTTTCAGTTTGAATGCTCCACCATAAGTTGGCAATTTTAGCATGAATTTTCACCAAATCCACCATTGTACAGGAAACCAGTGGCAAATTCCGTAAGGTAAGTGGAAAGTTACATGTGTCACTGGCACAGGTTCTGTATATGTTGCTGTATTGCAAAAGTTGGCCCTGGGAGTGTACGCAATCATTTACACACACGTGTACAGTGGTTGGTAAGTACAACATGCATAGTACAGGTACAGTGTACAGGCACCTAGCTTGTCATGTACATGTTTCAAGGGACTTGTGGACCGGGGCCAGTGATTTTAGCATACCCTTGCAACATGGATACCGGTACAAGCCTGGTGGTCTAGTGTTTTTGTAACCTACATGTACATGTATCTAGGAATCATCCACCAATTTAAGTACATGTACAAGTATTAAAGAAACCGTGAGCTTATTTCTTCTTTTTTAGATAGCGGTTCATGTACAAACAAGAATGCGCATTACATACGGTACGTCCAGCTTTTAAGACAGTACACAAACGGTGGGTGCATAAGTACTTTTGATACTGTGTCGTTCTCGGAACGTGTGGCCCAGTCTAGTAAATTTGTATGAGGCTCTGGCCCTGTGCTCCAGTTGTCTTTTTCATGAAATTCAACCCCTGATGTGTAGATGGGTTGTCACAGATGTGCTATGCGCACATGTGCATGCATACATGTAGGTATGTTCACAAGATGTACATGTAGATTCTGACAAGCCATATTCAGTTAGGTTCACATGTAACTCCCCATTGGCATGTTTTCATGAATTGATTTGTTGACAGCGTGCGGGACTCAAACCTTTGGCCTGGAGCCTATCAGTATACTATCAGTTATGCGATAGCCATATGTTTGTTGACCTTTGACCCTCGGATGAGTGCAGCTCAGAGGGGCAATTTTGCTCAGGCAAGAAGCTGTGGGTTAAATTTTGGGCCGCCGGCACACATGTCTGCATCATATGATATACAAGCAATTCAGAGGTTATGGAACGTGCGTCATTTTGCTCCTGGGTCCCAAACATGGCACGTAGCCAAATGAAACGCTCCTCGGGGACGCCAGCAAGCATTACGTGAATATGCACACGCACACACATAGAAAGTGTTGTCTCCATTTGAAAATTGCATGAAGCAGACATTGAATTTGAATTCACCTCTTGAAGGCCTGTGGAAAAAAGGCGACAGTCTGAATTTCAACTCAAGAACGTCAGTGTGACATCCAAGCCAATTTTATTATTTTTTTCATGAACATAAGTGTAATTGTTTCGTCGTAGAACGGGTTTCAGCGAATTCCTTTTACTGTATTGATACATGCACACGTACATACGTGTGTGTGGCACAATTTGGACTGCGAATACACGTGCATATTGTTGCTTCCAAAATACGGGAAGATATATTCTTTTGGGGGAATATTCAGGAGTTGTACATGATGAGACTATACACGCAGAAGACCTATATGATTGTGATGATTCTCTGTGGCTTCCAAATGGTACGTTATGCCCAGTGCCGCAATTTTGTATGGGAAAAATTGAATGTGTTGAGATTTTATTGAAACAGCCATAGTTTAAATGTATTTTTGAGATGTGTAGCGAACAGCGTTTTCAGCATTTCTTGAGGAGCACAGATTCTGTGAGGAGACAGACAGTGAACTTTGCAGTATGCTGGGTTACCGTTGACCTCAGTTCATGCTGTCTGTCGTGAGTGTAAATCACAGAGCAGAATGGATGCTCCATGGGGAGGCGGGCGAGCTTGGGGAGATGCTGGTGATCCGTGTTCTGGTGACATAAGAGGTCAAATGGCTCACCCTCACCTGGAGTCAAATAGGAGAAAATATGTGTCGTACAGAGAAATTGTAAGTGTGGTTGGGGGGGTGCAAGTGTGGTTATGCATGCGTGCGCATACAGCATGAGGTGACGCCCACACACGTGTGCTCTTTGTGAAAATGCACGTGGACCATATATATACACAGTGCCGAATTCTGGACCTCACCACAAAGGAGTGTGAACCGAATGTTCACTTTTTTTTGGGGGGGGGGGAGTTTCACTATAAACATCTAACAAAAGAAGTACAGTGCAACAACAGTGGATGCTCACTGGTTGTGCACTGTGTTTCTTTTGTTAGGTGTTTGTAGTGTTTGGTCCGATGGGGTTTGTCAACTTTTTGTAACGCCATTGAATCTAAGAAATTGTGCACACCTTCAAATCTGCAGTTAGTTTCCCCTGACAGCTTCCATGGTTACAGTGAATGTTCAGATTGACTAACTTGTACAAAATTTGTCAGATTTCTTAGTTTCTTGTTAATCACTCAATAGGGTTTGAGTTAAATCTTCTATTTCTTTTAAATAAATTGTTGTCTTTTAATTAAATCTTTTTGGGACTAAAAGAGAATTCACTGGCTCATTTTCATATATCATTTTCATATATGTAGCCCAGTTATCTTGTGTCGCTGTCACCGCATGAACTTAAACATCATATATGGTATTGCTTTTTATAAACCAGTGGAAAGGGAATACACCACAGGTGCACAGCCTTAACCTTAACCCCTTAGGCTCTTGCACTTGGGAGCATACTGAACCCAACAGACTTCAACAGAGACATGTACTTGTCTGGTACATGTACATGCAGGTCACTGTACCAAACCTGATAAACTCCAACAGAATGAGCCCGTTTGAGTTTGAGTGATGTGTATGGATGGGTCTATGCAGTACAGGATGACTTCCACCGAAGCAGTACCAAACCTGACAAAATCAAGCACAGTTCAGCTCTTGGTACAGCAAGCCAGACACTGCACACAATGACCCCTGTGAGTCCCAACTCACACAAAATCCAACACCATCACCCTGGGCCTTTGATACCAAGTCTAACAACCTAGAAAAACGTGCTGTTGGAGTTCGATGGGTTCTGGACAAACAGATTCACTGATGTACTAGAAAAATTGCCATTTTGAAAACAAAACTGGAAAAAGTTTGTGATGATTTCTTCACTCGTAGCATCACTTTTATTCCGTGCGGTAAGGATGCCTAGTATTCTGCATTGAAGAGACTGTCATTAAAATTCCAGAACTTGTGTTGAGAATTTTACTTGGATAATAGTCTATTCACCCCCCATGGTGAAAGGCTGAATGTGGGCCACTTAGAGCTAGGCTTCCAGACTCTGGGAAAGAAAAATTGTGGTTTGATTTTCATTCATGCAGGGTCATCTCCGACAGGACGTCAGAGTTCGTCTGCGTTGCAATCCTGACCGCTTCCTCTCGCAACCCAGTCCGTCAAGTCCCACGAGCGCCATGTCCGAGACGTTGAACTTCGGCCCCCAGTGGCTGCGCAACCTGTCCTCAGGCACCAGCAGCAGCAGTGGCAGTGCCCTCACTTCGCCTCCTCCCTCCCCCGGCGTGGGCGGGCCCGCGATGGCCTCCTCCTCCTCGGCGACGGGCCCGCCCACTACCTCTTCCTCCTCGGGCCCCACCCCCATGACCCAGTTCAAGCTGGCCGAGCACCGCTATGGCCGTGAGGAGATGCTGGCGCTGTACCGCCGCAGCGAGCGCATGCCGGCTGGCCTGGAGGAGGCGTCCTCCATCGCCAAGAAGGAGCCGCTGACGCCCATGGCACTGCTGCCGCTCAATGAGGAAGAACAGGTGAGCCGTTCAACGTTCTTGACCCACATACAATACCGCTGATTTGAGAACCCTGCCCAAGGTATCAATATGCACTGTGGGATTATGTGTCACTGTGTAGTTCACTTTAACACCAGCCTTGGCCCAACCCAGTAACTTAGTACCCTGCCACTTGTGTTCACTGCCTTTGTGAGCATTTGGTTTGTTGTTAATAGAGGCCTTGCAGCTGGTACTCTGTTATGATACCTTTAACATCGTGAGGAACCATTGAAAAACTTAAAGTGCAATCCTTCTATTGCCAGCAGCATTCTTTGACTGGTTAAGGTATTGAATATGTTTGCCGTAGAGAGTAGTCCGAAGTTTCTTCAGGGAATCTGTACTCTGCACTTGCTTGCATTTTGCACTGACATGATTTGCCATAAACATTGACTTCAGATCCAATCTTGCCGTCTGAAGTGGTCTACAACTTGATGAACAGTATCCGTACCATAGCGCCATATATAAAAACTGGAGTACCGACTCATGTACCAAGTGATGCCTGCCAGGCGCATCCATGTTTGTGCACAGACGTATGGAAAACGCAAAATTTTTGTAGGGCTATATGTACCAGTATATTTGCATCTGATATTCTAAAAATAATTTGATGCGTCAACAAAGCCATTATTTGCAAAAAAACCTAAATGCACAATCAATAGATTAGTGTTTCATTTTTCTTGGCATAAACCATGCAAAATCAGATTTTATTGATACCCAATGTGCATTGCATTTAGAGCACGTAATTCCATGTTCATTCTATATGATTGCGAATGTTCTACAAGCACGCACATGGGTTCAAAATGTCTGCGCCCAGGGACGGCGCGAAATTTTCTCCGCGCGGAGAATGAGAACTTTGCACACTAGCCATTTAACCCTTACCATGTCAAATCTTTCAAAAGCCCCTGGGCAGTTTTGGAGGATTTTAGAGGATTGAGGCGGCATGGCAGAATTGCACTGCTGATTGCGAAGGGTGCTTTGTCTCTAGGTTGTGGGTTAGACCCCACGTACGTTCAGCCATCTATACGTATAAATTCTTACCCACAGAATAAGTAAAATCCTCCTTACTGCTGCGGGATACCATTCACACTGCCTCAACATCATGAGAGGAATTGCCAGAGGAATTTGAAGGATTGAGGCCGTGGGCACCTGTCCACAGAATATATTAGAGAAATATCGGAGGACTCCGGAGGATTGAGGCTGTACTCAATTTTTTCATGCGGGCAGTTGGAGGATTTTGAAGGATTGAACGTGTATCCTCTGATTAGGGCCTAGGTGGTTAGGGTTCATATAGCTCTGTTATCCATACACATATGAAAATCTCTGAAAATCAACCTTGATGCATACGTGTGCAGAAGGAAAAAACCAGCAGAAATTGACCTGATAATGCAGTCCCATAATGCAGTGCCACAGTTGGATTGTGTTTGACATGGAATGTTCGGACGTTCTCTCTCCCTGTCCTCATCCTAGCGGTGTTTGTCACAGTGTGTGAACAGTACAGTGGTGCTACGGCTGACCGGCAGAGGAGGAGGGGGACCAGCAATAAGAGGGGGTCGGGGAACAGGCCGGGGACGGGGTGAGTACCAAGACGCCAATCTAGGCAATGTTTATTGAGCACAGAATATTGTGGGGCAAGTTTACTAAAACAGAGATCAGAACAATGCGATTGTAGGCCATCTCCTATATTGTTTTTGAGATGTCTTATTTTGTATCATTTGTTTTTGTTTTGTGTTTACAGTTATTTTCAGTGGTTACCATGAATTTGAGTTCGGAATCTTAATCGCAATTTTGGCTCCTGTTTCACAAAAAATGTATCTTTCTTTGACAAGTGTTCAAGCCCATGTTGAGTTTCAATTCCTGCACGTAAAGTTAGTCTTGCTGCCTAAATTGAAAAAAAAAATTACATTCTCCTCGGGCTGAGTCAGTTCGATTAATTCACTATTCGAATATTTAAGATTGAAAAGATGAACAAGACTTCTTGCCCTGTTAAAAATTTTTCTTTGAAATTGTTTAATGAATAATTTACTTTTTAAATCGTTGTTAGATTTCTAACGCTTTTCATTTCAATTTGCTTGAAACAAGCCTCCATAATCCAATTTTTCTCATTTAAAACAAAAGAAAATTTTCCTTTCCTTTTCCTGAATTTTGCATTTGAATATTCAAATTCAAAAAATAATATTCATATTCAACATGTATCTTTAATCAATTGTTGAATATTCAGTTATTCAGATATTTGGCACAGCCCTACATTCTCCTAGATCTCAAATATGTATCGTGACTGTAAAAATAGAGCTTTGACACAGGCGCAAATATTCATTGACTTGAGAGAGCCGTCTTTGACCTACAGGGGTGTTTATCAAATCCAAATCTCCCTTTGGGCATTTGTCACATTCCAAACATCTGGTTTTTGCAGCAGTTTGTTGCGTGACTGCATCGATTAGCAGACAGAATGTACGTGACACAGGACCTGATGTCCCAAGTTTATGTGGGTAGAATTCGACGGTGTCACAGCATATAGTGCTGGTTTTTGAGTCGGGAAGCATCAGCGACATTGCGTAGGAAGTTAGGTTGAGGTCTAAAATATGCATACTTTTTTTATTCAGAAAGATAGAAATATGCAATTCTTTTGAGTGTAAATTCCAGCAATGGCCATCCCGAACCTTTTGATAGCGCACTCTGTTTTGATTAGAGATTTGAGCGAGATTAACCCCCCAAAATGTAACGAGTTTGTGAGAGGTGTTGTTTATTGAAGTTTTAATGAATGCACCGATGGTGTGCTGATTGGTTTACCAGGAAGGGGGCGGGGAGAGTTTCAGCGTAACGTCTCAATGTACGACGAGGAGAGTTCGGGGTTCCCTCGAGGGCGGGAGTTCAATCGTACCATGAGCTGGGACGAGAGGTGGGTGAAAACGGGCCGAGTGTGAAATGACAGAACGGTCCATGAGGTTTTTCAACCAATGGTTTCTACATCAGCTGGGAAGAGTTGTTAAGGATGAAAATGGGTGGAGATTATTGTGGCTTGGCTTGTCAAACGCACTTAATTTTTTCTTACCAATTATTCGAAGAAAAGCTTAACCCTAACAGTCCCAAATCCTCCAATTTCAATATGATTTTACATACACCCTTGGGGGTTAGGGTTAATGAGGTGTTCACCCGTGCCACTTATGGTGCATATTCCAAACTTCAGTCTGTTGGATTCAATATGGAGTCCTTGAGATTTGTTGTGTGGCCAGTTTAACATTCAAGAAGAGTTGTAGGCTGTGAAAATTAGTGAAGAAATTCTGTATCTTGCTTGTCATGCCCAGAGATATCTTTAAGTTTTAAAGGGGGATTAATCCAACTTTCAATCCACGAGTTTCTAAGTCAATTTGTGATTTTGTCAAAGAAAATTCTTTTCAAAATTTGTGGGCACTCACTCGTTTCACAGCCAAGATCACCGCTTTGACAAGCGCCTGGACTCGCGAAACTTTGATGACGCAGCCGGGGGACCCCTGTCGCCCCGCAAGCACATCGAGCGGGGAGGCAGCTCCAGTGACAACTGGCGGTTGCCGCGGGAACGGTCCACGCGGGGCGACGAAGAAGACGAGGGAGGGACATGGCGGCAGGCGGGGTCGCGCTCCATGAGGCTGTCACGGGAAGGGGACGACAATTGGCGCAGTGCAACAGGTAAGGACATTGCTGTCGTGGAACGGCCATGTAGTGGAGACCTCCACACAAAAAGACACGTGACCAGCTGGAAGTGACAGGGTCAAAATCAACAAAGGAATGCTTTTCTTGCCTTATTTGAAAGCCTTTGACTCGCATTTCAGACTGGAAGTCTTGTGTTGGTCATGTGGCAGTCTTGTTTTGAAACATTTCGCTTCAGAACACTTTGACATGAATTCACCGCATCCGTACGTGTGTGCTTGTGGAATGCAATAACAGCTAAAAACCCTTTTGTAAAAGCAAAAGTGTTCTGAGCGCACGTGTCCGATCACGGAAACTAACGTTAGGTGGAATTGAAGCACATTATATCAGTTCTTGATTTCCCAGATGGTTTGTTCTGAGAGGCATGTGAATAATGTTGCTGTGTAACGCATACCCCCTTCCTACTCTCATGTCGTAGGGTTATCGAGAACAAGCTGGAACCACCCGAGGGAACGGGAGGAGCAGGGACGGGGCTTGGAGAGGGGGATGCGGGAGCGCCGCTACAGCGGCCGGTCGCGCCAGGACAGCTGGCACGAGGACGGGATGGAGGAGATGCCCGAGTGGACCATGGACGACCCCTTCGACGGGGACATCGGGACGTTCGATTCGTCTGGCGCATTCTGCTCCACAAAGGTGAGTGCTCATCTCAATAGCTATCACAGATGGGTCTCTGGTAGCTGATAATATCAATCTGTCGGTGACGAAGGAGTGAAAGTTGTCCACTGGTTCGTGTATGTAAATGACATGCAAAATTAGGCATGCAAATGCATTTGTTTGTGCAAGACTATGAATAATGCAACAAGATTTCGTGAAAATAGTCATTTTATCCGGTTGGCTAGAGTTCAGCAAACTCAGCAAGCTTAGGTGAAAAATTGGTCAAAGTTGATGTTTTTATTCCCCTATTGAAAGATGTTCAGGGAATTTAAGATCATTATTCTAGATAGTCGGTTGAAGCCTTTACGAATGCTTTGAAGAGCATCTACTGTATGTGGCAAACGGAATGCCACAAAGTGAGTTGTGCTTTAAATCTTAAAAAATGGAATGAACCAAAGGCTGATCCAAATGAACAGTTCTAAACATAATCAGAAAGTTCAGAGTGTTCAACCCCTTGAGCGTCCGCTAGGCCTACATCGTAAGCTGCTTGGTGTTTGTGTTGGACCCACAGAAAGCAGACAAGGATGCAGGATCCGGGGACTCCAGCAACAAGGAGGAAGGGAAGGAACAACAGAAAGCCAGCGCAGGTAAAAGATAAAAAAGCCTTTTGCTCCGTTTGCAAAACATGACAGCTGCCGTCTGATAGTTGAGAGATCTGTTTTCTTTTTCACTTGTCCCTTGGACTTGGTCCGAAGTAGTTTTTCAGAATTGTTCATACACCGTCGAACAAGTGTATTGAAAGTGAGTAACTTTCTGGTTTACTGGACTGTTTTTGTTGTCTGTTAAGATGGTAACGACAAACAAGAATCATCCGACTCAAAGGAGACTGACAACTCCCCTGAAGCCTCACCTAAGCTGAACAGATCAGAGAAGGCGGAGCTAAGCGCTAAGAGCGCAGAGACTGAGAGCTTGGAACTGTCCAAGCCCAAGAAAATCAGTGCCAAGGAGGAGCGTCGGACAATGGGCCCCTCCCCTATCACGGTCCAGCTGACGGACAATGTGGTCAACAGTGGCAAGAAGTTGACCAGCAGCAGCAGTGGCAACAGCATCGGCAGTGCCAGCGCTGCGGGCGACGGGCCCCCCTCGACCCCGGACCACGCCCCCGCCGCCGTCGCCGCCCCCCAAAACTCAGGGAACCCAACCGACAAGCAATCCAAGAAGGGCGGGGATGGAGGGGCGGAGCCAAAGCAGGCAGGTGTGCCCACGGTGGGCGAGGTCATGGCCCAGGTGGCCAAGGTCGCGCTGGAGGAGGCCGGGAAGGAAGCGGACCCAAGGCCGACCACAGAAGAGCCCCAGGCCTCATCAGAGAAGACAGAAGAGAGCCCAAAACCAGAGGAGGAAGACGACAGCTTAGCCCAGATGGAGAAGGACGCAGAGAGCCTGATGTCAAAACTCATCGAGGAGGTACTGTGACTTCTCTGAAACGTGTTTAGCGGGAATCCCAAAACTCTACAGAGTGAAAATATGAAATACGTGAAAGCAGGCTGTGGTGTAAAATGATCTCTCAAACATGTACTTCAAGACGTGTCAGTACAAACATCTAGTGTGTACTTAGTCTCCATTTGTATGCGTACCATTCACAAGTAATGTCAGCAGAATATGTTACTGAGTACCATATGCCAGGCTTAAGGAAGCATTTCTGATGATTAACCATGCCTCTCTCCTATTGTGCATGTAGGAGAAGCTTTCTTAATAATACCAATTAACGGTCCATCTCTTGAAGAACTTGAGCAGGTGCAAGTCTGCTCCAAACTTTCAATCACTGAGTTCCACTCACTGATCCAAAAAGCAGGGTAAAACCTCCTTCTGAGACTTAAAAGTCAAGACCTCGTCTTCGCCAGCTGTTGACTTATTTTACACCAGATCCATTGCGCTGACCTACACTCACCTTTCAGCGAAAAAGTACCCCTTGTTTCCTTTCCTTTGGTCTGGCAGGATGATGACAAGGGCCCAGAAGAGGAAGAGGTGACCATGGCCAAGCCTGGGAGCGTCAGCAGCGCGGCCGACAACAAAGTGCTGCCCGTCACCCACGAGCACGCCTTCAGATGGTTCTACAAGGACCCCCAGGGCTCCGTGCAAGGTACTGTGGAGTTTATCCCTATTTGGTGTCCCAGCGAAAAAAAAAAGGGGGCACAGTGTTTAGACACGTGAGGACTTGGGCTGTAGTCAAGTCTGTTGCCGAGGGCTAGGGCTAGGTTGCTTCATTGAAAAGACGCAAAGGCACGCTGACAGTAGACGTAACCATAGCTCCAAAAGCATGTATCAAACATGGCCTTACTTCTGAAGCATTAAAAATCCAACATGACTTCAACGAACAGCTTATTTTGTAGTATTGCATAGTTGGTGGGCGGGGCCTTGAAGAGTAGGGGAAGATCTTTGGAATTCCGTCTCCCCCCGCATGCCCCATGATTGAAATGAACAAACCTATGTACAGGCTGCAGTTCCTCTGGTTTCCGTACCCCCTTGGAAAAAAAAAGTGCCCGCAGATGAAAACCCCCCCCCCAAAAAAAGTTTCCCCCTAATTTTTTTCCACCAAGCAGAAGTTAAGCAGTCTCTCTGTTCTTCCATTTCCCCTGTTCTGTGCCGCAGGTCCGTTCATGTCCAGCGAGATGGCCGACTGGTTCAGCGCCGGGTACTTCACCATGACACTGCTGGTCAAGCGGGGCTGCGACGAGGACTTCATATGCCTTGGCGAGGTCATCAAACGGTGGGGACGGGTGCCGTTCATGCAGGGTCCCGAGCCCCCACCCATGGGGGTAAGACAACCCCCTTTTGTTCACGAGTCATGCCTGCTCAGAATTTTGTTGGCTCAATTTCAGAAGTTTGTCCCCCCAAAATACTGGCTTTACTATTGTTTTGCACTTTGTTCCCCCCCAAAACTCGTAAGTCCTAAGTTCACAATGAAATAGGGGAGTACTCATGCCTTGCTAGTTGTTAAAAGCCTGAAAAGTCACAGTCGAATCCCACCTAGGTCAGAACGAGGATTGGTATTTTCAGTCCCTCCCCTATTCTCTGGGTGTTTTCCCTGGAATATTTATCTGGGGTGTTCCTCCCACCTCCAAAACTGAACGTTTCTTCATTGTCTTCTTAACCGTCACTTCATCCTGGAATTGGTGTTAAATGTGCCGTTGGATGAACAGATGTAAATAAATAAAATAAAATACTAGATAAACAAGATTTGTCTTTTTTTCCAATCCCACCCTTGACAAAGATTCTCAGTGAGAGTCAGTCTTTCTCCCTTTTATGTTGAACTGTATCGGCATCCATTTCAGACCTGACGTATTTTGTGAAGATGGAGGTAGACCTTTCTTGTGTCGTACAGTTCTCAATCCAGAATACCTCATGTATGTACATGAGTGAAACTGTTTGAGTGACCTATTCAAGGACTGTGCTGCTAGACTTGAGTGACCGTTCTGTATTTTAAACTGTGATTTCGAAAGATAACTTCGTACGCTTTTTGGTTTGTGGGCATGGCTGGTTTGCCGTAGCTGTGCGTGGATTCTTAACTGAACTGTTGTTGCTTTTGCCGAAGAAGTTACAGTCACCGATCACCTCTGACGTCCGGCCAGTACCCCAGCCAGCCCAGCCCCAGCAACAGCAGGTGCACCACGGTCTCCCCCCGCAGCTCTTTGCCCAACACCAGCAGCAGCCACAACAGCAGCAGCAGCAGCAGCCGCCGCCGCCTCCCACACAGCAGCAGAGGGAACACCTGCAACAGCAGCAGCAACAACACCAAGTCTTCCAACAGCTGATCCAGCAGCAGCAGGCATTCATCAGGTGAGGGGAGAGGGGGGGGTGTCTCATGGAATTGGAAATGTACCTCATCTTGAAACAACGCGGGGAAGCAGACTTGACCCCTCCCCCCATCGAGTGGAACACTTGATCTTGTGTTGTAGTCGAGTCCCATGTGTTCGCCTCATTGTCGTCCAGTCTGGAGCCGAATCATGAGCTATTTCAGTGAACGGTGACCAAGGATTCCTTTGTTAACTGGCTACACTGTTGTATGTGACTGATCTCGTGAAAGTACGCGTGACAGGACTTGTGAAAGAACTTGTTTCTGGACCTGTGCGAGTACACATGATGGACTGGATTAGGACACTCATGATTACACTGTTAAAAAACTCTACCACGATGCCTTCATATCAAATAGAGTTAATGTTTCGCTTTAATGCCTTCACGCCGGGATTCTTTTGACCGTGACTGCTGGGCTGCGGTATTGCCCAGTATGCAAAGGTTTTGTCCAGCAGCAGGCCCCATTGAACCAGCAGCTGCATGGTGAATAGACTGTATGTGTGGTATGCACTAATCCTCACACAAAGCCCTGGCTGTGGACGGCTCCCGGCATGAAGGGGTTAATTGTCCAAACTTTATATCTGTGCACCGACTTGCATATTTGAAGTTTCTGTATTTTGCTAAAGGGTGCAAGCCAGCCGCATCTACCAGGAGCTGCTGCACCGTGGCAAGTCCTTGACGGCAGCCCAGCAGGCCCTGCTACGCCAGCAGCTCATCAGCCTACAGCAGCAGCACCAGCTCCTGCTGCAGCAGATGGCACTGCAGGGCGACCCGTCCCGGTCGGACATTGCCGCCGCCGCGGCAGTGGTCAGCGAGCAGCAGCATGCCATGATGGGCGGCGGCGGGGGAGGGGCCAGCGGGGGCGGCCGTAGTGGGTCCGGGAGCAGCCCAGTGCCCACGTCCAAATCAGAGAACGTGATGGACAACATCTCAATCTGGGGCGGACCGCCGTCCAAAAAAGGTACCCCTCCCAAAGAAGTCATCATTTCGGTAGTTGGCCTAGATCTCTGGTACTTACAAGCCAGTCATTTCCAAACCCTGTAAAATCACGATGCCTGAGATGTGCTCTTACTTCACCTTGAGAAACAATTGGAGCCGAACCTTTTCAGGCATAGGAAAGTGCAATGGCAGCCTGTACTTCCTAAGAAATTATTCTGTTAAGAAAGTAGATTCCTGGTTGAAATGTTGACCTGACAGGGCCATTATTGCTGGAAGTAAATGAAGGGGAATGGTGCTGGCTTCATGTTCATACCATGTCTATTTCTTTAGAAGTTGTACTGCCAAATTCCGCTTCACTTAACAAATACCCCATTTTTCCTCTTTGTGATAAGATGACTGGGACATTGGCTTTTGGCACCCATCCATGGCAAAGGATGCAATGGAAGAGGTAGGCATATGCACAACCTGTGTTAAGAGTCGAGTACTTCACTAGTACCTTTCACCAGTTGTCACGAACGCTACCTTGGGTGCTGTCACTGCTAACAGTGACGGTCACAGAGGAATGGCTTTGTGACATAAAGAGCTTGCAGCTCACATTCAAATTAGGTTCTTGTGACTATCCATGAAGACTTGTCAAAAATTTGTAAAGTAGCTGCTGGTACTTTGAAGTGCTTAGAAAGTAGGCCCTACCTGTGAAATGATCCACTTCAGCATTGGGCTTGGATATTTCTATATAGCATTCCGGGTGGTTTATGTTCTTTGCGGCATTCTCGGCTGTACAGTACGCTGAGAGTGGAAATCAGGCAATAGCAACCATAGAACGCATTTTTATTTTGAAAGTGTTGACCTGCTGCCATAGTGCTTTACCGGATGTATTTCAGTGGATGGGACAGCATTCGGGACTTTCATTTTCAGCGATGGCATTCTGACACAGGAAATGCACATTCACAGTGGGACCAGAGTCTCAAATTTGTCAACAGTGGTGAACTGCCTTCGGGTTTTGTGTAGCGTGAAGTAAACTGTCGTTTTGCAAAATGCAGCTGGCATCAAAAGGAATTTGTTTTATGTCTGCTCGTGCTTGGCAGTCGAGAAGAGAAAAGATGAAGGCGAGGGAGGTGGCCCGGCGCCAGGAGGAGGAGCGACGCCAGAAGGACCTGAGGGAGCAGGAGGAGAGACGGAGGCAGGAGCAAGAGCAAGAGGAGGAGATGAGGAGGCAGCAGGAGATGGAATTGAAGAGGCAGGAGGAGCTCAGGTGAGACAGTGGGAGGAGCTGTGGGAGGAAGAGGGAGGAGTTAGGGTAGAAAGAGGGC
Organism: Acanthaster planci; assembly: GCF_001949145.1. Next base: position 1,058,271 of record NW_019091445.1, read on the forward strand.
GGAGTTACGGTTGGCAGGGTAGGGTGTGCCTGTAGGAGGAAGGAGGGGCTATGGTGCGAAGAGGGAAGGGCTATGGTAATTAGAGGGAGGCACTTTTGTAATAAGAGGGAGTGGCTTTGGTAGGAAGAGGGAGGGACTATCATAAATGGGAGGGGCTGTGTTAGGAAGAGGGATGGATTATGGTAAAATGGAGGAGCAACAGTAGGAAGGGTGGAGCAGAGATGGTATCATTGTTTGAATGTTCACCGAGATGAGACAGCCAGAGAGGCGGCTTCAGAGATAAGCTGGGCTACAAAGGTTTGCACTTCAGATGGGAGGGGATTTTTTCCGAGGGGAAGGATATGGTTATAAATGCTGTAGATTTTTTTTCTGCTGTTGATGTTCACCTGTTGAATTTGTTGTCGTTTCACAGGAGACAAGAAGATGTCAGACGCCAGGAAGAGATTCGGCGGCTTGAGGAGCTGAGACAGGAAGAAGAGAGACGACGCAAACAGCAGGAGGAGCAGCTGAGGCTGGAGCAGCAGCAACGCAAGGAGGAGCTGCGCCGGCAGGAGGAGGCAGCGGCGAGGAAGGTCCAGGAGGACGTGGTCCGGCGTGAGGCCACCCGGCGCGCCCAAGAGGAGGCCGAGAGACGGGCCCAAGAGGAGGTGGCCCGGCGGGCACAGGAGGAGGCCTCCAGGCGGGTCCGGGAGGAGCAGGAGAGGGTCAGACGGGAGGAGGACAAGCAGAAGGAGACGGACAAGCAGCGACACCAGGACATGATCAGGTGCGGCAGGGGATGTGGGATGTCTGAGGACTTTCTGGGATTTCATGACTTTGGACGAGTTGGATTGCGGATTCTTCGGAAGTTGAATGAGTCATATTTTGCCCTTTTTTGGAAACGTAAAAACTATTAGCTGTGATTTTGTTAGCTGTGAAATATCTCTGAAAAAGGACAGCATTTCAGTGCTGTCTTTGTTACAACCTCTGCGCCAAATATTTGCATTGATTTTCATGAAACGTAGATCCCATCATCCCTCAATTCTACCACTGACGTGGACCGACAAGACCAGCTGAAGCATTTTGCAGCTTTGTCGTATCTCTCCTTGAAAGGGAACGTCCGCATTTTGTCTCTCCCTCATATTTCCGAAACATTACAGTTTTTGTTGTGGGCGCCAATCCACGTCTGTGTCATCAAATCTCTTAGTAAGAAATCTCTAAGTAAGTAAGTCAGGAGAAGCTAACATTTACGCATGATTCGTTCCCCTCCTCCCTCCAAAGGCAACAAGAGATGCAGCGACAGCAGCAACAGCAGGACGCTTTGAGAAGACTCCAGCAGCAGCAGCAACAGTCAAAAGTAAGCACACCGTTGACCTCGTCCCCGACGCTGTCAACTCCTCCCGGACGTTGGTAACTTCTGGAAAGCAGGAGGGGATCACGAGGAGAAAAAAAAAAGCTTTCATCTTTATTTTTGCAAAATTGTGCTCTGGCTTGAAAGTGTGAGCTGGCAAGCAAGGGAAGTTGACCATTGCCCCCCTCAAGAATTCTATACAGTCCGCTGGTCGTGAACCTTTAGAAGGATGGAGTATCGCAGATTATAAAAGCCTGGATCCACACATTCAGAACTCGTATCTACGATTTTACAGAAGCCCCTGAAGTGTGTGGCAAGTGGAAATCAAGCTTAGAAAGTGTTTGTTTTTTAAATGGTGAGGAATTTCAATTTCACAAAGTTCCGTTCCATTTTGACAAAAACCCTAACTGCCAGTTCCCTTTTTTTTCAAATACCCAATTTTCACCAGCTCCCAAGCACAGCAATGTGGGGTCAGCCCAACACGTCCAGCATCCCCACATCTGGCACCCCGACACTGACCCAGATCCAGCAGATGCAGCAGGAACAGCGAGACAGGGAGGAAGTAAGTCGATTCTAACTCCCCACCCCCTATCCCCCCCCTCCTCACCTGTAACGCCCACTCCAGGCGTCCTGCCCCTGTATTCAGCGTCAGATAAAGAATCTGGTTGTATGAGGATGCTATCTACTGTCTAATGTTAGTCTCCCTGTTCATCAGGTATAGACACTTGACATCATTGTTACCCTAAGCACCGGTAGTGTGTGTACTCTCATTAATACCCCTGTTCATCAGGTAGATCTAATCTGGTTTTGATCCCCTGTTCCTCAGGTGTATATTCCCTCTCTTGTAATTACCCCTGTTCATCGGGTTTATAGGTGATTTTAAGTGTCAGACATGGTTTTTCTGGCAAGTGTACACCCATTTGAAAATAGTGGGCCAGATTTTCCGCTCTAAGAAGGCATATTTTTTGGTACTCACTGCAGAGGCGTGCGCTTATAATGGAGATCAATGGCGCGTTTGACGCGGAGAATGCCAGGTACGCGTAACAAAGTTATCCCCGAATAAATGGTCTCTGCGTGCGCGCAGAATGCGTGCAAGATACCCGCTTGGAAAACTTACTACCACCTGTCTTTCCTTTGCCGCTTGGGGGTGCACTTCAACTCGGGGTTGGATACACGGCATTTAGCGCTGAGAGAAGAGACATGTAAAGCCACAGTTTACTAGAGGTATTCAACTGAGTTGGGTGTAAAAAAGCTTGTGTTTCGTAACCCTTTTCGTGTTAGCAACAACGCCAACGGCAGCTTCAGGCCCAGATGTTGCAGCAGGCTCAGCAGCAACAGCAGCAGCAGCAGAGCAGGCCCACAGGCTGGGGAAGCGCAAACCCAGGGTAGGTTCATGGTCGTCCCTCCACAGAAAGCGCGAGCTCGATCAGTCTGTTGCACTAGAATCGCCTGTGAAGTATTGTCCAATGGCATGATAGGCAAAATGGACACAGGATGCCCAAGATCGGAGACAAACAGAACTCAGTGTACAAAATTCCACAGGGTTGGCTAAAGGGCATGGCGATTAACTCGCAAACGGCAGTTGGTCACTTACAGCAAACCGTTCAACACTCCAAGGTTTGTGTACATTCGGGTCCCCTGGTAGGACCTCAGCATCCATCTACAAGTAACATGCTGCAATCAATGTTGTAGTTATCTTGGAGCTGTTTAAAAAAAAATTGAAATTTCTCCAGTGTTGTAAAACCTCACAAATAAGTGAAACCTTCGTCTCCAATGCTCCACCGATCCATTAAAACTGTCAAGTCCAAGCGTTTTTCAGTCATTTTGTGAAAGCAGCCCCGGCAGTTTCACCTTTTTTTTGTTTTCTTCCCCAGGATGAAGGGCAGTGGGCCGCCCCCCAAGTCCCTCCGTGAGATTCAGGAGGAGCAAGCCCGGCAGCTGATGGAGCGGAGCAAGCAGCAGGCCGCCAGCAAGCCGCCAGTGGTGCGTGTCTCAAGCGCCTTCTATTCCCTCCGTGCACACCCGATAGGGGGAGGGCTTCGCATTGCACTGTCCCCCCCCCGCATTTCATAATTCCTTAGCCATGATGACCCCACTCAAATTTCAAGCACGCACATGAGCAATGAAGCTTAGTGTTGTCTCAGTGCGTGCCTAGTGTCGGAACAGATCACTAAGTCTTATCTGCAGCAAGGAGTGAGATATAGCCACTAACTAGCCAGTGGCTTTCCCCGAAGTGCCTGTGTTTTGCCTGTGTTTTGCCAGTGTTTTTTTAACCACTTTTGCCCAATCCAGGTGTAGCCATATTGCAATAGGAACATTCCTCAGAGATGACCAGTGCATTTTGAGTACTGAAATGCCCATTAACCCTAACTCCCCAAGGGTTGCTGGCCCTAACCTTCCCCATTC
>NW_019091445.1:1062194-1084372 GCF_001949145.1 Acanthaster planci
AAGCAACCGCCATAGCCCTTGTCCAAATAAACTGGCCGAGCCAGGATAAACACACATGTCTATTAGAAGTGGTTGCAAGCCCTTAACCGGTGGCTTCAGTAGGCCTTGCTTATCATTTCAAGCCGCATCTGCAGCTTTTGGACGCGGCTGGATTTAAAATTTTGACTCCCAAGGGAGTGATGTTTATACTCAAGTAGTCCCTTATCAGCGCTGACTTGATCCCTTTGCAGTCCATGTCACTGGGGACGGCCGCTGTGTGGGGCGGAGCCAACACCAACACTGCCTTGAACTGGGGCAGCGACGGCACCGGGGTGTGGGGCGACCCCAAGCCCAAGCCCCCCTCCCAGCCAACAGGCTTCTGGGACGAGGCCGTGGCCAACAACAATGCCGGGATGAAGTCACAGAGGTTGGTAATACTTGGGCCTCTCTCTTTGGGTTAACCAAGACCTCGCCAAGTTTAGCCCCTGGTGTTACAAAATTTCAACACGTTCTCGACTGTTAAGCCAAACCACTAATAAATTCACATGGCGTTTCGTGGCCCCTGTCTTGTTTAAGTTTAAGTACTGAAAAGGCATTGTGGCAGCCACCCTCTTGGCAAAAGCTCCCAGGAAGTAAGTTTTTATTGTGAACAACAAAGTGTTGAGAGTGATCCACAACAGACATCATGGATTCAGAAACAAGTCAAACATTTGTGGTATTTTACTACAAATTTCCTTGATGCAACATTTCCTGCAGGGATGTGATTTCTCTGGATTTTTCCAGAGTGTAGGATTTGGAAGTTTTTTAGAGGTTCAGTCACTCAAATTTGCTAAGTTCTTTTGCTAAAAAAATGCAAGTGCAAGATGAACCTAATTGCAGCCATTTTGGAGAGAACTCACAATGTGCTATTTATTGAAATCCCTCAATTTTCACAACATTTGATAACTGTCATTTTTGCGACCCTTCCGCTGGCTGTTTTCTGTGATACCTCTTCACGCCAAACTCCACGGTTTTGAGTCCAGCCCTTAAAAATGGGGCATCTACATGTGCCGCCAAGTGGCAAACCGGGGGTCGGTGTTTGTAATATCTTTATGCTTTCGTATGCGTTTGTGTAAGAAAACAAGGTCTCTAAATGACACCCCACATCCCACTGGCTTTAAACTTGGCCCAAGTCTCGCCCTTGTCTCCTGTTATCGTTTCCAACTCCCCCTCCTTCATTTCCCCACGACCCAGCAGCAGCGCCAACTTCCCGTCACTTCGCAGCGCCACGCAGTCGGCCCCCATGCAGCGCCAGCAGTCCACTGGCTCCGGCTCCAAGTCCAGAGTGGCAAAAGAAGAGGTACGTGAACGGTATCCGGTCAGCCTGGAGGTCCAGGCGTGGTCCCCTTGGCAGTTCCGGAAAACCTTTTTTTGGGGGGGGATCCTTTGAGGCTTTGTTGGTTGTTGAAATGTACTGAGATGCAAGGGAAACTTCCAGATGTTCTTTCTGAGTTTCTGTACATAATCAAGTTGACAGCGCTATATTGATTGGTGTGCAATTCCTTTAAACCTAAGAATCAAGAACCTAGTTGCACTTAGATCCTTACGATCCTTACATGAGGAATGCAAAATCAAATAGAGGTTGACTCGAGGTTTGACCTCCGAGGTGCCTCGCAAAACTGTTCCACCAGGTGAAACGTCTGGGTAAACCTGGAGTGACCTCCTGTTCATTTTGGACGCTTCCCTAACCCTTGCTCTGCTTCACCCGCCAAACATTTCAACGTTTGTGGACTAGTCAGTGGCTAGCCTGAGATCAAGGTCATGTGTGAGGCATTAACTGCAGGTTCTAAGTATGTGAAAAGAGGAAGCGGTGTATTCATCTGTAAGCACCAATTTCCATCTCTAAACAGTGTCATACTTGAAAGAAGTCGTAGGCTAAGCAATCACTGTGACCGACCCATTACAGGTCGAGCATACGGTCAGCGGAGCTGTTAACGGGCAGCCACACCGACTTGGAACATTAGGTGACCGACACAAATCATATTTAAATTCATTCGAGTTGTTGTACAAGGTGAAAGGCTGTGTATTAATGAACAGTAATTGCATCTTGCCATCCTGCTGTTGACTGGTGTCATTTTGATTTTTGTGGTCCGTGAATTTGTCTTGCAGGAGAACGTCCGTAAGTTGTTCCAGAACAACACGGCGACGGACGAGTTCACCCAGTGGTGCGAGTACAAGCTGCAGGGTTCCGCCGAGTCGGTGGACAGTAAGTATCGCCCATTCCAATCTGTTGAGAGTGTGGCTCCGGTTCGAATCCTACTGGATGTACTGTCTCAGATCTCAGATCAGGATGCCGTTCCCAAATTGACATTGACTCTGAGACATTGACTCTGAAAGCTTTTATTCCTCAAATGTAACTTGGCCAGTCCCTCCTTGAGGGGACAACGTCTTGGGTCGGGAAGCTTGTCACCCCGTATGCCTGTCGCCTGACTCCACCATGCCAACTTTCAAATCTTATTGCTTCTCACCGTCGCCCGTCGTCATTTTTTTACAGTCCCCACGTTCATATCATTCCTACAAGACGTGGAATCGCCCTACGAGGTGCGCGACTACGTCAAGATGTACCTGGGCGAGACGCGAGAGAGCAGCGATTTTGCTCGGCAGTTCCTGGAGCACCGCAGTCGCTACAAGGAGAAGCAGAGGAAACAGCAGGAAATGGTGCGTACCACATGCATTCTGGGAAGCCTTGTAGACAGGGTTATTGCATTGCTGAAAGCCAGTCAGTATGAAAACTATTGTGTGCCTAATTTCCTATTTTGAAGAACCCGCATTGTCGCTCGGGTTGAGCTTTGACATAGCTGCAGATTGACTGAACGTTGGTCAGACTAAGGCAGTTCTTTGTGTGTACAAACTTTGGAATCGTAGCGAGGCATACGTGGCCTCTGGTACCACTGCTTAAATTTTCCGGACAGATGTACAGTTATAATGATCTGCAAGATTTGTACGGGTTACCCATGCAGTGGTGGGAGATTTGTTCGCTTTCACTGTTGTGACTGTTGTTAATGGTGTCACGAAATGCTATGCAAAAGTCAATTTGTTTTTGTTAAAAACCATTGTGGTTGCCACGGCTTTGCTGTCGACAGATGCAGAGAGTCCACTCTTTCTCCGGACTCGAAATCCGATGACTTGGGACCACCCACCCTAGCCCGGCTCCACACAATGGCGGCCCGCAACCCACACCCACACACAACGTCTCTATCTATGTCTCTTTGGTAGGGCAATATCTGGGGAGGAGGAGGAGGGGTTGTGAGCGGCGAATCATCCTCCCCGCCCTCTTTGTCGCCCCGGCCGCAGGACTGGGAGGAGGGGGAGGCGGGTCACCACGGCAACAACGGCATCCCCGGCGCCGGCGGCAACCAGGGCGGCAATGGCGGCAAGAAGAAGAAGCGCATGCAGCGGATGGACCGCAGCATCCTGGGCTTCAGCGTCAGTCCGACCGCCCGCATCAACATGGGGGAGATCGAGACCCTGGACGATTGACCTTTGAACCCAGATCCCTCCCCCCTCTCTCTTTGCCTTGCAGCTCTCTTTGAATCGACCTTGTACACAAATGCAAAACCCGTGGAAGTGAAGGAATACATGTAAGCCGGCACCATCGGACTAGGCTAATGCCGCCGAGATCACAAAAATATCCCAATTCTTCACAAATATCCGGAATGCTTCGTGTCAAGTTACGGCTACGCATACCATCAGTCCGCTGTCATTTTTTTTTTTTGGACCACGAGCTTGAGGTGATTTCTCCTGACACAGGCTTGAAAATTACGACTGTCGTCTGATTTCAAAGACACAAGCCTGGTTTTAAATGGTGTCGGCCTATGTGCAGCGTTTTCTGAATAAATGATACGGTACTTCTTTTTTTTTTTTCCTTGCTCTTTCTCAGACATGTGGTGCCTTATTGCACATTTCAACGGTTGAATTCCAGACTACTTCTTACAATCTTGCTCATCACAAATTTTGTTCATGTGGTGATGGCAGTGATAGGTTAGAGTTGATCTCCTGAAGGCACAGGTTCTGGGTTTTGAATCCAAGTTGGGTAAAAACAGAACGCCAAACTTAATTTCCCCCTGTGTAAAAACGACTTCCACCGTGAGGGTTAATTGATGTTGGCACGGAGCAGAAAAATGGTTCTCGTTCCGTAAGAAACTGTTGCAGCTAGTGAAAGCTGCGATTGGCCTTTTTTCTTTCCTGCTCCGTTTGGATTTTGGCAATATCCGCAAATGCCTTTGATGTGTCAGGATGCGAGACATGATTGCTGCTGTCTTACGTGAGCATACAAAGATGGGTGCTCGTTCAGATTTTCAGAGCACCCTTAAATTTATTAATTAACCGGCATGTTGTGGAGTCGGCTAATTTAGTTTGGCAAAGTGAGCACGACTTCAACACCAGTCAAGCCCCGTGTCTTGCGGTTTGTGTAAAACGTTTATGTTGGGCTCGTTGGTAAAGTCTATAACTTGAAAAGCTAATATCTTAAGACAGTGAATGCAGCTGCAGGGTTCACTCGGACAGAAAAAACTGAGGAAAGAAGAGAACGATTGACAAGGGGAAAAAAATGATCTGGGTCAAAACTACTGTTCTACTATATGAGCCATCGTAACTCAAATTAGTAGTTTTTTGCTTGGTAAAGCATATGTAGATTGAATCCCAGAACAGTCATTTGTCTTGGAACTTACAAAGAAACAGGGTGTACGTGAGAGGGTTGCAGCTGCGTGGACTGTCATGAGATCGTTGTATCAAATGACCTAAAAATTGTTGTATCTTTGTTTTTGGGTGTTTTGTTTTTTTCAAGAGTATGTTGCTCAGAACACCTAAGGAATATTGATAATCATAACATGTCCAGTTTTTTGGAGTCGTTCTGTGAAACTAGTCTCCATTTTACCGTGGAACCCCAACTGCACATTTTCAATGTGTCTTTTGTATCCACCCCTATTGTGAAATGGCCTCGTCCCTACTTTGGCCTCAAATGTGCGTGTTAACTGGGTGAGCAGATTATTACTGGAGGGGCGTTGAAATTTGCCAAGTCTCTTAATGATGTACATGCATAGGCAGCTTTCACTTTTTCAAACGCTCCTGTCCCAAGTTTTGTTTGTACTTCAAATCTTTCAATTTAACCCAAGTTCAAATGTTGGTTGCCCCTCTCTGCCCTCCATAATTCCCAAGATATTCCTGGATCTGATTGCACTTTGCGTGCTTTCATTGTCAGGCTCGTTCCGTTTCATACTGGTCCTGTGAAATGTCGCAGCCATTTTCAGTTTCGTGTGTGACGAGGGCGTTTCCAAGTAGCAACTCAGCTTGTTTAATTTCCATTTGTAACCAGCCCCGCGGTGCAGTGCATCCTGCGTTTGGCAAAGGGCAAAAGTGACTAGACCTTGTAAAAAAAATGAGTCTCAAGTCGCCAGCCATGAAGAGAATCTTGCTTTATATCGTTGGGAAGGATGCCAAACTGAGGGATAAATCAAGACAGATAACTCAATCAGAATTTCTATTGGGGGGAAAGCCCAAAAGACTCATTTCGTCGGGTCCGGTCTCAAACATTGATGAAGTCTCACAAAGATGAGTGAATATGGGTGTTTCACAGTAGTGAGCTGCCAAGAGTTTGAAATGCGTCGGCCAATCACAATGTGCGAAACAGGTCGACCCTTTCCAAAAGCGCATTGCCAGTCGACACCTCCGCACTTATAAACCTATTCAGATGCGCATTTCCCACGATGGCAACCGCGGTGCAAACCTTGGAGGCGCACTCTTGCCGAACACCCGTGTTGTCATGTTTTTTTCATCTATTAGGCCCTTCACTCGTGCATAGTTGGCCAAGATGGCAGTGCCTGTCGTCATTGAAGTAATGAACAAAACGATTGATTTGTTTAAGTTTTTCAAATGTTTGAATGAAGGAAGCTGGTATTGTTGTGCACACGAAGAGAACGACAAACTAGATACCGTATACTAAATGAATATGTACGACATCAGTCCATTGAAGTTTTTTTTGTGTGTGTTTCTTGTTTTCTCTCCGAAGACTACGATATTAAGAGAAATGGGCCGGAGGTCCAACGTGAAGAGAAATGTACGTGTACATAGACAAAAAAAAACAAACAAATTTAAGACACATTAAAGACATACACTTTGAAGAATATGAAACTTTGGCTTTGAGTTGATTTTGTCGACTTTGTCTGCAGGGTTTGGGTGTTCTTAATTCTCCTCATGTGTGCAGCAGCACCATTTTTTAGGGGTGTGAGTGGCCGGTTATTATCAAAATCTGAAAGCTGCCAGCCGAAATGGTAGAAGTTCCAATACATTTGTACAGACCAGATGTACAAAAGACTGAATTCTCACACCCCTGATTTTAACGTATCCTGACCCCTTCAGCAGGATTTTCTTGTTGGTATTTTGACCCTGTGAGAATCGAATCCCGTCGGAGATAATGGGCTTAAACAATGATGCACCTCCTTTTGAGCACAGTTGTGGTCGAAAACAAAGTTCAGGGGTAAAGTTGTGGGTAGCAAAAAAAAATTCCCGTTTCAACGAGCTGATTAGTGATCTGTGACCAGCAATGAAACGAACAACTTCATGTCTATTTTCCCCACGTTCCGGTCTCTTGGCTGTTAAGCCCTATGGCATTGCAGTATTAGTGACCTTGGCAACATATTCGCTGATGCGTGCACGTACGTCTGGCTTTAATATGGAACTCGTCACGAGTTCACGGTTGTGAAGACACTGTGGCGAAAAACGGGACACTTCAGTCGATACTTGACCACTAACGAAACTATCAACTTTCAGAACAATTTATTCGTGTGTTCTCATTAGCTGACAGTTAAGTGTTGATTCAACGCTGAAACTTTTTCTTCCTGCGCATATGATGCCAACATCTTTTGGAATCGTTGAAGCGTGTATGTTTCTTTATGCATCACGAACTTTTTCTGTGTTCGCCAGTTTCAAAGAGCGCCACCAAGAACGTAAACATGGCCGCATGGGAAGAGTATGAGGACGGTCCGTCTGCAGAATTTGTCAGTTTAACCGAATTTCCCGAGCTCTCTGACCAAGATGTATCAGATAGTTTCATCGATTGCGGGGATGCAAAGCTCACCAAGGCCATGACAGAAGCCTCCATGAGGACTTTTGCGGACTACTGTGCCTTGTGCGAAGGTACGACTCTGGCCGACGTTGAGCGCATGCCGTTGGGGGAGCTGTGCCGTTTCCTCGGGGCTTTCTATGCCGAAGCACGCCAGCCCGACGGAAGTCCGTACACGAAGCGTTCACTGCTTGCGCTGAGGAAAGCCCTCCAAAATCACTTCCAAAAAGTTCTTCTCGTTGACATTATCAATGATGCAGCCTTCAGGCAAGCCAATGAAGTCCTTGACGCCATTCCTGTCGACAATGACGTGCCCATCTTCCCGTGGAAAAAGCAAAAAAAGGAGAGAAATGTTCATTTCATCTCCAAGGAGGACATGGATAAGATTCGTTCCTCCTACCTGACAGATTGTTCGACTCCCAAAGGCCTCCAGAACACGGTCTTCCTCAATCTGATGCTCCACTTCTGTTGCACTGCTTACGGGCGTCGTGGCAACCTTCGTGAAATGAAGAAGTCCGATTTTGTCATCTTGACTGATGACACCTTGAACCGAAGATTTGTCTGCTTTGCCTGTAGGGACAAAATAGGCAACATTGGGGAAGGTCATCTCAGTTTGAACAAGGATAGGGAAGGTGACGACGGACATGACGGAGACAACAGTGATGAGGAGTGCAGCAATGAGAACGCCCGCATGTACGAGGCCCTAGAAAATCCCGCACACTGTCCCGTGATGACTTTCGAGAAGTACATGGCCAAGCTGGACCCCAGCTGTGACGCCTTCTGGCAACGGCCTCGAAAGTACAAGCGGAACGATAATTACTGGTATGACGGTGTGGCCGTCGGGGTGAACAGTCTCGGCTATAGGATGAGAGACATCTCTAGTCTGGCTGGCTGCTCAATGATCTACTCCAATATGTGTTTGAACGTAACGAGTAGAGCATGTACATTAAGAATGACAACATCAGGTACGTTATTTGAAAAAAAAGGGTCAGATTGATTCAAACATAAACCCTCATTTACTAAACTGTTATTTGACATCCAATTAGATTTTAAGTGATTTTTTAATAATGTAGACAGCTTACTTGTAAGTGCTGTCTGTGTTGGTTTCATGTCTTGAGAAGTCTTCTGAAATTTCATTTCATGAAGATTAATGTGATGTTCGTTATTTTTACTGTTATTAAAAATTTAGCATTGTCAAGGGGTTTGTTTGGTTTTTTAGGAGATGAAAGTCAGATTGAGCATTTGTGTGAAATTGGAATTTCTTTGATTCAGGTTGTTCTTGCATCTGCTCGGCGCAGCATTTCCTTCCCCCGAGAGAAGTCATCAGTGCTGGTCTCCAAGGCAGAACAACGCCCTCTGGTGCTGGATTGAAGAAAGACGAAATTCAAGAGAAGTTGAAATTCCTGAAAGATGAACCAGGTAAAGAGTTATTTTTTTGTGGACTCTGTGGACAGAAATGAGACACTGCCGAGTCAAACAGGATTATATCGACAAACTCTTTGAAAGTCTATAAATCAGTGTGATGTTATTCATTTCCATCTTTCTGACATGGCAAAGTTGCTGTCGAGGAGGAGATGGACAGGCACGAGATTGCGCACAGAGATGCTTCTCCTGGATCAGAGAGGAATGATCTATCACCCGGCAACACCCATTGTATGTAAGTTAAGGCGCCATTTTTGTGCATCATTTACAAAGGAAAGATTCCTTATTTTCCTCAAGCCTAACAGGCCTCAACACTTTACCTGTTGGAAGATGAAGGACTGGGTTTAATCATGGTTTAATATAAAATGAAGACCTGCTCTCCTTTGATTTTTTTGCCATTAGGTCATCTGATCATATTGGGCACAGTGTGGAAAGTGGAGTCTTGTACGCTTCACCGCCAGTGTGTAGTGTCACCTACCCTGTTCAGAGGCAGAGTTCAGTGCAGCCGGACCATGCCGTCACCGTGCACGTGGATAGCATCCCGCAAGGTCATCTCGGCCTGGGGCAGCCCAGGAGGAGCCAGGGAGACGGCGAAGATCTTGGTGCCTGGAGGGTCGAGAGGACTTGGCGAGATGAACACTGTGGGAGGAGATGGGTACTGACTCGAGAGTTTGAGAACAAGCAGGAGAGGTGGCTGTTGAGAGAAGGCAGTGCAAGCCCCGGGGAGCCGAGTATGTTGCGGGGTAGCACTGGTGAGCACATCCGAGGGAACTTAAATCCGACGGAGGGCTTCCTGATTCAGACCACCCAGAGCACACAGCAGCCAAACTTGTCCATGCAATTTGCAGGGGATCGCATCCAGAGGGCCGGCCATCACATGCCGAGACCCGCCGCTAAAGAAGTCATTCCTGGCCAGTGCACAGTTGGACGTGGAAGGTGTGCACCAGCAGCATGGGCTGCAAACGATGCCCAGCCGGTTCTGACTGGTGGCAGCGGTGGGATAGCGGCATCGGCGGCGACAGCCGATGGCGAAGTCCTCCATCTGCAGAAGGAGGTGCTGAGAATGCAGCGGGCCAACCTGGCTCTGGAGAGACGGAAAATGGAACTAGAGATTGCCAAGTTGGAGGCGGAGACGCTGAGAATGAGAGGAGGGAGTTAGCCCCTAAGCTTCTCTAGACTCACCGACGTCAGGATGAACAACTCAAGCGCCTCAATACAATGACAAGAGTGAGTAATCTGGGAACAAAATAACTTAATTACACCAATGAGTTTAAAAGCTCTGGCAAATGGCAAAAGGGTTGTTCATGACTATTCAAGTATTTAAATATTGTGCCACAATCTGCCAACATGTTTGCCTCTAATCATGCAATTCAAGTACAACATGTGTAAATATACGTGTGTGTCCTCATAAATATTTTATACTCAGAAGTTTTTATAATCTTTATAAGATTTTTAGAACTCCTTTGTAGTTTTTGCCATCTACATGTATGCGATATCGTACATATATAGGTGGGTCAACAGGGGCATAATTTCGGGTTTGTGTCCCCCCAGATCCCACTTTGAAATTTGGAGGTGTGCATGGCCTGTTTAGAAGCCACAGCTCATTCGTTTTCAGGGACCCCTGGAAAAAAAACTGTGTGTACCCCCCCCTGATGTCCTCTCAGAATATCACCCTAAAATGCTGCACACGCTATGCAGATTGAACCCGTTTCCTTCCATGTGCAACCGTGGACATACATGTACATTATGTACCATGCAAGTCACACCGTAACGAGAGAGATAACATGGGGTAGCACGGAGAAATCTCCCCTCGCTGTGAACCTAACCCTGGATATTTCTACCCCTGTAGCCAGTCACACCTTTAACTCGCCAGTATTGCTTGCTATTTTTTCTTAACCTGTATTGCAATCATTGTACATGTACATGTATTCCTTAAAAAAAAAGGTTGAGATTTTGGTCTGAAGTGTATAGAAGTCAGAGATTGAAAGTTTCAACCAAAGCCATATGCTGGAGGAGGAAAGTTAGAAGAGTTTTTCTTGGTCCAATTTTCATTTGTGTGTGTGTGTGAAGATGCTCATAATAGACTTGCCGTAGGCCTTGTGCAACATTATTTGTTTAGACGGTGAATATTTCATGTACTTTGTTTTCCAGTTCAGTTTCGACATTTTCACACAATGAGGCGGTGAATATGTTAATGTATGCATACTGAGCGACTCTTTTTTCACATTCCAATCGATGCTTTCACCATTGTTCTATTGTCACATTTTAGTGATGTTTTACACCAGCAAGACACTTTACATAATTCCCAGACAGTTCATTGATGCGAATCATTTATCTTTATCTGCATGTAGCTGTTTCACACGAATGACTTCATTTTCCCATAGATGTTGGGAACACATGCGGCTTGTCTGGTCTCAACCTCAAGCCTTTCTTAACTAGTGCGCCAGGCAAGTTAACTTACGTTTGTTTACTAACCCGCAGGAATTTTCACTATCCCACGGGATTTTTTTTAGCGACACTACATTCACTTTGACCTTGACTGGCTTTTATGATGCGAATCATTTATCTTTACGAGCACACAGATGTTTCGCACAAATGACTTCCGGCATTTTCATATTCCCATAGACTTTGCAAACATATGTCGCTTGTCTGGCCTCAACCCTAAGCATGTTTTAGCCAGCCCACCAGACGAGTAAACCCTTCGTTTTTGTACTCGCCCACAGGAGCTTTCACAAGCCCACTGGACAGTTTTGGCAAAACTAACTTTGGGCTTTTTTCAACTTCTTTTTTTTTCACCGCTACTGTGGAGCCATGCTGTCAATTTTAAATCTTACAAGTGAAGGATTAAAGGCTGTTACTGTTAAAAATATACAACAATCAAAATTCCAATTATTTGTAATCGTTCTTTTATTTATCTTTACAAGACAAATGAGATTTTCAAACAGGTTAGTGTTTCTCTACATGCTCGCTGGACAAGATAGAGTCCATTTACCATTTAAACCTGCAGCAGGCTTCACTAGAGTTTGTATGCCAGTCTAGGTTGAAGCTTCCTTGTCATATTTAGGGTAGTTGGCTGTTTCAGATTTAGACTTTCAGCACGAGCGATTCTTTTGTACATGTACCCATCAGAGTTTTTGCGTGTGTGCGACCTCTGGAACGTTCCAACAGTTGCATCTGGAAACAAACCTAACCTCATTTGTGCCCAAAGAGATTGGACTAGCATACCATTTAGTTATTTAGATTTATTTAAGTGCAACAACCATTCTGTCAGCTTCAAACCCTAACCCCAAAGACATTTTCTATTTCTCTGCAAAAGCCCTTCAAAGTCCCCAACCGCATCTGTGCTAACGTTGGATGTAACCTCACTCCTCCCAAATTCTCCATTATGTCCGCTCTTGAAATATTGACCACTTTTTTAGTTGGCATAAGAATCGAAACATTACTCAGACTTGTTGAAGTGTTGGCTCTTACTTTTCCCAGCGCTGAAATATGTACATGTAGTTGCGCCAACAAAGAATGGTTCTTATTTGTGCATTGGCAAGAATAATTTCACCAGGCGACAGATGGAATGTTCCACTCCACAAGGCTTAGCTGAGAGGAACAGATGATTCTGTCACTGAAATGATATATTCCTTCTGGTACACCGTACATGTGTGGCTTCATAATTTGTTTTATGCCTGAATAAATACCAGAATGGCCTCGGAAGTTGGGCTCTTTTTTGGGGGGGATCAGAGATTGTTGGATCATTGTAGTTACTGCAGACTGTGGATCATAAGTGCACGGTAACTTCACAGAGCAGTGAGATGAATGGTTTGTGTGATTGGTGGCCCACCCATTACCTGTACACGACAGGGATTTTTCCAGGCTTGTTTGATGATGGTTAGACAAACTTGACTTAGTCTGGAAGCTTTGAAATCCTTTGTTACATCTCTTTTACTCTGTTTTTACCCTTTTTTTTTTAACCACGCAAGAATGCAATACACGTACCAGATATCAGTGGCATATCCGGCTGGGGGGGGTAACCTGTCCCCCTGACAGATTTAGTTTTGAAAGAACCACTTCACAGGCGAGTGGGAAAGAATGCAATTGGTTTATTTATTTATGAAATATTAGCACCAAAACCCTAAGAAATCAACATCGGCAAATACAAGCAAGGATGTCGGGATCGTAAGATTTTGGATTTTTTTCTCCCCAAAATGCTGAATCAACCTGAAGCCGCATTTGCTCTTGGACTTGCCGCCACCACCAAAAGCTGGAATGGGCTGCTGGCTAGTACATGTGTATTAGGCTTAAAGACCTTTATCCAGATGAATGTTCATATTGTATTTTTTCCATTCACCTTGGTAACAGTCCAATGCAATATAGGAGTCTGACATTGTAATTTTGCAGGTCCAATTCATCCAGACAATTGTTGCTGTTAATGTGTGACATGTTACTAAGACAGTGACTTGCAGTCGTTGGAGAATAAACTGGATGCCATGAGGAAATGTTTTGACCACATGTACTGTGAGTTTCTTAATGCTCTTGTATTTTAAACACTTGACGCAGAAGCGAGAGAAATCAGAGGGAACAAACAGCATTTAACAGTAGCACTGTCAAATAGCACAAATTATACTTTATTGGGCAACCATAGATCAAGTGCATTTGAGAGTTTAGGCAAAATAAACACCAAATCACAAAATATTGTAAAAGGATCACAGTGAACGGAATAGCTTATTAATTACCCTGAGATGCAGAATAACATGACAGTTACAGAATGGTCTCTGGGGTTTCATTGAAGTCTCTCTTTCTGAAGAGTTCCTGTTCACTGTTGCCAGCCCAGCTTAAATGATTTGTGGAAGCTGGAATGGACCAGTATCTGTGAAAGGAAATGCAGCTTTTTTTTTTTGCCAAAATCGGTACGAAGTCCAAAAGTGCATCTCAACAGTCTACAGCAACTCCCGCTGGAGTTTGTCTCCTTCGATGCTCAACTTGCGTCTCTCTGCCTCTAGCTTGAGCCTCTCTGCCTCCAGCTTGGCCATCTCCAGTTTAATCTTCTGCCTCTCCAGGGCCAGATTCTTCTGCTGCATCATCAGGACCGTCTTCTGAAGCTGGAGGAGCTCATCGTCCTCTGCCGGTTGAGCCTGTATCCCACTTCTGACACCGTTGAGGGATTGTAGGGATCGCAGCCCCGGTGCAATGAAGTCATCCCCTGATGAGGAGGAGGATGGCGATGGCCCATCGGCCAGAGGGCAGCTGCCGGCGCGAAGATTGGACGAGACTTCCACAGCAGATCGGGCGTCTGGGTTGCCCAGATCCCGAATTGGTAAGGGACCCAGGTGGCCTGTCAGAGTGGCATTCCTCTGAGTCTGCAGTTCCACCGCCTGCCTCCAGGCATCTTGCTCTACAGACCTTGTCGTTTTCCTCTTAGTGAGTAGCCACTTTCTCTGGCTCTTCTCATCCACCCAGGTTCTCTCGACGCACCAGGCATCCTGGTCAATGCCATTCAAGGAGTGCTCCCTCTCCTGTTGATCAGCAGGTCCCTGATGAGGGTTGCCATAGTTTGGAGTGACGTTGATGTGAACTGGGTACAGTTGGCTTGGAGTTTCTGTAGTGAAGCTCGTTCTTCTAATGGATGGTACATTCAACTCGTGCTCCATTCCACAATGAGCAGTATGGTTACAGGAGCCACTTGTCTGCCTGCAAATCAGAACAATCAAGTTACAATTGTACATGTATTTTTAACCAGTTGCTGCTGGAGAGCCCTGTTTAGAGCACTATGGGTCTATACGCAGAGCCGGGCTGCCAAATCGGACAAAAGAGCTGGTCCGTGTAACAAAAGACTGTACTCGGAACAAAAGACCTGCTGCTGGGAATTGCCATCATTTTTCGGCAATCTTGCATTATTCGAAGGTAATCCGTCACTGTTTTTAAAAAGTATACCACTGTTTTGGGCATAGTGCGCCCATGGATTAGCACTGCGGACAAAAGTGCTCCAGGGCCCCATTGATAAGTGACACAGCACCACTGCATGCTAATCTAGCCGCGTTTGAAAAGACGCCATTCACATTCACTGGGGACAAAGGATATTTCACAACACCTCACAATTCTGGGCTCTCTTTACAGGGTGGCAGGCCTGGCTGAAATACTCAGGAGTCAATGAAGGTTGCCTGTCAGCTTAGAGTAGCCTCTAAACAGTCATTCGTGTGGGTGTAAATTAAATGAAATGATGAATATTTGAAGAATCTTGAAAATCTCCCGTATGTGTGCACTGCATTTTTAAAAGCGGCTGGCAGCAAGTGGTTAAGCCAACATTTAAGCATGTTTGCAGGAAGAAATATCCAATTTTTTTCACATTCCAAAATAAGTACAAAGAATCAGTTTCACCAAACCAGTTTTCCCCCAAGATTTACTTAGTTTGAGAAATGGTAATTTGCTTTGCGCATCAATTTTGCAGCGATCTATTTTGATGTCATTTTTAAAACGCATGTAAAAAGCACATGAAAAAATAACAAGTGGTCATCATCATTTGAGGCAACGATGCCAACAATGGAAGAGCCCCTTTACTTACTGGTGATCCGTCGGCAATTTGTCTTCTTCCAATTTAATGGGAACAGCATTGCACTCTTGGCCGTCTACTCGACTTTCCACGGACATGACCACGTTACACGTATCTGGAACAACCACAAATTTAAATGAGTACATGTGAGTTGTTTCACCCTGAATAAAATCCAATCAATGAGTGTCACTGTACAGAGTTGTCACAAGAACTTTATCTACAGGTGTTAGCTACCCTAAGCACAGGGGTCGTGCTCCCCATACAAGGAATAACCTGGGCCCAACAAAACTGGTTCTTGGGACCTTCTCCCACTCCGTTCAATTTCCCCAACCTCCCTTTCTGGAGGGGGAGGGAGGGAGACCAGCCACCCACTGCACTTTGAGACGATCACGCACAAAATCGCTTGAAACACAGCAAGCGCCAAAGGCAGTGTCAAGACCACACACAAGAGCATGCCCTAGACCATTTTGACTCACAAAGCCATTCACCAGACCAGACACATAACCAGTCACAAAACCAGTCGCAAGACCAGTCACATGAACAGTCAAAAGACCATTCTCAAGACCAATCACAAGACCAGCCAGAAGACCAGACACAAGACCAGACACATGACTAGACACAAGGTCATTTTCAAGACCACTCCTAAGTAACAGGGTGAACAGTGACAAAGGAAGTTATACTTTTGTTGCAGTTCATATTAAAAGCTTGAGACTTGATCTGAATTCAGACTGGAGGTCTTGAGAAGACAGTCTCGTGATAGTCTTGAGGGGTCTTGACCACACCAGTGCTACAAATACCATTTTCTTGCTGGACATTCTGCGGCACGCCACTATTTGGCTCATCCCTCTCACTTTCCGAGTCGTCCTCCTCTGACGATGTCATGATTTCACCGTAATAGTGGTTGTTACATTTTGCCCTGCAGCCTGTCATGGATTTCAAGCAAAGGGCACCGTTAACAAATTAGGGGCAGAGTGGTACTTATGATGTTTTTGTCAACAGAGAATTATTTGATTTCTACATTGAAGTATTTCGGAAGATATCATGCCCCAACTTACGGCATCGGCCCCAACTATTGTTGGGATGGATCTGACCAGAATGCTGCAGAACTTGGACTGGCCGGACCACAGCAAATCGATACCTAATTTCTCAAGCTTGTCCAGATTGGTGCCTCACATCCATAGGACTATATAGGTAAGAATTCTGTATACAGACGGCCGTAATTATTTCCTACAGCGACCTGTTAGCCATCAGAAAGCAAAAACATGTCCAGAAAAAGTTTAATTTAGGAGAAAAGAGACCAAGTCGTTTACTGAGAAAACACTCAGAATTTTTCAGACCAGTCTCATAGGGTTTGTGCACAGGATGTCAAACGGTGTCTCACACCTGCCTCACGCCCAGAGGACTACCCATGTCTTAAACAACTAGCACGTGTCGCTGAGGTGTATACGGGCCGTTACTGTGGTGGTGCTTGGGACGTGGAGCCATTCCAAAGTCGGGCTATAACAATGGCAGCACACCAGAGCCAGGGTTAAATAGTGTATTGGGTTCGTTACATGGGACAGAATTCCATATTGGACAATCAACGAATTTCAAGTGTCACCAACAGCACCGACTTTTCATTTTGCTGTACCATATTAACGTACTAAACGTTCTTTCCATGCTACAATTCCCCTAAAATTAACAGACATCTCTTTTCGAACTTTTTGGTGTTTATGATGACAGTCATAAAATGATGAGTGGAAGTGGAATTCTTGTATATAGGTAATTCCAGAAATTAGGGGTCCAAAAGTGGGATATTTTCGTGTCTGTTACATCTGACCTTTGTTAGTTGACATGGGAATATCACCGGAAATGATTTCAAACTATTACTATTTGTTTGGCAGGTCATTTGCAATAATTCATCACTCTTAGAAAATGTGTTCGGAACTTACAAAATTATATGTCAGATGTGACAGGGACACCAAAAAATGGACCCCTAATTTCTGGAATTACCTTCACCCTAACACATTTGTCCCAACAAATTACTTATAGAGCTGTAAGGTTTATGCAAACCTTTCAGATAGCCATGTACAAACTCGCATAAATACATTTTGGCCGTTTCGATTGTGCCATGTCACTTTGCCATCACAGCTATTTGTGCTACCAAATTTCATTTTATTCACCTTATGTCCTCATTGAAATGGTGAAATTCTTGCGCATTTTACCCATCCAAACTACAGAAAATCAGCAGTATGTACTCTCAGTAACTGTCAGCTGTGTGATAGCTTGACCAATCGCAACACAGCTCCTATCTTTCCCTAAAAATATGGAAGGGCTGCGTAGCACCATGATCAGAATATTGACGAGAATATAATATCAAATCAGTGCTCTGAAATATGTGATTGCCGAGCTTTTGGTAACTGAGTACCTTCTTCAGGGCAAGCAGATTCAGTTCGAAAGCTTGGCAATCACATATTTCAGAGCACTGATTTGATATTATATTCTTGTCGATATTCATACCTTTCCCTTTTGTTTTCATGACCCCATCCAAATGAAAGCTGAGCTCTGATTGGTCATTGGAATGGAAGCAAATTGGACCAATCACCGTGGGGCTTTTCATAGTATGTTGGCACAATCAAAACAGACAAATGTTTTTATGGGAGGTTGTACATGGCTATCTGAAAGGTTTTCATAAACTTCACAGTTCTGGAAGTGCTACCAACAAATGATAGATCACTAATCACCGGAATGGCTTGCATGGTTCATCATTTTCCCGGTGACTTTTAAGCACTGGTTGGAGTACATGGTAGAGCAGCCGGCTTCCGCTGAGATATCTCGCATTTTATTTCCCAAAGCATTCTTCCCTAGTGGTACGGCATCGTACCAATACTTGTCGCTTTGGGAATACATGTACGCCTTTTTGGGTCTCTGCCAGAACGCACCACACATGGGGTGCAGCTTAGACGCATACTTTTCAAAGCACCTGACGGGACAACTGTCGGGCTTTTCCGGTGTCTCATACATGCGATGGAAATTGCCAGAGTAGTCATTGACCTGGTCATCGTCACTCTCGTCTGACTGGATCCCCGCGCTGCCCGCTAAGTGTTTGCTCGCCGGGTGTGCGAAGCACACGTACCTTCGGTTCGACATGGGGTCCATCATGACCATGAAGTCCAACTTCTTCATCCCGCGGAGGTTGTGGCGGCCATAGGTGGAGCAAGCCAAGTGGAGCATCAGGTCGAGGAACACAGTGTTCTGCAGGCCCCTCGGGGTGGAGCAGTCAGTTGCAGAGGAGGATCGTATCTTTGCCATGTTTTTCTTGCGGACGTGGTTCATTTTGACCGAAGTCTTCAGATTGGCAAGAACGGTATTGAATACATCATTTGCCCCCTTGAAAGTGGCATCGTTGACGATGTCCACCTGCAGCAGCTTCTGGAAGTGTCTCTGGAGCCCGTACCGCAGGGTGAGCATCGAGCGGCGGGCGTAAAACGACCCGTCCTTCTGGCGGACGCCGCTGTAGAACGACCGGAGGAACTGGCACAGGTCCCGCGGTGTCATCTGCTCGACGCCCGCTAGGGTTGTGGAACAATCCGCGGACTTGGTGCAGTAGTCCGACAGAACGTTCACAGAGGTTGCTACAACTGCCCTCGTGTGCTTCGAGTCCTTTGAGGCCATGAAATGATCATCTAGATCATCGGGGAGTTCTGAAAACCCCGACATGTTGAAATCATCGGCCTGTCTGTCAGCCTCTCCTTGTCGTCGTTCACCCTGTTTCGCCATCATCCCCGGCCCCATTTATGTTGATTACCGTCACGCGGTGGCGCTCTTCCGAAAATTAGAACTAAGGATCGATGACTCGTGGCATAATTCTCGAAATCCAGACATAAATGTTTCATTGTCGTCTTCTGACTAAACCACTCTGATTTCACAGGCTTCTTGTGGACACTGAATCCAGTTTGGACCCTCATATTTGTATTTTGCTCAAGACAGAGCAATACAGTCACGACAGGACAGTACATACAATCAATGACACAAGTAGACAATCTGGGAAAAATCTCATTTTTGGCAGCTATTGTGCGAACAGGGGAAATACAAGCACGACAGTGGTATACAAAACCCGCCATACTCGCACATAAAGTTTTACTGTATGGAGATTTTATTTGTACATCTTTCTACAGCAGCACAACGTGACTGAGGAAAAGCCAAAATATTTGGCATACTAAGCCGATAAGTAGACTCTTCCAATACATGTACAAATCATGTCCCAATCTTGAGAAATGTTAATTGCCAAAAATACGAGGCGATACTGAAAAAATGCAAGATGATACTGGAAAACATTATTTTAAGGCCTATGTCTTTTTTCCTATCCTGAATTGTAAATACAAAAGGAGGTGGGAAATAAGGGCATGTTATAGCTTTTTCCAACTGCTTACGCGACGATCCAACGAAAAAACTGCTACAACCTTCGGTCTGTAAGCTCAACTTGATATTTTTTTTATGGATGGAAGGAAAAAACTAGGGTAAACTCTCCTGGAAAACTCCTTCCGCACATTAGTAGAGCTAAAAGTGAAGACAGCAGAATGTTTAGAAAAGAAGTCGTGGGGAGCGGGGTGTTTGGGGATACTTTTTACCTCCTGACTGGTTATGACCTGCAGTACCAGCTGGAGTGATAGGTTTAGACAATGTGCAAGTTGGAGCACGTTCAGTCCAGAGCTATTGGACTACTAGTGGTAAATTTGAGATATTTTTGGTATAATTTGACAGCCAACTTCTGAGTCGCTCTGTGGTCAATCATAGTCACAGTAACCAGTGATCCTGGTTCCCACTACACATTTTCATGTGCGTAGCTGCTGGTAACTAGAACACCGACTTATCACATGCAGGCCTGTTCCAGATAGTTGGTAATGCTATTCTAACCACCAGTCTGGAGTATCGCCGATCAGAGTGAGTCAGACTATGGTCCACCACGCAGTTCCAGAAAGAACTTGCTCTCTGGTGTAACTTAAAAGGCCTGCGGGGTACCGGTTATAATGGTGCCCTTGTGCAATGTGTGAGGTGTGGTATCTGGGTCTGAATATGGCCCTAGGCCTGTTTCTCTTTCACACAAACCTGCCTTAACAACATACTGTCGGTACTGGCCGATCAGTTAGCACAAAATCTTGAAGTGGACAAAGGATTGTGGGTAAACAAGAACTGCAATCTTGTATCTAAATCTCTGGTTAGCTGATTTTCTTAATGTGTAAAAAAGGACAACTCCCACTGCTGAGTTTCAAACATAAAGTAGGTTCTCCATGTCCATCGCCTCAGTGATTTCCTCACGGCTCGTGTCCAGTTCAGAATAAGTGGATTTTTTCTTTTAATTGCATGAGCATTGTGGACAACAAGGAGATAAGTTTAAGCAAGATGGCGGCTTTTAACTGTTACAACGAAAGAACGAGTTCTGATGGGATTAACATTGTGGAAAATTCTCTTTGTTGAAGATTTACGGAATGCCAATTCTCACAACCTTTCTGTAGAGTTTTGCTTCCTTTCTGTCCCTTCTTTCTTTTAGAAAGTTGCATTGTTGCTATTCCTGAGAATTTCTATGGAGACGAGAATCTCGGGAAAAGTCCAAACCTCTGATGAAAAGAAAAAAGAAATATTAAAAAAAAAACGTAAACGAGTCCCAGAACGCGTGCTAGCCGCCGTAAAAAGTTCCCCCGGCCCGACGCAGATCTTGCCGCATCGCGTCAGTGCGCCATGACGGGATTCGTGGACACGTTGTGATGGAAGGAGGCGGGCAGGTGAGGGCGCTCTTCCAGCTTGTCGTAGTCCAGGTGGAACTCCTTGGCCACTTTGCACCAGCGCTGGTGGTCAAAGTAGTAGTACAGGCCCCGCTCGTACAGGCTGGTCTTGACCTGGGGCTCCATCATGGGGCCTCTCGTGATCCACACCCTCTCCTCCTTGTGGTATCGCCAGTCTCGGTTGTATCTGTGAAGAGGGATTCCCAAGGGGGGGGAAGAGAAGTGGATTTGGAGAGTGAATGCTGGTGGGGCTTAGAGGATCAGCCACTGTCTAAAGTCTGAGTTGGGTGGGGTCGAGCTGCTTTGGGCTGAGCTGAGTTGAGTTGGGTTGGATTTGATTCGGTTGGGTTGGGTTGGGTTGAGTTGGGTTGCTTTGGATGGGTTGGGTTGGGTTGGGTTGGACATTTATTACTACGTAAGGCTGGACTGCATTTTATCAGGTTGGACTGAAACATCGGGATTGGAATAGAATTACATGTAAAAGCCCATTCTTTTGGCTGAAACTAATTATTCTTCGAGTTAAGCAGAGTTTCGAGTGAACCGACTGAGCTATCGAGATTTTACTGTAGCTGCATTAGCTTAGTCAGCTGAGTTGCTGTTCTAGGTGTTACGCTGATTGAGTTTGAAGAGGTGGGTACGGGACAGGCGGAATTGAATCGAGATGGGTTAAGCTTCGGCCGTTTGAGTTGACTTACAATTCAGCGGCTGCCGCCAGTTGTAACACATCCCCACCGTGCGTGTAGTACAAATAGAACAAGAGATCCTCCCCGTATCTGCTCAACTTGATGGGAGCCAGCTGAGGACAGTACAAGAATTCAACACAAACCATGCCGGATAGGACAGAAGACTCGAGAGACTTTATTCATGGGGCCAGGGATATTGAATTTGAAAGCGAGGTCAACCACTTGCTGCCGGGCGGATTTTTTTGAGCAAGACAAGATGCCGGGTCCTTTTCAAGATTTTCCGTTTTCAAAATTCTTCAAAAATTCATCATTTCATTTAATGGCCATTTATACCAAAATGAACGACTCTTTGGGCACTACTCTAAACCTGACAGGTAAAATTCATTGACTCCTGAATATTTCAGCCAGGCCTGCAGCCTTGGATAAAGAGCTCAGATTGTGCGGTGTTATGTAAGATTCTTTTGTTCCCGAAACCGGCACTGTGCACTGCTGACCTCTTTTCAATAGGGGCCAGATTAGCGTGCAGCGGTGCTGTGTGGCTCATCACTGCGATGGTGGAGAGCTTTTGTCCCCGGTGGTAATCCGCTTGCTCTAAATGCCTCAAACCGTGGTATACGGTTTCAAAACAAGGCTGGATTATCACCACTTTTGAGAGTGAAAAATCTCAGTAATGCCCAGCAGCCTGGTCTTTTGTT
>NW_019091445.1:1084509-1107794 GCF_001949145.1 Acanthaster planci
TCCCCGGCAGGAAGCGGTTAATAAATAAACAAGAAAAAGGTGCTTTGACATCTGTTTTTCAAAGGTATCCTTTGATCACCTATGATTTTTAAGTTGGTAGGATGAGAACAACATTTTTAAACATGATCAGGAATTTCAAAGCAACAGTCAAGTATCACTGGTGATACTCAGATCTAATCAAAATTATACAGAAGGCAAAAAAAACCCATTTGGATAAAAGATCCCGAATCCCCTCATACAAACTAGAGGAACGTTTTTCTCTTTACCTTATCTCTGATGTGCATGTTGGTGATGTACTCCTGGGGAACGTGGAAGTCGATATCTTGGGGCCTGCTGGGTGACTCCGCCCACGGCGACTGGAACGTGCCATACAGGTTCCTGAAACCGAGGACAAAAGTAACAAATATCAGAGAAACCAAGGGCCTAACTTCGCCAAACTGCACATGATTCTGAAGAAATGATGCGGAGATGTCACAAATCCAACACAACATGGCTGCAAATAGGTTTTACAAGTATTTGTGCACCCCTCTTCCTCAAAAAAATAAATACGCACGAAGTGCTCTCAAACGTACAGGGTGTGATTTAACAAGACTGTTTAGGTTGTGTCTGAATAACTTGGCTGTGGCTTGAAATTACACACGATTCTATAGGAAGTAGCCGCAGCCGCTGTCGTAGACTCAGGCATAAGTTCAAGCCGTAGCCGGGTAATTTCGGACGTGGCCTTACTCGGGTGAGTTGAGGTTGAGCCCCAGCGTGGTCAGGTCGCTGCCCAATGCTAGCTGGACCAGGTTGGGGTCCGTCTCGGCCGCCCGGATGAAGGTCAGCAAGCCCACGATGCCGAAAGGATCCGTCACGATACCGGGTGGGATGTGCGTGATCTTGCCTGGAAGGAATTGTACAGAAAATTGCATTCATAACAGGCTCTATGGACTACAGTGTCAAAGTCAAATCTCTTCCAAGCTTTTCATGATTTTATTTTCTAGTTATCTAATAAATGTAACCTTTGCTTTTGTGACTATTTTGAGTGAACATTGACAGTACAATGTCATGTCTTAGTTACGGTTTCATATGAATAACTGGTGGCTTTCGGTGACACTACGGTATATGTGAAGTAACTGTGCAAACATGTGGAGTACTAGTAGGAGTACTCAATGACAAAACTGGGGTACTTCACAGTACATGTAGTGAACATACAGAAACTCTGCTCTCCTCTGCTCTTGTATTTTGAGCGATGGAGCGGCACAGCGCCCTCAATCGCCTATGCACAGATCACATTCACCCCACGTCTCCCTTACCATCCGGATGGATCTGGATGCCGCGTTTCTGCTGATTGTCGTTGTTGCTGTTGTTGTTGGCCGTCTTGTCCCCAGGGTACCTGGGGCTCTCTTTCACCACGCCTGTGCTGTTTTGCTCTGCAGCAAAATAAAGTACCACGTGCCGTCAAATTGGCGCAGTGGGAAAAAGTTGCAAAAATGAGAAAGGTCAGAAAACTCAGTCACACGCAAACTTAGCCCACGACATCAACGACGATGGAACATCTCATGACAGGGGTATACTTTCAGTGAATACTGAACAAAATTTAATCAGGTCAAAACAGGAGCTTTAAATTCAACTGTCATGTTAACCTTTTCCCCATGGTAGAGCTTGCTGCATGAACTGACAGAAAATTGTCGTAACTTTTTCCACAACTGCAGCCCCTTCTCCCTTCAAACTAATAACAGCCACATCATAAGACTCTTGAGACTTGTTCAGACACACAAGTGCACGTGATTCACAACTCATTTCCAGTACATATGTTGAACCGTATTACTGCAGATGCGCAAGTCCAATGACAAACGGAGTGGCTCGTGATTTGGACCAGGGGAGTGAAGAGTAAAGGACAGGGCATGACTGAGGACTGGCCCTGGCTCACCTGAGGAGGACTTGCTGATGATGTTGGAGCCCGGCAATGCAGGGAAGTCCTCGCTTTGCATGGTGAACTCTGGTACCGGATCTGCCTGCTTGTTGACCATGCCCACTGAAAATAAAAGAGATCAGATGAGGTGGACGTCTGGCATTATCCCACCATCTGATCAAATAAGGGGCAGGCATTCTCGCTAATGACTCATGTTAAAAAGCAACTCTAAGGAAAACATGTTTTCTCTGATTTTATCTGTTCAAATAAATATGGAAGCATTTAAATCAAATGCAGTGTCATTTGTCTTCAGAGCTCAACTATAACAAACTTAAAAGGGCTTTTTTCTGTTCATGCCAAGATGCGAATTCTGAATTTAGATTGCATCATTTGGAGAAAACAGAGAAAACAAGGGGAGCCCTCACCCTGTGTTCGTTGTGGATAAACTCTGTAAATGCCAAATAACGCATGTAGCCACTGAAGACAAATGACGTTGCATTCGATTTGGATGCTTCCATATTTATTTGAATGGATAAAATCAGAAAAAAAATTGTTTTCCTCAGAGGTGTTCTTTAATTGTGACAGACTCAACCAAATGGCTTTCAAGTCAAGAATGTGACAATTTGAAATTTCTTGATATTGGAACAGGATGTGGAGTTAGACTTTAAGTGACATGAAACAAGACCACTTTGATGCAAGGAAAGCTTTATTTCAAGGTTCTTGATATCTCGGAGAAAATGTCACTGTTGAATCACTTCAAACCACACAATAAAAATAATAAAATGGCAGAAAGCTCCACTGTGACAGCGTCTCAGACTTTGAAAGATGCACTGTAAACTGTACGTACAACGGGAAGTCTGAATACATCACAGACTATTGCAGACAACAAGAAGTGTCACAGACAATTTCACAGACAATCGCCAACTGTCTCTGATGGCGTGCAGGTCAAGCGGGCCTTTGATGAGAGAGTGATCTGCCTCAGACTTACCATACGCTGGCCTTCCTGCCATGGGGTTTGGTGGGAAGAGACTGAGGCTGTTGTTATCATGCTGTTGAGGGGGAGGCTGCTGGCGCCCTCTGTTGGCCAGAACTGGAAACTCGGCCATGTCCAATGACGGTGAACTCTCGTTTACTTTGAGAAGAAATGCAGCGGAACAGGTCATGGTTTCGACGGTTTGTTGGTTGGCTAATTAATTATGTTACACAATGTCACAAAGCCATCCTGAAAATGATGCATCTGGTGGGGGGGGTGGGGGGCAGAAACATCCCCCATCCCCAGACACATGTTGCCAATTTTTAAAATCGAAAATGCCACATTTAGGGGGGAAGGGAACAAAGAACAAAGTTGGACAAAACTTGTCAGAAAAAAAATCCCACTTTTCTCCCTCTGGACCCAAAACCTGGTGACGCCCCGGCCTCCCCCGATAACAAATGGAAGCATCACGTCAGCAACTGATCAGAAAGACTACGTCAAGGGTAGGGAAGAATATTTGCTGGGGGTTAACAACCGAGGTGGCCTTCTAGCACCACGAGTACTGAACACCTACCTGAATTGAAAGATGCGGCAAGTGACTGGGGCGTGAAGTTGCCAAGTAATGCGTTCTGCGGTCCACCGTAGCTCTGCTGTCTCGTCATGCCAAATGCTCCGATTGCACTTTGCGTTGACCTTTTCGCACCAATCAACACAGAGATATAACCATGACAACGTTTCACCGTGTGCCCGGCAAGAGGTCGCATGCGCGCTTACGCCCTTTTGTCTGGAAGCATCACATCACAGCAGAGAAAATGTTCCCGGCAAAAGGGCGGAAGAATCACACTCTCTTTATTTAGTAAAAACGGATAAAATTTACTACAAAATCAACACGGGCTGTACACCAATCAACCTTTGAACAACTTATTAAACAACTTGGGAATTTTCTTTTTAAACATTTTGCAAACAAATCTGTATATTTCATTAAAATAAAACAGCTGCATGCATACGTCCTTCTGCCGGGACAAATTTTTTTTTTCATTGATCCTGCTTCCCGGCAAAAGGGCACAAACGCTTACGTCCTTCCAGGCACACAACGATTTATGCACCGCAACAAATATCTTGCTGCTCTACGACCAGCAGGCGACCAAGGTTCCACCAGGTGAGTATACAGACTGTTATTCCCCAAATTTATACACCTTGCTGCTTGTTCGGCGCTTAAGACAAGCTCACTTTTAAAAGTCTTAGTCAGTTCCCAAATGGATTGTTGACAGGAGAAATGTCTCCGAAACATCCTTCATTACGGACCTACAAAGTTGTACAGTGTTTTGTGAAATAATTTCTTAGAAACTGTTAAAAATATTGAGCACGCTATTCATTTGGACAAAATTGGGTCATTTGACAAAAGTGAAATATGTCGAAAGGCATTCTTAATGTTTCTTTAAAATGCTTGAAACCGAGTGTTTTTCTTACAAAATATATGAAAGAGGGCTAAATTACGTATTAACTCAACAGCACCACTGTTGGACCTCTCAGATCAATTTTACTTAAAAAAAGGTCAAGAGGCCAGCACTCACCCTCCAAGCATCCTTTGCTGTTGCTGTTTCTGCTGCATAGCCAGAAGGCTGGGCGATGTCCGGCTGTTGGGACTGGGCATGCCCGAGCCTAACGTCCCCACCCTGCTCGGGGCGCTCATGGACGGCTGGTTGGTACTGGTCTGGACCTGGCTGACCCGTGGGCCCACGGGAAGCATTCCCCTGGGAGGTAGGCAATAGAGATTTTAAAAAAAAACGTCACTGAAGCAGGAGCCCAGAAATCTGCGGGTGTTATCTGCATCCTGCGCCAACACAGCTGGACGGATATTCTGCCCCACAGTAAGCAGGCATATAAATCACATTATCGGATTCACCCATTTTCCAACCGCTAACGTCTGTGAAACATGCTCACAGTCTGCACAGCAACTTTTCCTGTGCTCGTTGCAAAAATGTTTGTGAAAATGAACAATAAACAACCCTTCTACGCAGACTTCCCGTAGCTTGTATCCAGCTAGTCTATGCCTAGCATGTACATCTGTTCAGCAGAATTTCTTAAAACAGCTCCGTGAAATTTCAGTGTGAGATTATAGAGGCGGAAATGCTCAATCGTCAAACAAAAATCAATTGCCACTTCATCGTCACAGATTGAAGATCTTTTCTGTTACTGAAGAAAAGGCCAGATGAAAATGGACTGCAAGTGACAGCAGAATGGCCGACTGACGACGTGACCGATACCTGCTGGGAGAGGGCGGGGTGGGGGTGATCTGGCCTCCTATGCTGCCGTGGTGGCCCGACATGCTGCGGCTGGGGAACGGCAGCTGCTGCTGCGGTTGCTGCTGCTGGGGGTTGGGCATGCCCCTGGGCGGGCCCGACGGCTGCTGTTGCTGCTGAAGACCGTAACCTGAGGACATTCCATTCCAGATAAAGGGGGGTGTGATTCAATAGCAAGGGTTTTACTGGCACAGCCAAGAAGCCAAGAGGAAAAAGAAATTCAAGGCTGCACAATTCTTTCACAGCATTTTGAATGAATGATCTTGTCATGAGTAGATCATGAAAGTAAGTCTCATTTTATTTTCCAGGAGCTTACAAATATACACTTACCTTGGTTTCCGTAAATGCCGTACTGTGATAGAGATTGCGACTGCGATGTCAAAAGCTGGAACAGTGAGACACACAAAAAACATTGGAAAATTCTGAACACAACTGAGAAATCCTAGAACGCATACTCAAAGGCCTTATCTTGTCATGTGAACGGTCTAGGCATTTCAACTTTGGAAGTGGGAAAAAATTCTGTGTCAAGTGGGGAAAGAAAACAGACATCAACAGTTAGTATTTGAACGATGAGAAACTGTTTTGATTTTCTGGAAGATTAAAAAACAAAACACCTTGACTTTCCTACAAACGCAATAACAAGAATTAGATGGAGGAAAACCATCACTTTCCAGCTTTTTTTTGTTCAGGTAAGCTCAAATGATCTTTAATTCAGTTGTTTTAATGTGAATGTAATCCTACGACACAGTTTTTTGGACTCCGCTGATTTGAATGATAAAAAAAAATATTCTATTCAAACTGTTGGATCTTGCTAGGTTTTCAAAAGGGTCAGCAGGTTCCGCCCATCAATGGCTGTTAAATATTCACAGATGCAACAGTATCCTTAAAAACACCTGTAACAGAGTTAGGTTCGACATTTCGTGGCACACAAGTAGACTTTTACCAATAATACACTGAGAGTCTGTTAATGGTATATGAAAATTATATTGGAATCGCTGGATTTGGGCTTTTATAATAAATATATACTGACATCTTTTTCCGATCTGTGAGATGGAAACATGGTGGATTGTGGGAAGTAGGCTGAGTTCTCCCCCAAGTCGTTTTCAGCACCATCCTTGTAGAAGTTCATCTTGCTTCTAACCTTGATATTCGAACTTAAAAGACCAAAGTCTGAGGGAGAAACAAAAGGATACCCAAGAAAAGCCTGGATCAAACCACATTTAAAAGTCACTAGGCGTATCGCTAGCCAAACATACAGAGCTTTGGAATTGCCAAATGTAATGAAATTACTCACAAAAGCTTTGTATGTGCAAAACATAATCTCAATTCAATTGCACTAGTTCAACCCATGTAGGCCTAGTCTAGCTCTATTTTCGGGAAAAAAAATGTTGCATCCTGACTCCACTTGAGCAGTTGTGTACAAAGTCTATGGGAAGTGAAGAGAATTTTCGAAGTATTTCCCAACAACATTGGTAAATGTTTCTCAGTCCAAAATTCATGTCTTTCCAGCATTTCTGTAATGACTGACTCTTACTGAGATGATATATGATGAGAAAAGTGGAGTCAGGATGCAACATTTTTTCCCTATTTTCCTTTTACTGAATAACACTAACGGTGAATCGTTTCTTTTCCTTACCACCAAGTGACAAATCTGGCTGGCTTTTTCTAGACTCTTGAGACATTCCAGACCTAAAAACAAGTAGTATAAGGGGAAGTTCACAAGTCAAGTCATGTTGATCATAGGGCCTATACTATAGCCTAAATGCATGCATAACACAATGAACCACATTTACTAAGCGACTGAGGGGCTTGATGAATAAACACATGGACATCATAAATTGTGGCCACGCACCACACACTGGGTTGATGTCCCACTGATATGATGCAATGCACACGACTCATTTTGAATTTTTTCTTTTCTTCCTGCATGTGTGCATGTCCTGGAAAACTAGGACGGGCCAACGCAGCTGGAAAAATTCATTACCACAACATGAATAATAACCTTTATTATTTTACACGGAACTCTTCATTTCATTGCAAGATATTTCATTTTTGTGACTCTCGAGGATTTTTGACAGCAAGCAAGTTCGGTTGGGGCGACTTGTTCAAGGAAAATACGCCCTGGCACATGTGGGGCGACTTTGTAAATTGACAATTCGACTGGTTTGAGCAACATGAACGAACAAAATTCATTGGTTGTTATAAGCCACAAAGAGTTCAGAAACGCTCCGAAATACCCACCCAGCATCCAGAACATAAGGTGCATTACTCATCTGTGCAAATAGGCTGCCCAAGTTGGATACAATTGTTACTCAAACTGGCTCTTTCCTTGCGTTTTTCAGCAATCCACGTACAAAAACAAATAGAAATCAAGATGGCCGTCTAAAGTCTGACCTCAACTGACCTTAAATGGGCTCGATCAAAACTTTAGAAGCAGATCTTTTCAATGAAATGTTTTGATGAAAATGTCGTTTTTGATGAATCAAATAGATATTGAGGGGTTAACTATTGAATTCAATATAAAAAAGTAACAACGCTGTTAGATTTTACTGGCAAAATGGTATGAATATGGAAATTCAAAGAGGATACAGACAGATCAAGGGTACCGACAAGTAATCGACAGGTAGGCCTACACGCGTACACGTGTACTGTCATGTGGGTGCTAAGTTAATTGATTGAGAGGGGGCGGTGGTCTGCTTTGAGCATAGTCAAGAGTTTTCAGCGGTGAATATGGCTTCAGGTAGTTGCCAGACCTTTGAAGATAAGCATTTCTTGAGAATTTGAAAAACAGTTTGTATTTCACCGTCTGCTATTGTGTGTAGGCACTGACTAGCTTTAAAAGTTTTGTGTTATGTTTATGAGGATGCCACTCGACTGGTTGAAAACATTTTGTTAGTTTCTGCCTGCACCCAACTTAGTATGGAGCAAGTCGTTTGTAAAGCGTAAAAAGCAAATGAAAACTTGAGAAGAAAGCAGAACTTGAGAGAGACACCATCTCTCAGACTGGGAATTCACAATTGCAATTTCACTTTATATTTTTGTTGGTTGGCAATAGATTTTTTTTATGTGTAGGCTTACATCCTGAAATTGTTTGTTTGTTTGTTTGTTGGGTTGTTTGTTCGTTTTTTTCATACACTTGTCTAGCATTTTACTTTGTACAGTAGGACATAAAGAGCATTTTTTAATTATTCACTTGTGATGCAAAACATGGTACAGAATTATATATTTCAGTGGAAGGCATATTTATTTAAGTATTTCCGTTTCAGTCCCTTGGAGCAATTCACGTATGCCTTACCGCCATTCACGGCGCTACGCAGGCAAGATCAAGGCCATCATCTTTGACTGGGCCGGCACTGTCGTGGACTGTGGCGTCTTTGCTCCTGCCCTGACGTTTGTAGAGATCTTCAAGAGGGAAGGGGTATCAATTACGGACGAGGAGGCCAGGGGTCCCATGGGCACCCACAAACGGGTGGGTCAGTTGGTGGATCCACGAGGCCCCGCCCTTCCCTGATGCTTTATCAGTCATGTCCTTTATCGCACAGCCGTCTGCCTGGCATTTGCCAAAAATACATATTGCTGCACATGGTATAACCCTGGAGAGGTTTATTTGTTTGAGTGAATTCCTCCGTCCATAGTGGACGGAGCTCAGTGGATAAATCTGTAATCCAGTTGCCAAAAAATTTGGATTATGGAGGATTTTCAATCATATGGTTTTTGATGGTCAGTATTCAATTTCGAAGTTGCTCAACATTCTGGCTGACATGAGATTGCCAATTGAAATACACGGATTCCAAAATGCATGCGCCTCCATGGACATGCCTTTGCCCGTCATGTTACGTCACGTGAAAAACCTCTGGGGATCTAACCAGCCAAGCCATGTCCCCTACCTTGCCCCAGTACAGACACTCCTCCTCCCTGCTGGTCACTGTTCGTCTTCCCACAACGGGTCCCCTTCCTTCAACAGACTGGACACGCCCATTTTCACAGTGTTACTGTTAACCCCTCCTTCCCCGTCAACAAAAAGATGGCGATGAAGCTTTCTGCATCGGTTCCCGTAAATCTAATACTTTTTAATGTGAAGATATGACTTAATGCTATTAAGCAGTCACATATATAGTTCCTCTTTGGCAGCTTTGATTTACGGTTCTTCTTTGACAGGTCCACATCCAGAAGGTTCTAGAGTTGTCCTCAGTCCGCCGTCGGTGGGTGGAGTCACATGGCAAACCGCCCACAGATGAGGACATCGAAAGGATGTACCAGAACTTTGTCCCTCTGCAGTGTGAAGTTCTGAAGGAGCACTCCCAGATGATAGAAGGTGCAAACTCAGTGCTCGGAGTCATACCACAGTTTTGGAAGGAAATGCGAAAACGATGGAAGATTTTGCTGTGGAATTCGTGCATCGCATTCAGAGTTACAGTGGACAAATTTTAAAGAGTAGAGACAGTTTCAGCTGGGTGGTCCAACTTTTGTCTCTCTAGTTGGTTGGAATTACATTGCAAGATTTGTAAACATTGGCCAACTGGTGACAGAGGACATTTGAAGCCTAGGGATTACATATGGAACTTAACCCTGACTTTTTTTTTTTTTTACAGGAGTTGTGGAGACAGTCAGTCATCTTCGGGTTGACCGTGGTCTGAAGATAGGCTCCTGTACGGGTTTTACCTCACCCATCATGGCCAATCTGAAAGAAATTGCAGCAAGCAACGGATTTACCCCAGATTTCATCGCGACAGCTGACCTGGTCCCCCAAGCACGGCCTTGCCCCCACATGGTGTGGCTGAATGCCATCAACATGAACGTGCATCCCATCGAGGCTATCATAAAGGTACAAAGAATTTTTTGTCCTGATTTTTCTGCTTTGAGGATCTTGTTCCTGCCTGTGTGGGACCAGCTCATTGAACATTGCTAACAAAAGGAAATTAAAGGCATGCAACATAAAAACGTGATTGTTGTCTGGTGCAAAGAAAAGGAATGAATTTATCATATCTCAACTTGACAAAATTGGAAATCAAGCAAAAAATATCAGAAAAGTGAGCTGTCCGGGGTCATTTATTCACAGGTGGATGACACAGTGGATGGGATACGAGAAGGGCTGGCCGCAGGATGCTGGACAGTGGGTGTAGCCAAAACGGTAGGTCCATAAAAGGCTTTCAAAAACTGGGGAGGATGGAAACATTTGTTCCAATTTTCATGCATGCAGGTCTGGAGAAAAATAATGCTGTTCTTTGGATCTTGGAATTGAGGTGTCAATAGGCAGACAACTTATCAGTTTGTAAAATTCACAGAGGGCCTGTTTGTTTCACACAGATCTGGATTGTGATCAGTGATCCCAAAGCTGGTTCGTGCTGTCCATTAGGTGGGTTCTAGTGTCAGTGAACTAGAGCAAGATCACTGATCGTGATCCGGATCTGCTTGAAACAAACACCCCAGAAGGGTGTATTGATGTGATCAAAGAGAGAGGTTCTTTAGATATTTACAACACGGCAAACATTTTCACTTCTTTGTACACACTTCGGACTCTGTTTGCTGAGACAATTATGGAGCACTCATCTTGAACCATAAGCTAACAGAGTGATGCCGGGAAAAATCGAAGAGTGCTGCCAGGAGTGTCACGAGAAGAGCGCCCTCTGTTGGTCATGCGCAAACTAGTTAGGTCTTAATTTGTAAAATATCGCCTTCCCCCGGCTCGTAGGGGAACTACATGGCTGCCAGCGAGAAGCAACTGGCCGAGATGGACGGAGCAGAGTACGAGCGCCGCCTGCAGCGCGCCTACGACATCCTTGCGGAGTGCGGCTCGCATTACGTCGTGGACAGCGTGAAGGACCTGCCGCCGGTCATTGACGATATAAATCGCAGGATGACATCAGGCGACAGGCCATAGTTGACAGTAATGCAGAGAAGACCTAGTTCCAAAGGAACCTGTTTCTGGTTTTTTTTTTGTCTTGTCTGCGGCAAAGCGTCAAATTGAAAAATTTATTTCATCCATGCCAGTCCAGTACTAGAAATGTGTTTGATCAAAACCTGATTTCTTTTCCGTAACCAGTTACATATATATTGGATTAAAATTCAGCATAGAAATACTGTGCACTGAAAAAATTTTTGCAAGAATTTTGCCTCCTTGTGAACATAATGCTGCTATTTGTCTTTTGTACAAGTAAGAGTATATTTAATGAGGTTTTCTTAAATTAGTTTTATAAATTGATAATACAGTGGAACGCCGCTGTAACCAACACAACGGTGTCCACGCTAAATGTTTGGTACAGCGGTGGTTCGGTATAGCGAAATTAACTACCGAACGTTTCGTTGCCATGTTGAATGGCACCCTCTCTTGTCTAACTGAAGTGCACCCTCTTGTGATACTATGATTCGCTGTTTTTGTGATGTTTCGCTGTTGCATTCATGTTCAAAGTTTCTAGGAATGTATCTGTTGATTGTTTTTGTTTTTCATTAAATCTTGAGGTACAAAATTGACGATTAGTTTAGCCTGACAGTCATGAAGCTACCGCTCAGGATCGATCTCTGATGCATGCTGTGGCGAATCTTGGTTGATTTGCAACTGCATAATGTTCGGTAGGTTTTGTGCACAAAATAGTGGGAGCCAAGGACAATGTTCGGTACAGCCGAATGTGTGGTATAGTAGTGCTTGGTATAGCGACGTTCCACTGTAGGTATAAAAAAGAAAACTATCCAACCACTCTGCAACGAGTCTACTGTCTTGAGACTGGGATGTAATTAACTGAACATCTGAAGAAAACAATACCCACAGTTCCCATGAAGGAAGTAGTATTTCTTACTCTGAATTTTCTTTCGCCAGTACAAGGAATTTCGACGTTCAAAAATAGAGGAACACAGGAACTTCCGGTTGAACAGGAAAGAGCTCTTCAAGAGCCGAACCTGGCTTGAGTCGCTGATGACGAACACAAACTGTTCCTCTGATTGTAAACCCGGGCGATGATCAGCAGGAGACTTTCTGAAGGAAATTTTTCATTCCTTTTACAACCACAAGGAAGACAATGTGCATTTGGGCATACATGAACTCTGGTTTATTACCAACAGTTAAGAGTGACAATGAAGTGTTCACTTTTTAAATATGTCTTGGGGAAAAATGCAAAAGAATTTGATACTATTCCACGCCACAGAGAAAACGTGGCTAAGGACCAGTCACGTGGGGCTGAAGAAATCAGAGAAAAATCCTTCAAAGTTAAATGGCCAAGAATTGTCTGGGAAGTGAGAATAAGTTATAACATCCGTAATAATGGCTGGAAACCTACCTTTGCTAATTGTTTTTTTTTTATCAGCCAAATTATTCACCGAAAGCAGCTGTGATTATGAGTGCATTATTTCAAATGTGAGTTTGAGTGAACTGACGCCAACTTGAGCAACATTGTTTTGTGGTGTCAAATAAGCAAACTGGAAAGCAACGACCACTGAAACTTCACACACAGTAACTCAAATTAAAAATAAAAAAACATTGAAAAAAGTTATCTTCTTGGGAGGAGCACACTAGCCTAGTTGTACGTCATGTAGCGTGGTGTGGAACTAAACTTGGCGTAGGCCTTGATGACCTTGTTGATGGCTTCCCGGAAGTCCTTCTCCGAGGCCACCTTTCTCCGGGCCCGGATGGCAAACATGCCGGCCTCCGTGCAGACGCTGCGGATTTCAGCGCCTGCAACAGAACACAAGATACGAACAAATCCGTGAAAGATATCGCAATAAAAGTAGAGCCTTTTCAGGATTTTCCTTTCAGAGGACGAAATCTTTTGAGGCACAGTGTTTTTAACGACTTGAACCATACTAATCACTGCTAGGTGTGTCTTTTCTAAATTTCTGTGGAATCAAACTTTACGGTAGTGTTCACTGGAGAAGTTTTGAAGAAATAAAAAAAAACAACACAAATTGTAAGTTTGATATTATTTTGTTTATGGTAAGTGAAACCCCTTTTGAATTCAAAGGAATACGAAGCTCGGGTTGTAAAAGGCTTGCGGTAGCATATTGTGCTCAATCTTTTTCCTGTTGCGCATGATTCTGGGAAGTGGCATGCAAACCAAATCAACTGAAGTAATGAAATAATCAATGCCTCTGTGTAAAATTACTTGTTGAAGCCAAAGGTACATTTCGGATGCTATTCTGTGACCAAATTTATCCAATTCTGAGTCGCCGGTGTGAGTGAACTGACTCTAGAGCAGATTGATCAATGCCATGAAGCCACATCCCCTACCTGTGCAGTTGGGGCAGAGTCTTGCTAGCAGCTCGTAGCGGATGTCTCTCTCCACGCTCATGGAGCGGGCGTGGATCTTGAAAATGTGGGTCCGCCCCTGGAAAAGAGAGATAATTTCAAGTGTTTGGAAGTCTGGCCATGAAAATGATCAAATAATGGCTAAAACGACACAATGACGCAATAGTAATCAAAATTTCACAAAAATTAAAGTTTTTTTAATTAGGAACAGGAAAAGCAACTCAAATCTTAGTTTTGGTGACCTTTTCAACAGCTTTTTGATATTTCTTGAAGATAGGAGGCTGAGCCCGTACAAGTTATTTCTCTCTGTGTCTTGGATTTTTGCCATCAAGTGTCAGCTAATGAGAATACAAAATGTAAAAAAATCACCTCCAAGTCTGGAAGCCCGAACTCCACCTTGCGGTCCAGCCGGCCCGGCCGGACCAGGGCCGGGTCTAGGGTGTCGGGCCGGTTGGTGGCCATCAGCACCTTGATGTTGCCCCGGGGGTCAAAGCCGTCCAGCTGGTTGATCAGCTCCAGCATGGTGCGCTGGACCTCGTTGTCACCCCCGGCCCCGTCGTCGAACCGGGCACCTGAGAGAGGAGGGGGGGGAGAGACGAAAATAACCAGAAGGATGGGGAGAAGTATCTCAGAACCCCCTCCGACACCGACCGCTGGACCGATGACAGAGGGCCAAGTCTTAGGGCAATTACTGAACGGAGTAAAGGGTGGTCTTAATTGCCCAACCCCGATCTTAAAAAAAAAGCCACTAAATTGAAGGATTAGGGTTTAATAGATAATTCAATGGAAATGACTGGGAATTGAACGTGAGGGGTACGGGCAGGCTTAGGGCCAGGGATAGGGAAGGTAACCCCTTAACGCCGGGATTCTTTTGACCGCGACTGCTGGGCTGCGGTATGCCTAGTATGCAAAGCCTTGTCCAGCAGCAGGCCTACATGGAAACCGCAGGTGCATGATGAATGGAATGTATGTGTGGTATGCACTAATCTTCACACAAAGCTGCGGCTGT
Source organism: Acanthaster planci (assembly GCF_001949145.1). The sequence continues at coordinate 1,098,925 of NW_019091445.1, forward strand.
TGCCGTCTACCAGCGTTAACCCCTTCGCTACGGAGGACTGCTACTACCGCGCCGTTGTGTGAGGATTAGTGCACACCGCACATACAGTCTATTCACCATGCAGCTGCTGGTTCAATGGGGCCTGCTGATGGACAGAGCCCTCCATTCAGGGCATACCACAGCCCAGCAGTCGCGGTCAAAATAATCCCGCCGTGAAGGGGTTAACGAAGTGGGTTAAAGGTACAGGCTAAATTTGCTTACAGGATTTACTGAACAGGATCAGCTCCATTAGCATCACTCAATACGACCCTTATGAAATCACCAATTCTGCTCGTCCCACTACTGGCATAAGCAGACCGGTAAACAAAAAACCACGGTCACGCATCTTGCTCGAGAACAACAAGTCGCTTGGGGTAATACTGTCTTACCTCCGATGGCGTCAATCTCGTCGAAGAAGATGAGGCAGGCCTTTTTGGTGCGGGCCATCTCGAAGAGCTCACGCACCATCCTGGCTCCCTGTAATAGATGACATCATAGGCGTCATCAAATGTTGGGCAAGTGATATGTAACTGTACAAATTATGGGCAGTCGATATAATTGCGACTAAAGGGTTAATGTGAGCTTGGGGATACCTTCATATTTACTTGTACGCCAGGTACCAATGCCTGATCTTAAAGCAATGCATAAATGGCATGTAAAAGAATGGTATACATAACTGATCACTGTCTCACAACAACTTTTTCGTTCAATACCGTGTGGGTTCACCTTTCTGATTGTCAACTAAGTAAAACAGCACAGTTGGCTTCCTTCCATAAACGGGTAAGCACTAAACCATCCCAAAATGTCGTCAGATTTACAAAGATTATAGCTGAATGCGGCCGCTTCACAATAGTGCGCCACCAAGAGTTTGCAACGCGTTGGCCAATCACAAGGCGCGAAATTTGTCGACCCAATGTGCGTTTGGAAGTTTGGAACGGGTTGACAAATTCTGCGCATTGTGATTGGCCAACGTGTTGCAAACTCTTGGTGCCGCACTATTGTGAATCGCCTTTACTGCTGAGTTTGGTTAGAACCATTAAATTAATAACACGGTACAGGTAGCTTGGGAGCAACTTCACTCCGAGGGCATTGAAGGCCGGTTAAGGATGAAGTGGTCGCTGCTGTGAATCAGACGGCTCACCTCCCCGACGTATTTCTGGACAAGCTCCGATCCAATGACCCTGATGAAGCAGGCGTCCGTCCGGTTGGCCACCGCCCTGGCGCACAGGGTCTTGCCGGTGCCTGGAGGGCCATAGAGCAGGACACCCTTGGGGGGCTCAATGCCCAGGTTCACAAACTTCTCCGGCTGAAGAAAGGAAAGAAAATTCAAACCGGAGGCTGAGATTGAGAAATGGAGAGAAATCTGCAAAAATATGCAGCCGAGGGGTTATACCAGCAATCAGATAAATACATGTACATGAACAGTAACTGTTCTTGGCCTTTATTAGCTGATAAGGCATGAAACCTTTCTCAAATGGCTGCGATTTCATCCATCGTACACCCGTCAGCAAGGGTTTTGTGATTTAACCTCTAGAAACCCAAGGAAAAAACCTAAAACACATAGGAGATCTGATACCTTCCTTGCATTCAAAGTCACTGATTTCCGTTATCGTGATTAGAAAATGTACCTGGGTCCTGCTGATTTGATTGGTTTTTCTAAAAACAGCTTCACAACATTGCAAACCTTCAGGGAGTTTCGTTTCTCCTTCACCGTGCTTCTGTCACCAGCCTTTTTCATTAGGAAGGCCTACGGCTTCACGAGGCTATTTTGAGGGGCTGTTCTGTCTTTCAGTATAAACTAAATTCAACGTCTAACACAATGAAATGACCACAGGCAAGTCTTACATGTAGGAGAGGTGTCTCCACAACCTCCCTCAGCTTCTCAATCTGCTCTTTACAGCCTCCGATGTCGGAATACGTCACGTCCGGCTTTTCCTCGACCTACGTCGCATTGGACACACACGCACACAAACAAAAGTGACAGGTGTATTTCACCGAACTCAGTTGAAAATTCAGAAGAAAATTCCGATTGTAGGATACTATTAAAGCACAAATTGATGGCTACTCAATGCTTGTTTACCAGAGAGAAAGTCGAGATTCCTGCTGTTTTGGATCCTCAAGCTGACGGAACTTACAAACCACAATGGCTCCAGTTCTTACAAATTCCTACCTTGAGTTTCAGATATTGTGGGGGGGAGAAAGCAATGGATAATTTTTGCCCCAACTTCTGAAAACTATCAATTTTTATGACTGTATCCCCACTTCACACTCTGCTGCTGTCGGAAACATACGCATAATGACCTCCATTTTTTCCGAGCATTTAGCCACTGGGTTAATAAACTAAGATGAACTTAAACCCACAAATCAATGCCTGTGAGGACAGAAAGCAATTGACGAAGACAAGGACCCACACAGCCTGAGAGATTAAACAATGCCTGAGTTCTTTACCTGCATCATTGTCACCGTCGGGTCGATCTTCGGAGGTAGAGGGATGTGAATCTGATATTTATTTCTGTCAACCCTGATGATCAAAATGGGAGAGAAGCAATTAGTCTCTTGAACCTTTAAGGATGTGAGTGCGCATACAAAGGTTTTCTGGAGCCAACGTACCCAACTCTCATGCCCTCCTCAATATCGGTGGGTGCCACGTTGTCATGGAGATCCACCACAAACTTGGCAAACTGTTTGACGTTGATGATGTACTTGGCGTCTTCGCTGTCGGCGTTGATGATTTTGGTGCACCGCGCCACCTGTTGAGATGACAGATGCATCACTCCTAACACTTCAAATTCGAGAGTGATCGGGGATAGATCTACGGCCATTTCCGAATTCCGTCTGACCTCGGTACTGATGACGTCACACTTTGTTAAGGCTTGTGCTTCCTATGGTGCAATTAAGCGGACCACAGACTCCCACTGGCTCCAAAGGGGGTGCATGCATAAACAACTGTGACGTCACTGGTCTGTAGGCCCATTACCAGCAATCATACTTGATACACATCCCTATGGAAACCAGCAGCTTGCAGTTGAATCTGTGACTGTCGGGGGAGTCAGATTGGCACACCAGTACTTTTCCCACCTTCTACATGTACATCTGTGACCCTGCTTCGAATCCCACCCGGGCCCACTGGACTCGGCGGATATTACCCGCAATAGGGATCTAGGGTTTTCCTCCCCACTTTATTAAAAACGGGACAATTCCTCAATCTCTTCTCTCTGTGGGTTCCCTAAGGCTTTTAAGCTTTGCGTAGGGCTTGCGTGGGTGCACTTGGAGGAATCCTTGGTTTCACCGATTTCCGGGGTTGTTGCTCGGTCCCAAATCTCTCTAGGTGATCCACCAAGTTCATTCCCTTACCTGCAGCGGCTGTTCACTCTGCAGGGTCTGCTTGTCTGCCTGGAGGTCCCACAGCGCTGGATTGGCTAGACCCGTGTCCGATTCTTTGATACCTGAGTTGACAGAAACATACAATACTGGCTAACGACTCAACAGAATGAAAACTGTGCAACACATTAAGGGGTGATACGAAAAGCGGATGGAAAATCATTTGAGAGTGTGTCTTGTCTCCACAGAGGTCTGTCAGTTCCATATGCATTTCCAGGTTGTGAGGACAAAAATTACAAGCCTTTAACGGCAAAATGAAAAACCTGTGACCTCTGTCTTTCATCTCCTGACCCCATTTTCACCACAAAATTCAACAAGACTTAAATGATTCAAATCTGATATTGCGGTAAACTCTATAAGAAAAGTTATGCTAACGAACTAAAGTTACTGCACAAACTTAAGGATGCCGTCAAAAACTTCACTCTGGTTGAAAACGCGGCAGATCAGCATTTGAAATATGTTAATAAAGACATGAAAGATCAAGATTTTCCTTTCAGGTATCGTACATGTCCATGAGATTTGAAAGAAACCGGGGAAAGCAACTCCAAAAAGATTTCCTTCATTTGTCCAAACTCTGAAATGAAGAAGGCATAGGCACGGTACCTGTGAGTTCATTGACTTTCTTCATCGCATTCTGGATGTCCTCCTCGACCGTTTTGATGAGGGACGTGTATGGTCCTGCCCCCTGTTGGGAACAAAATGGGGCAATCGACTCTACACCCTCCAGGTCAGCTTTGAGATTCAGCAGATTTGGCATGATTACGGAGAGTACAGTGAAGAAGCTGTATTACTTGGCATGGGGCTGGATGGCCCTCGTTTGGGCCATTCAGAAAGGTTCCAAGCAAGTGTGCCCTTGGGGTGATCAATAATTCCCTGATGTCTAAGGAATCGTCGCAGCAGCTAGTAAACATGGAACCACTGAAGATTTGTTCGGGTAAAATTTATAAGTCGCCAAAACGAGCACTGGGCATGTTCAGTTGCCATGCTGGCGCAAAAGCAAAACTATGAATAATAATAACACATACTTGTAAAGTGCCATCTATCAAGAAAACTATTCCGAGGCGCTAATTGTCATTATCCTTGGACACTGGGCTCACATCATCTGAACATTTCTGAAACCATTTGAGCTCCCTGGGGAGGATACCAGCCCGGTGCTGCCATTTTAGCGCAAACGGCTAAACAACCGTGCCTGCCCTCACAGGTACCCATTTACTCCTGGGTGCAGAGAGGCACACGGGGGTAAAGTGACTTGCCCAGGATCACAACATGCTGCCACCAGCTGGATTCGAACCCCTGACCCTATGATCAGAAGCTACAAACCCTAACCACTAGGCCACATACCCCCCTCCCAAATATCAGAAACGGGTCCATAGTCCAATATCTGCTTTCTTAGTGCTGGATTGTCAGAGATTGGATCAGCACAGATGCCTTCGAGCCTCAAGTGCCACTTACATATGTCTTCAGAAGTGCAATATCTCCTTCGTCCAACGCTGTGGCATGGGAGAATAAAAAAGAAATTTTGAGTGTGATTAACAGACACTGAAACAAGCATGACGAGGCCAAAAGTAAAGAAAGTACATGTAATCATGAATTGACACTAAATAAGTTCCATATGCAGACATCACCTTTTTCCCTGCAGCTGTTCATTAGCCATAAGAAAGCACTAATTTAAAAACATTTAGAATTTTGCAGATTAACCCCTTGACGACGGGAACTTTTTCTGAAAGCCGACTCCCAGAATTCCAGCCCCACTTGGCTATGAAGGCCACCTGCCAAACCCCAAATTCTCGGTTTGTGGCCCTGCGTGCTCTGCACACTTTGAATTACACAGTGAAAAGGTATTGTTCGGTGGCATGCGGCTCTACTCACACTTCCATATTCCTGTTGCCTGTTTTCAAAGTGGTGACTATTGTGGAGTTGGTGATTATGATGCACATTCAGTCTTTTCATTTTTGGGCTACACACAAAGGCCAATCACCATATACACAACAGCCAGGGTTTGCCTTCTTTCACCGTGTTCACTCGAGCGTGGGCCGAGAGTAATAGCTGAAAAGCGGGCTGAGGATCTCAATTTTTACGGCGGCTTTTACCGTCATCCGTCGCGAAGGGGTTAAGGAAAGAGTTCCATACAGAGCTCGTATNTTTTTTCCGTTTGTTTTCCTAACCTCATCCAAATGAAAGCTGAGCTACGATTGGTCACTGGAATGGAAGCAAATTGGACTGATCACAGTGCGGGTCTCATTTGTGGGTGACAGGAAAACAAAAGGAAAAGACAGGAGCTGTGCTGTGATTGGTCAAGCTATCACACAGCTGAAAGTTACTGAGAGTACATGCTGCTGAATTTCTGTTGTTTGGATGGGTAAAATGCTCATGACTTTCACCATTTTAATGAGGATATAAGGTGAATAAACATCCCCATCTAACTTCACCAAAAAGGCATGTGTGAAATTGGGTTGCACAAATAGCTGTGATGAAAGAGTAAATTGGCACAATCAAAACCGCCAAAATGTGTTTATGGGAGTTGGTACATGGCTATCTGCTAGGTTTGTATGAACCTTACACTTCTGGAAGTACCCCAGTATTATGAGACTGGTGTGAGAAAATTGAAGTATTTCCTCTATAAATGTTTCATACGGTACCCCCAGAACTCAGAAATTCTTGTTCTGCCATGTGAGTGTGGCGGACGACAGACCCTAGAGTTCTAGGGGTCCCGGTAGGCTACATGTAAATGCTTTGATATCCACTTTCGGACGGCTAATAAACCCTGTAAGAGAAAATAATTGATATGGAATTCCTACCCTGAGACAAGTCTCATGGATTTGGGCAAGGACTAGAGTGTCAACACAAGGCAAGGTCTAGTGCCAATGTGAACATGGGGATTGAGAATTTGAGGTCCCCACAAGTTTTCTCATTTTAGTCGGTGCAAAACTGGTCATTCCCCCGAAAAACCAAAGGCAATGCTGTCTGAACTGCCCCGTAAATTGTAAATGTGACTTTCTTACGGATAAACCAGCCATGGAAATTTGACTCCACTATATGTCATGTGTTAAAACACCCCCAGTTTCCCCTCATACTTTCCCTCAAAACTCAAAATCCTGCCCTCTTTTCGCAACATCAACCCTACCTGCCAACAGTTATTGAGCATGATGTCATGATCATCTACCTAGAGGAATCCAAAAGTTAAAATGTTGGTCTCCCTCTTCTTATTGGAACGGGATCCCCAAATTAACAATCCCTGTGAGCTGGTGAGCATGATGAGCGATGATGTTTGTGATTTCTGTAGTAGTGGAACTGATAATAGAGGGATTTCACATTAGCGCCGTCTGCGCATATCTGCATCAAAACCGAGGCTCTCTGTGTTGAACTTCATCGCGGGCGCCCGCAGAGTCGACACAGTACATGCAGCATCCAGTTCGTAAATGTGACGCCACTTCAGTTTAAACCACGCCCACTGCACAAGATACACGACCATCGCAGGTACGTTAGTTTGCGGTAAATTGCCATTATTTTTTCTTTTGATTTTACATTTCAAGTCATCCTGAAAGACTCTTCCACAAAAATTTGCAGCCTGAAAAGTCTGAATTTAACATACCTTTATGTATTTTGAGTCTTGACTCCTTACTTTCAATTGTCTGATTGTATTAAGAATTGAAGCTGACACATACAGCCTCGTTTTCAAACATGGAAGTGTGCAGATCGACGCTAAAAACGTCGAATTGGGATCCCTCTATTACTATAGTATTAGGCCTTGGACATAATGAACTTTCGTTCAAGAATCAACTTCCACATTGATTGGTTACCTAGCTTCTAAATCCTACAGCATTTGACCATACCCTCTCCTTTAATATAAATTATAAATCATGCCATGAGAAGTTCAGAACTTCATGTTGCCATTTTTGTTACGTTACTCAGCAAAATTGACTTGCTTTCAATGCTTGATGCATGATGATTGAGAAAACAAACAAATGAATCCTATAAACATGGCAAAAATACCTTGAATTGGCTTATCTTCCTTTTCCTCTTCATTCTTCACCTTTCGCATGTCATTTCCTAAATGGTCCGGCATGGTGACGTTTAAATTAAGAACTGGAAAANCTTTTTCCATTTGTTTTCCTGACCTCATCCAAATGAAAGCTGAGCTATGATTGGTCACTGGAATGGAAGCAAATTAGACTGATCACAGTGCGGGTCTCATTTGTGGGTGACAGGAAAACAAAAGGAAAAGATAGGAGCTGTGCTGCGATTGGTCAAGCTATCAAACAGCTGAAAGTTACTGAGAGTACATGCTGCTGAATTTCTGTAGTTTGGATGGGTAAAATGCTCATGACTTTCACCATTTTAATGAGGATATAAGGTGAATAAACCTCCCCATCTGACATCTAACTTCACCAAAAAGGCATGTGTGAAATTGGGTTGCACAAATAGCTGTGATGAAAGAGTAAATTGGCACAATCAAAACCGCCAAAATGTGTTTATGGGAGTTGGTACATGGCTATCTGCTAGGTTTGTATGAACCTTACACTTCTGGAAGTACCCCAGTATTATGAGACTGGTGAGAGAAAATTGAAGTATTTTCTCTATAAATGTTTCATACGGTACCCCCAGAACTCAGAAATTCTTGTTCTGCCATGTGAGTGTGGCGGACGACAGACCCTAGAGTTCTAGGGGTCCCGGTAGGCTACATGTAAATGCTTTGATATCCACTTTCGGACGGCTAATAAACCCTGTAAGAGAAAATAATTGATATGGAATTCCTAACCTGAGACGAGTCTCATGGATTTGGGCAAGGACCAGAGTGTCAACACAAGGCAAGGTCTAGTGCCAATGTGAACACGGGGATTGAGAATTTGAGGTCCCCCCAAGTTTTCTCATTTTAGTCGGTGCAAAACTGGTCATTCCCCCGAAAAACCAAAGGCAATGCTGTCTGAACTGCCCTGACCCTGTTTGGGGGAAATTTCAAATTGTAAATTGTGAATGTGACTTTCTTACTGATAAACCAGCCATGGAAATTTGACTCCACTATATGTCATGTGTTAAAACACCCCCAGTTTCCCGTCATACTTTCCCTCAAAACTCAAAATCCTGCCCTCTTTTTGCAACATCAACCCTACCTGCCTACAGTTATTGAGCATGATGTCATGATCATCTACCTAGCGGAATCCAAAAATTAAAATGTGCGTCTCCCTCCTCTTATTGGAACGGGATCCCCAAATTAACAATCCCCGTGAGCTGGTGAGCATGATGAGCGATGATGTTTGTCATTTCTGTAGTATTGGAACTGAGGGATTTCACATTAGTGCCGTCTGCGCATATCTGCATCGAAACCAAGGCTCTCTGTGTTGAACTTCGTCGCGCGCCCACGGAGTCCATACAGTACATGCAGTATCTAGTTCGTAAATGTGATACCACTTCAGTTTAAACCACGCCCACTGCACAAGATACACGGCCATCGCAGGTATGTTAGTTCGCGG
>NW_019091445.1:1108387-1134982 GCF_001949145.1 Acanthaster planci
CCGTCAATAGCGCCCTCTACTGGTGTATTGGTTGAGCGTGTTGGTGAATGAACCAGCCGCTTGTTAATTGTTGTATATAAGTCAGGAGTCCAGGCGAATTTTATTAAGTCAGGTCTGTCCGGGTTACGTCATTAAGTTTCGACCAATCAGATTAGCCATCATCTCGACGAAGACCAAAAATTGGGGGACGGTATACTTCGGTCCCAACGGACTCGTCCCTAGCCGCTCAGGGACGCTCCGGCGTGCCGTCCGACGCGCCTCGAGGAGGAGGGCGCCTTCGTCGGAGGGGCGCGGCGTCACACAATTTTTAGGGGTTTCACAACCCCACGCACGAGTTTTGTTTATTCGCCCTTCGCCCAAAACACCCTCAAAATATGCGTAAAACTATGCGCTCAGCTCTCAATGCAGCCGTCCGTAACTATGCAAAATAGGCCCACGGGCTGGATGTTTTTGTGAATGAAATAAACCGAGTTGGACGCCAAAAGTCTCAAAGTCCGTTATTTATGAAAATATATAAAATATATAAGAAGCAGCGAACTTCCGACCAGTTTCGTTGACCCCAGTCACCTCCAAGCTTCTTGGGCACATAAATATTGCACAGTCATATTATGAATCATTTTGATAAACATCACATTCTGACTGACTGTCAACATGGCTTTCGAGCTAAAAGGTCAACAGAAACTCAGCTCATTCTCCCAATTCATGACCTCACTAAAGCTCCAGATGAGAAACGAACACACGATGTTGCTATTAGACTTCACAAAAGCGTCCGACAAAGTCCCTCAAAATCCACAAACTCAAATATTATGGAGTGAGAGGGTCACTGGCTACATGGATCGAGAGCTTTCTGATGGGTCGAACTCAACAGGAAGTGAAAGAATACATAAACAAAGTCGTTTTTGCACAGGCAATTACAAACATACACCAGGAAAGCCACTAAAATTCTCAAGGAACTTGGCTGGGAACCCTTGGAAACGAGAAGGAAAATAAGAAAACTCAGCATGATTTAAAAGATGGAAAATTATATGGCCGAAATACCCTCAACAACTACATTCACAAAACAAGGAGGCAGTCAAGGAAACACCACAAACAGTTTCGTCATATCCGATCCTCTACTCTAGCCTTTGGAAGCAGTATTTCCCATAGGCATAAATGGAATGTGTTGCCTGCAAATGTCATTTCTTGTACTTCACTGGAGACATTTAAGGAAGGGTTAGTTAAGTTTTTTAACAATAATGACAGTTTGGACGATCCGCGCAATGCGCAGGCCAGTATGATGTGTCAAAACGGACATTTATTTTGCCGGCTCGACTATACGGATACAGATATCTCTATGTAGAACGTGATCACTCCCAATGATATAGCACCTCTTATTGTAAAATGCCTACAGGATCGCAAAATATTAATAAGCTCCCTTTATTTGCCTATTGGACATAATACCGAACCAACATTTTCCATGGTAGGATCAGGGCAAGTCCTAACGTATTTTGCAAAATCGGGAAGATGACTAGCTATAATAGGGTGGGAAAAAACTAGTAATTTTCGTCTAAAGATACTTCGTGGGCACCAATTAAATAAAGAAAAAAAGATTCCACATTCCAAAATTTCTGCAGGTTATGTTTGCCATCCAAGGGCTCTAGAAGCGGCCAATATTCAGAGGTCAAGTTTCAGGCTGTATTAAACCGAACTTCGTGACGTCTTAATTTTGATCCTTCCGAAGAGAGCCTCGGGTGCCATTTACCCCCTCAGGTGTACCGTAAAACAATATGGACTCATACACCGCAGGCAACAATGTGTTTGCGATACCTTTATTGCAATTCACACCTGTGACAAAATAGGAAGTGAATAGAGGGGTTTACATCGATTAACATTAAAACTAAAAGCATTCACTATGTAGAGAGTTATAAACAAATGACAAAAACATCAGACCAATTAACGGGAAAGAAAAAAAGAAAGGATGGGGCGGATTGGGACCTAGGATTCGGGCACAAAAACAGGGGTGCAACCCTGAAGAGGCCTAACAAGCTTAAGGTAAAAAAAAAAGTTGATTAAAGGAATATTGAAATATTAGTGAAAACAGACGGTTTAAAAACATCATGTATCCATATTGAGCTAGCATTGATATTACTTTTGAGCTCCAATTAAAGATTGCAGACCAGTCTGTCCCATAAGAACTGTTCAGGCACGAGGACAGTTACGGGCTAATAGAAAATTGCGCAGGAGAAATATTTGTAAAAAAGGGGTGGGGGAGTGCTAATGGTAAATCAGGAAAAAATATTTTAACGTCGCCGCTTTTGTGGGTCTCGTACACGTCTGAAAAAGGCCACAAACGCTTGTAATCTGGTCCAGTGGCTTCCGGCCTCTATTACACCTCAAAACCGGTGAACACACACGGAGTTTTATGCAGGGATCAAGCAAATCTGGACTTCCTCTCACAATAGCACTGTTCCAAATCACATCAAAAACTGAGACTGGCGCGAAACTGAGGTAATGGAAAATCCAAAAAAGGCTACTGCGCCGGCGCCGCAGGCGCCGGCCCAAAGCTAACCAGCAGGGACCGGCACAGCCCCATGGAGCCACACCAGCGCCCTACAGGCCTGTCCGCGATATCATTGCACCGGGCTATAAAAACATAGAATAAACCGGACAAGGTTTCTCAATGACCATGTTAAGCTTACATCAGCAATAATTTAGGAACTAGAATTAGAAAATTGCACACCAATCTATCCTCTTAAACTGTAAAACCTTTATAGAAAAGGGAAAACTGTCTGACAACACTCACTGCGCTGCGTAAAATGGCCTTAATAGGACACCGTATGAAACACACTGGAATGCCAAACGGGTGGGTCGAGTTCCGGGTGGGACGGTTGATTTTTGACCCGGGTACAAATTTATACGATCTCCGCTCGCCCGAAACATGGCCCACTCAAAAATCAATGTTATCTCGGAACAATCAGCGTCTTGCACGAAGACACGGGAAAACCTCGTGAGAATTTGATTTTGAACAGCCGTAAAATAGCGAGACCGGGCTGACAAAGCTCAAAACAATGGAAAGTTTTGCAAAATTTATAACAGTAATACTTTCCCACAAAACAGACACGAATGTTCCTATTAAATATTAAAAAAATAAAATTAAAATTTCAGCCCAGTTGTAACCCCAGGTAAACGCAAAAGGAAGCCGTCATGTTGCATGTTGTTGAACACATCCAGTGGTAATCGGTTGTACGTTCCCGGCGGTCGAGCGGAACAACAAACAGAGCTGTTCACGAGGACAGGCCTACCGAACTCAGCCTTAGTGTCGCTAACAAATAATCTTCTAAAACGTTTTTAAAACCTGCCGTGTACCGAGAAGAAACAACGATGCCAGGGGTAAGTAGCCCAAACACTTTGAAAATCAATGACATGTTTGAATTTTATCGGCACTTAAACACGGAAACCAACCGTAGCCTACGCTATCTTCAACTTCCATATTGCGGCTGAATAACAGCAAGATATTCACCCAATATTCAGTGTGACAGGGATTAGAGTGTTATGTCATTTGGACCTTTTTTAATAAATTGATTTTAGATATTACTGATCCGACATGCTAATGCACCAAAACTCGTAAAACCATAATACATGTACTCAAATTTCATATAGGCCTATATGAACAAAGGAATGTCGCGTCGCAATTTTGCATGGATTGGCTGTTGGTTCAATGTAACGTGCATCGCCTATTCCATACGTCATGACGTTTCCAGCATAGTAATAATCATGTGTTTCTGGCGGCCACTGAGCTTATCGCTGTGCCGTGATGAAATAAATTGGCTGCTTAAATGAGCACATTTAGCTCTTTGTGCAAGTCTGTAGGTCTGCATGTAAAAACCTGACATGCCTGTAAAGACGCTCTTTGTCATTGTTGATGTAAAAATTGTTGCTTACCATTCTGCGTGCATTGAGCTCCGCATCGGAAAAAAGTACATTTTTGGCTGACCTGTCTCCAAAAAATGCGCGCTGCGCAAGAATTTTATTTTCCATTTTCGCAAAATTGGCGTCAAAACGACCGCAAGGAGTTACTCTAACTCCCATAGGCCGAACTCTTGGGGAAAAAATGCACTGCAGAAATATCGGAAAATAAGTACAGAGGGGATGAATTCTTCCTGCGACTCTTTTAAGGTCAAAGGTGACGCTACACTTATCAAAATTTTCTTTTGTATTGGTTTAATCCCTCGTTTATAGTCTTCCTTACAAGACAAAATTCCCATCGTCTTTTTATGTAATCAAACTTTGCTCGATCGTCATTCTCGGTTCCAAGGTGGGAGCATTTATGGATCATAACATTTAATAAAATTCTTCCAACTACAGTGAAAATTGCGGTATCAAACAGCCGGCCATGTCTTGCATGCAGCCACCCTATTTACACTATCATATATGATTGTTGTACATGTAGTCACACAACCAAAATGGCTTCAACAAGCAGTCTAGCATACAGTGCTCAGTGGTGCCTAACATTTACAAAAGCTATTGTAATGTTCACAAGTGCTTTGTGCGTAAAGTGCACCCAGCAAAGCCCCGGGGTTAGTCCATTAATTTAACCCGTAGATGTACAAATCAACATACTTCAGGAAAACTCCATTTTCAAAAATAGGGGTTGAAGATTTATAGGACAGTCACTACACCTCTTTGATCTAGTTGAAAAAAAAAACTTGACAGTTTGTACTCACCGTGGATCTCCATCAAGTTTAGATGACAAGCCCACAAGGCGAGGAAATGAACACTTTCAGAATATAAATCAATACATGTTTCCAAAGTTTAATGCACAATATATTCAGAATTTGAGTATATTTTACTTCCTTGGAAAAGAACTCAAAGGAAACCGACCCAAAGTCTGTATCGGAGTTTACATCTTGGCCCTAGATGGAACTCTCAATCGTCACCACAGCAAAGCCGTCACGATTACGGTCGGCTGTGAAAAATAAAAACATCGCGTCCACACCTCATCAAAGTTCTACATTTCTGAAATCATTTGAATCAGGATAAAAGTGGAATTTTGGAGCTCCTTGTCGCTTTAAGGGCATTGACATTCACCGTAAAAGCGCGAGGGCAGAATCCGTCACCGATATTCTTTTTTGATATAGGAGTAGTGCGTGTTTTCAGGCATTGTACCTTAATGGGGTTTTATGGTAAAATTTTGCAGTTGTTTTGACACTGATGATTTTGAATATCACAGATACTGTTCTCATCTTGCGCAGCGCCCATTTTCCCCGTTACAAATCAACCTGGAACTATACTTTTTCACTACATGTATTTGCTCAATGGGCTGACACGCGTGCAGCCTCAAATTCGAGAAACAACAAAATTAAATGTCGGATGTCGCAGTGTGTCGTAATTTGATCAAAACTACTCATTACCGATGACTTGCTGATTTTATTTTTAACCACACAAAGAGGGGTAAAAGAGGGGATAGGCAGAAGCAAGTTGCCCCTTGAGACGTGCTGCCAGATGTAGGAATTGGAAATACCAGAATTTTACAAATAATACAACACCACTTTGATCGGGTAGGAGGAAGTTGAGGTTCCTTTTACAGGTGAAAGACGGAAAAACAGGACTGTTAATTTTTTTTCTAGTTAGGCCTAAACCAGAACGACGAGTCATGTCTCTGTGATTTCATTATATTTTTTTAAATATTTAACAGATTTGGCTGAACATTAATCCAGAACCCTCAAAACCATGCAGCAATTTATTTTAAACTCATGAAAACGCGCGAATTTTCTGTAGCGTCTTTGCAATTTGAACGGCATTAATCTCACAAAATCAACTGTTCGGGGTGATCGTGAATACTTATAAACTGTGTTATTCAGCGACTTAGAATAAACTTACAGAATATTCTTCATGATTTTACCCCTCGTCTATAAACTCTTTTCTTGAATTTTACATCAATTTTGCCAAACAATTTTCGAAAATATTGACCTAGTCAAGAATTATAAGAGCAGAGTAACCCACCTCCACGATATAGACATGTAAAAAATTTGATCCTTTTTTAAATTGAAATTATGTTCCGATACAATCATAACAGATTATTCATTAACATTTTTCCGTGCAAAACTAACATAATTTGTCCAGCCATAGAAATTTCGTAACATATTAAACAACGCGTGTGAGGAACTCTTTCAAATCACAGCAGAATCAATTCAAGCAACCTCAACTTTCTTGCCAGACTGCTGTCACCAAATCATGCCCCTGTCATTCAAAAGGGTAACTAGTCCTAGTCGATATGACTACCTAATACATTTGTTCTACATTTTCAAGCCTTATTTTTCTCCTTACATTTTTTTATTTAGCTTGGAAGACACTTGTATGAACTCGCTCACATCCACACAACCCATGTTTGCCTCACATACCTAGTGCGGACAATCATTTGTTTTAGTGTAATTTTGAAAGACTCGAAACT
Source organism: Acanthaster planci (assembly GCF_001949145.1). The sequence continues at coordinate 1,114,818 of NW_019091445.1, forward strand.
ATGCTGATTTAACCTCCACTGTAGGCCTAAAAACCCTTTCTAGGTACATCGTTAGCGATGGTTTCCTTCTTCTGTTCGTCTTTATTTTGCGACGTATAAGCCTTATCCTCAAAAAAGCGTCTAAACCTGCTTTTAGGGAGGGGGACTTGCCTGCGTCTACACTAGGTCCTCGCTATCTTCACTATGTGGACATCATCTGTTCAGGCATCCACACAATCACTGACCCATGTCTAGAGTATTTCCCTCCCTGAAAAACCGTTCAGAGGCACTGCAGGATCATCTGTGGCAGAATGAAGAGGAATTGTCCTGGAAATATCATTACAAGGTCAACTCGAAGGAGCTGTCATAGTTGGGGGGAAATGAGCATTTTTCCCCTAGTTTTCTTAACCACAGGAGAACAAAGGAATGCCGGCCACTCTGTTAAAGTCTGTGAAACAAGCATTGGTGTGGAGGGAGTGTGTTTTGGGTTTTGTTTGTTTTTGTTTTGGTTAACTACTGAATTGTACATCTTATTACAGTACCGAAAAACTCTCAGCAACATAGCTGAAAAACAGACGAGCGCAGACTTGAAGAGGATGGTCTTCTTCTGCAAAGATGTCGAAGGCATGACGAAGAGAGATCTGGAGGTGGACAGTGCATTAGATCTCTTTGACAAACTGGAAGAACGAGGCGTTCTTTCAAAGGACAACCCACGCTTTTTGATGAAACTTCTTGGCGATATTGATCGGTTGGACTGTCTAGAAATGTGGGAAGAATATCAGCGCGGGTTGACCAGCTCTAATGCCACAAAGAAAGGTGTGAATGAACATTTGTTTTGAAATATTCACTCATTAGATTTTTTGGCTGCCTCTTCCCAGCGGTCCGTATAGACTTTTTTCACCTACGTGACTAAATGTAAACAATACCACCACGTGTAGACCGCCTTGGCCGCGGTGATCGCACATTCCTACGGGCAGCTTTAACCGCGTGCAAGCGCACGTGCGAACGCTGTAAGCTTGACTAGTTTATGTAGTTGAATCGGTAGATTACTATCGCAAGACTGAATCTTCGCGATGCATACGCGGTGTGGTTCGGCGTACAGTTTAACAACACGCGGGAACGGTCAGTGCAACCTCGCTCCCTAATATGCTCGTCCAGTAATGCCCAATTACCGACTTGAACAATCTGCAAGCCCTTTTGTGCACAACATATGAGACTTGCTTCCAAAATTNCAGACTTGAAGAAGATGGTCTTCTTCTGCAAAGATGTCAAAGGCATGACGAAGAGAGATCTGGAGGTGGACAGTGCATTAGATCTCTTTGGCAAACTGGAGGAACGAGGTGTTCTCTCCCCGGCCAAAACAACATTCTTGGGGAAACTTCTTGGCGATATTGCTCGGTTTGACTGTCTAGAAATGTGGGAAGAATATCAGCGCGGGTTGGCCAGCTCTAAGGACACAAAGAAAGGTGTGAATGAACATTTGTTTTGAAACATTCACTCATTAGATTTTTTGGCTGCCTCTTCCCAGCGGTCCGTATAGACTTTTTTCACCTACGTGACTAAATGTAAACAATACCACCACGTGTAGACCGCCTTGGCCTCGGTGATCGCACATTCCTATCCTACGGGCAGCTTCAACCGCGTGCAAGCGCACGTGCGAACGCTGTAAGCTTGACTAGTTTATGTAGTTGAATCGGTAGATTACTATCGCAAGACTTCGACTGAATCTTCGCGATGCATACGCGTTGTGGTTCGGCGTACAGTTTAACATTAATAACGCGGGAACGGTCAGTGCAACCTCGCTCCCTAATATGCTCGTCCAGTAATGCCCAATTACCGACTTGAACAATCTGCAAGCCCTTTTGTGCACAACATATGAGACTTGCTTCCAAAATTGGACAGAGCACTCTGATATGCTAAGAATACCGATTATATGAATATTTATTTCAGGGGCAGTTTGATTGGTCAGTTGAACGCATATTATCAACAACCACAGTCTCGTTTATTGAAAAGGGTATTTACGTTATTCTAAAAAGATGATTTACCATAAAACCTTCGGTTCTTTTACAAAAAATATAGTTAATAGATTCATTTTTGTAAATTTTGAAGGTTTTCTTTAAGCGTTGTATTAAATGCAAAGTATGAAAAAAACTGGTACTAATCAAATATAGATAGACATGTATATAAAATGGATGAGTCTGTTATGTGGCATGAGCTGCTATTCGCGCACTCCATGGAAATAAATGAATATGCAGTACAATTGTTACATCGTGAATACCGCGAAGCATTGTACGCGTACTTTTACCGCATGGCCCGAATCAGCGTGGCACCCTGGATGGTACGGTGAACGGGCTTAGCGCTGCTGGCTCATGGACGAAAAACACGGCCGACTAACGACTTGATCTCAAGTCTACACGGTACTATGCACATTACCATCACAACACATAGGTCCAGCACGGTCGTGACATCACAGGAAAACGTCTGTCGGGCGATGGGTGTGAGCAAACGTCCTGGTAAAATGCCGGCTTCTCTTGAAACGTTTTGTTTTTTAAATGGCCTATGGCACATAATATGCGGAGTATAAAGGGACAGTGTTCTCATTAAGAAGTTTAACAAATTGTGTATACGTGAAGAACTTGCCCAGTCCTCAGCCTTGGGCGAGTGAGCGTGTGCTCCTTTCATGTCAGAATTATGTCTACCCTGTTGACCTTTTTCCTGTGGTGTTAGGATTGTGCTTGACCTATGATGTGTTGTGATGGTAACGAGTGCATAGTGTTGTGATGGTAATCTACATTTTCAAGATAAACTAGTCAAACAAGAGGCGTTCGCACGTGCGCTTGCATGTGGTTGAAGCTGCCTGACGGAATATATGCGATCACCGTGGCCAAGGCGGTCGACATGTGGTGGTATTGCTTACATTTAGTCACGTGGGTAAAAAAAAAAGGGTAGCGTCTCCATCCATAAACTGCAGTGTGGATGTCGGACATCTGGAATCCGAAGGAAATCTGCTAAGTGCTTTTTCACTGTGTGCCAACATGTCAATCATTAGCCTTTCGCGAGTTAAATTTGAATAAAACCTGGTACACTGAGGTCTTTAAATTCATGTGAACATACCAATTTGACTTCTCCAGGCTGAAGACATTGATGCTATACCTCGTGATTCGGGGGGGGGGGTTACATAAGAAACGTCTTGCATAACACACTGTTTTTGATGGATAAGAAGGGCACAAGGGAAGCAGTCCATTTCAGGGGAAGAGGTCACTATCCAAAAGCTTGTCCCAGCCCGAGTCCCGAGGTATGGCAACTTTAGTGTGGATAATTGAAGTTGTTATGTTTTTGTGCAATCATCATAACTCAGTGTACCAGATTTTATTCAAATTCAACCCGCTAAAGGCTAACTGTTGCGGTTAAAAACTAGTAACTTACAAAAGTTTGATTTCCAAGACTCAAGTTTGGGTCTTTGTTGGACTTGTGCATGTACTGCCCAACGTAGCGGCCGAGAAGATTAGTAAGCGCACAACCCAGTCAAAATACATGAAAATTAATAATGAATGAAATTACTCTGGAAACAATTTGAAAGGAATTACGGAAGACTGCCAATCGCAAAATTTGTCTACCAGTTTTAGTGCTGCAAAATCCTCAACCACAGAATGTGTCAACTTTCCATATTGCTTGAATCAATTCTTTCCAATAATTTGTTTTATTTAAAAGGACAAGGATCTTCTGAGCATCCAGATCTTGAAGGTAAGTGTTACAAACAGTCAAAACTTTCTCCAACTTCGTAAATTGTTGAGTTGACACACTTCCGGTGAAAATGCAGTACGCCTTGAAGATAAAATTAAGCTATTAACTGCAGGTTTGTGTTTTGTTTTGCTTTCTAAGACGAATCTTCGGTTGCATACGTTCCGTCACCAATCAATTGCTTCATCTGTCGTATCACAGTTCGCTTCTTCTTGTGGTTTGTTTTTTTTTCGTTAATTTGTTTTTATCAGAGCTGCCATCTTTATGCTAGTGCTGTGATATCACTGAATATTATCGCTTTCAATTTTTTTGTCTCTACGCAGAGTTTCTGAGTGATGATTACCTCCTGAAATTATCGAAGGAAATACACGCAAAGGACAGAGAACCCTTGGGCATCCATCTGGGAATTAAAGAACTATCTAAGTATGAAATATCCCATCCTGGGAACTTGCAGGGACAGGTTTTAGCCATGCTTAAGGACTGGAAAGGTGATACAATGACTGATACAAAGAGCGATGAGAAACAAGTAAGGTTCCTCGGTGATTGCCTAGCTAAAACAGGACGCAATGATTTGAAATTCAAATTACTCAAAGCCCACAACTTATCCCCAGCCACAGGGTAGACAAACAAGTAGCATAGCGGCATCCTACCATTTCAACCGTTGAGGACCAGATTATCACCTATCCGTAGGATGTCAAAGATTTTAATCAGAAGGATAAATTGTAACACATGCACCGGTTAGGCACTGAAGCTGAAATATCAGGTTAGAAAGAAACGAGTTACCCAGCATGATGTGGTGACACGTATTTGTACTTACACAAGAAATTAATGGTGAGTGTTGTGGAGAAAAAGAGGCCTTTTACTTGTACTTTGTATTTGCTCTATTCCCCTGTACTGCAATTTATCAAATACTTTCATGTGCGTGGTTTTGCTGTCTGAGTTTCCTTTGCGTGGATCCCTGAAATGCTTCAGTTGTACCATAATGCAGTACTGTAGACTTACTTCCATATACCCGCCGCTTAAATACATGCGTAGGCCTATATTTCAACGACTTGATAAGTGATTTTAGTTTAGTTTAGTTTAGTTTATTACCTTTATTGCACAAAACATCGAAACCAATCTGTGGTGCAAAAGGGAAACCCCGAACAGGCAAACAGGCCCACTAACTGGGGACCCTCGTATACACAAAAACAACCATTTTGAGATTACATACAATCGTAACTAAATAGGCTAAACTTGAGTTAAGATCTGTAGATTATTATATGGATAAAATGACACGAGTACTTATAATTTTGTAAAGTACATCAGCCCATCTGAAATTATGCTGGCTAACTTACATATTTCAAAACTGCACATGCTACTTCTTTTTAAAAACTTATTTCGTTTTATTTGAGTTCTTTCTTGTAATAAAACATACCGGTATGCATTATTCTATTGGCGTTGTAGAAAAAAGCCCTTACAACACAAAGAGCAACAAAAAACAAAAGAAGAAATTTAGAGGGCAAGGACAATAACTAATTCACCAATCTGGCATCTATTTTACAATAGGAATCCTGAGAAAACAAATTTTATGCAAACACTGACATAATTTTAGAAGGTTGTCGTCTTTTAGCATTTAGTGTGCTTTTTTTATTCGTTGTTATACAAGAATCTGTACCCGACCCATGTTTGACCCCGCGACATGCCTTATTAAAGACTGGAGCTTTCTGTATTCTCCAGGTTATACATTGAGTTCTCTTAGGTTATTTGGGCAAAATTGTCATTTTCAAAAGTTACTAGAAAGTTATTGTCAGAGTGCAGAAATTTCTGGAACGTATGGGAAACCTTGAGCAACTTTCGAAAATTATTTTACTCTTCCGTGTCGTTTTCTCCAACGTCTGAAGTTAATGAGTCTTGAAAAGTGGTTTGTCCCGCCGAAAATGTAACAACTTCCAATTATTTCGCCATAGACCTGTGTACGATCCTAATTCCAAACTCTACTCAACACTTCACGAGTAAGGCCAAAGTAGCTGAGGCCAAACCAGAAGAAAACATGCTAACACCACAAAGGACCCTCAGCTTTACTACCTCGGCCCGGCAGCTTTACTACCTGACTACGAAGCTGTAAGCGCACTAATTAGTCTAATAGTGCCACAAAACATCAAATACGATGCAAGAGAACCAAAAATGACAGTAATCCAATTTAATGTAAACGCTTCAGGCCCACAATTGGGGACTGGTTTCTGAAACGAAGCCTGAGAAGAAGACGAAGTTGAGTATTGGAAAACGGCCCTGAACTCATAGTAATAAGTGGACACAAGAGGGCGCGAAGCAAGTAACTGCGCTCGGTCTCGGTACGTATGTGTCCAAAGCTGAGACAAAGACGTTACAGAGAGATCCCGACTTAGTGAAGTCTGCGCAAACAAAGCTCTTCCCGAACATATGGAAACAAACCGACCGAATTCAGCCTTTGTGTCGCAAACAATCTTCTAAAATCTGCCGTATATCGAGAAGACCCAACGATGTCAGAGGTAAGCAGCCCAAACACATTTAGGCCTACTTTGTTTTCATCAACTTCTGTATTCGTGCAGACATGACTACCATTCCAGTGATTCAATGCCGTGAATAATTATGTGCGCCGCTCTCGGTTAATTAGACTTTAATTTTAAAAAGTACTCATATATAAGGATGAATGAATCCTGAGTTTTTTCTTTATCCATTCCCAGTGTTTTTTGGGGAGTATGTTGTCATCATATATTTTTATTGCCTGAATTCTGAAAACCAATGAGATTTTTGTTTATTTTATCGGCACTTAAACACGGAAACCAAGCAACTTCAACTTTCAAATTGCTGCTGCATAACAGCAAGATGTTCATCCGATACTCAGTGTGACAGGGACTAGAGCTTCATGTCATTTGGACCATTGTTAATAAATTGATTCTAAATGTTATTGATCCGGAATGCTAATGCATCAAAACTCGTAGAACCATAATACATGTGCTCAAATTTCGTCTAGGCCTATATGAACAAAGGACGGTCGGGTCGCCATTTTGTATGGATTGGCTGTTGGTTCAATCATGCGTCGCCTGTTCATACTGTACAGCGTGACGTGTCCAACACAGTAATAACGTGTTTCTGGTAACCACTGAGCTTATCACCTTGCCATGATGAAATAAATTGGCTGTAGGAACACATTTGGCTCTTTGCTCAAGTTTCTAGGTCTACATGTATATAGTCAGGTAAAGTGTTCTGCAGTCCTCACGCCAATTACGACCTGGTTAGTGGGCTGAAAAGCCGGAGGGACACCATATACACTATATAGGAGGCGATGTTTATTAGAAAGATGTACATTTGTAATGTGTATCAAATTCATGCAGAATCTTACATCAAAATGGTATATTTATGGTTTTTAAATATTTCTTCAATACTTCAATATATTCAAATATTGTAAACATTTTAGTCTATGTAAATAATTCACAATCAACTTTAATTGTGTTGCTTATCACAAAATGGGGGGGGGATTCAATATCCCCCAAATGTGTGGGTGTGTGCAGCTGTGCCTTACATAGTGTGGACCTCTGCACAAAAGAAGTCCATATAATGTAGGGTGCGATGGCGTAGTGCGGACTCGAACACGTCCACACAATGTTCCCCCCTCCCCCCGAAAAACAGTTTCAGAAGCATTTTGGGGTCGAGGTCCAGGGAATCACCATCCAAAATCCAGCTCGAAGGAGTTATCCTAGTTAAAGAAAAAGGAGCATTTTCCTCAAGTTTCCTTAACCACAGGAGAACAAAGGAAAGTCCACACTTTGTATGTCAAACAGGTCTGTGTGTGTGTGGGGGGGGGGAAATCCGTCCCCCTCCCCAGCTGTGAGGTGAGCCAAAACAACCCGGCTCTTTTAAGGTTAAATTTAGACTATCCTTTGAAGACGATGTGCAAACCCTTTCAGGTTGAAAACTACACTCATGAACCTTCCTTATCCCCCTGTAGCTTTCGCCTTTATGTATAATATTCTGTCGCTGCATTAGTCTACTCATCTTTACATGAATTTGGCAATTTGCCAGCCTATATCAATAGCACATTATCCAACAGTCTTTCATTTGTGTCAAGAGCATCATAGTTATAATCCAAAGTTGTTTCTGTATTAGTGAGTAAATTCTATTACGAAAGCTTGCACCAAGGGTGCAAGTTCACATGGACTCGGCTCAGTTCCAGCCGTGACAGATCCATCATGGGGCGCAAATCCTGGGGGGTGGGGTTGTATACCCCCCCCCACACACACACACACAACTCCGCTGTCTCGGACTTGCTAGGTTATTTTTTGGGGGGGGGTTTAAACATAATATGTTTTTAAAGAAACTCCTTATATGTCATTACAGGTGTGAAAATTGAACTTCATCAAGCGAATTATTTTGTTGTTACCGGCAGTTGAAGTTCATGCTACATGCACCGCGGCCGAATGCATTGAGCATGCACCGTAGTGAAAAAAGGACCGTGTCCCGTCTCGGAAAAATGCGGGCTGGGCAAGAACGTTATGTTCCAAATTCACAAAATTGGTGCCAATTTAATTTATTTAAAACGACTGCACAGACTTACTCTAAAACTCCCAAAGACTCAACCCCTTTAAAAATGCATTCAGCGGCAACATCGAAAAATTTTGCTCGATCATTATTCCTGATTCCAAGGTGGAAGCATTTGTGACCTGCCATCCCAAACTCCAGGCTGTTCATAACCCTAAAGAGTGGAACTTCCGCTATTCAGATTTTTATGGGAGTTTTACAGCTATCACTGCCTGTAAGAAGCTCACTGCAGACTGAATTTAGATTTAACATGGATCATTTTAAAAAAGTAAAAAAAAGCTGAAGGCAAGGAACTGACCAACATCACAAATACCGACTTCAGCCTGGTTTTGCGATGGTGGGTCACATTGATGGATCATAATTCTTTCAACTGCGAGTCGCATGAGTGAAAGTTGCGGTATCAAACAGCCGGCCATGTCTTGCATGCAGCTACCCAATTTACACAATTTCATATATGATTGTTGTACAAGTAGTCACACAACCAAAATGGCTTCAACAAGCAGTCTAGCATATGGTGATCAGTGGTGCCTAACATTTACAAAAGCTATTGTAATGTTTTTTGTATGTGACGAGCTTCTGGCAAAGCCCTGGGGTCAGTCAATTCTATTTAACTTGTAGGTGTACAAATAAACTAACTTCAGGAAAATTCCACTTTCAGAAAGGGGGTTTGAAGATTAAGACCGTCACTACACCTCTGTGGCCTAGTTGAAACAATTCCTTTGTACGAATTGGAAGTACCAGAATTTTACAAATAATACAACACCACTTTGATCGGGTAGGGGGAAGTTGCGGTTCCTTTTACTGTGGAAAGATGGGAAAACAGGACTGTTGATTTTTTCTAGTTAGGCCAAACGACTAGAACGTCATGTCTCATGTCTCTTTTTTAACAGATTTTTGCTGAACATTATTCCAGAAACCTCAAAACTATGCAGCAATTTATTTTAAACTTAACTCATGTTTGCCTTACGTACCCAGCGTGGACATATCCTTTGTTTTGGAGTAGATTTGAAAGACTGGAAATTGTTCTGATTGAACTTCCACTGCAGGCCTAAATACCCTTTCTAGCTACATTGTTAGCGATGATTTTCTTTTGTTCCTCTTTATTCTGCGACGTTTAAACCGTATCCTCAAAAAAGCCTCTAAACACACTGGGTCCTCGCTCCCTACACTACACGCGGACATCGTCTGTTCAGACGTCCACACAGTCACTTACCCATGTGTTTCCCTCTCTGAAGAACAGTTCAGAATCATGGAACTGCAGGATCATCTGTGGCAGAATAAAGAGGAACAGTCTTTGAAACCATCATTACAAGGCCAACTCGAAGGAGCTGTCATAGTGGGGGAAATGAGCATTTTCCCCCTAGTTTTCTTAATTACCCACAGGAGAACAAAGGAATGCTAGCCACTCTATTAAAGTGTGTGAAAGAAGCATGTGTGTAGAGGGGTTTGTTATGGTGGTTTTGGTTTTGGGTTTGGTATTGGTTTGGTTTGGGTTGGTGATTAACCACTGAATTGTAAATCTTACAGTACCGAGAAACTCTCAGCAACATAGCTGGATCACTGACGAGCAAGACTTGAAGAAGATGGTCTTCTTCTGCAAAGATGTCGAAGGCATGACGAAGAGAGATCTGGAGGTGGACAGTGCATTAGATCTCTTTGGCAAACTGGAGGAACGAGGTGTTCTCTCCCCGGCCAAAACAACATTCTTGGGGAAACTTCTTGGCGATATTGCTCGGTTTGACTGTCTAGAAATGTGGGAAGAATATCAGCGCGGGTTGGCCAGCTCTAAGGACACAAAGAAAGGTGTGAATGAACATTTGTTTTGAAATATTCACTCATTAGATTTTCTTTGACTATCTCTTCCCAGCGGTCCGTATTGGGTGATGGGTGCGAGCAAAAGTCCCGTTAAAAATGCCCGTTTCTCTTGAAATGTTTTAAAATGGCCTGTGGCATATGATATTACGTTCTAAGAACAAGGGATAACGTCCCAGTAAGAAGCTTTACAAATTGTGTGTACGTGAAGAAGTAGCCTGGTGCTCAGCCTGGGTGAGCGAGCGCGTGGTGTCTCCATAAACTGCAGTATGGATGCCTGACAAATCAAAGGAAATCAAAGGAAAATCTGCGAAGTGCTTTTTCACCGTGTGCCAACAAGTCTATCATCAGCCTTTCGCGAGAATGTGAACATAACAATTTGAATTCTCCATGCTAGAGCCGCTGTTGCTGTACCTCGTGATTCTGGGCGGTTTTGCATTATTAGATACGCCTTGCATAACACAGTGGCTTAGGTGGATAAGGATTACGGGCAAGAAGCAGTCCATTCCAGCGAGGAGGTCGCTATCTGGGCCCCGCGGACTGGAACCACGAGAGAGTATAGGCTTCTCAAGGGAGAAGGGAGATCGTCTGCTTTTAACAGTGAAAAGGGGAATGTAGGGGGCTTGCTTCTTGACATGCATGCTGGTCAAAACATGGATTACCAATGTCAAAGATCCCTTGAAAAACAAAGCACCGAGACAAAAGCAAATTCCAGATATTTTAGCAACTCTGACATATTGGAGTTAAAAGAAATGAATGTTTTTCTCATAACTACGCACTTTCTCGTGATGATGGTGTAATTGTGTCAAGCTAATGTCATGCTCTGCAATAATTTATTTAATTTTTATCCTATAGATAATCCTACATCTAGGAAAAGGCGAAATGATCCAGGTTGGTATCGCTCTCATTTAGCAATTTTTTTTACAGTTGATATTTAGCCGTCTCTGGCAAATTTAACTAACACCATAATTTGCCAGGCACATGCGCACTAACTGGCTTTTGGGGGGACTTACAATTCGTAGGCCGTGTCCGAAACAGGCTTTCCAGAGCTACGGCTAGGTCTATTGTCTGCACATCTCCACCTACTTTCAATGGAGTGAAGACCTAGACCTAGCTCTAGACAACAGATTCGGATGCAGCCTTAGCTCGGTTCTGCACCAACATAGTCGACGTGACTTCGGATTCACGAGTTGGGAATCAGACCATTTTTACAATTTCGAATTTTTTTCCCTTAAAATCCTCCAGAGCCACGAATCAGAAAAAGGAACAATTTTTAGGACAATGTGCAAGTGTTAAAATCACGGCCATCAGACTATTAGACCAGCCCATTTTAGGGTGCGTAAGATGGCATGAGAAAGCCTGTCCATGGTACAAATGAAAAAAAAAACAATTGAATTGGCTATAATTCAGTCATTTCGGGACCGAAATAAATTGAGTTTGTTGTTTTGATAAGCTAACGAAATGTTCTTTTCAAATTTGTACGAATAATTTACATAAATATTTAATAAAGACCTCAAATCGGGGGTACCGTTATACAGTTTAATTATTGAACTGGTGGGCAGGGTTCGGGATTGTACGGTGTGTATTGTAGTGTTGTGACAATAATTATGCGAGGTATCAAGCTACACACTATGTACAGTGATTTAGTCTTCATTATGTTTCTGTCCAATAGAAATACCAGCATCTAGGAAACGGAAACGCACTCCAGGTTGGTGTCCTTCTCTGTTGATTATTTTCACTGAGATTTCAGCAAGCTCACTGGTCTACTGTTTCGAATTTAAATTTCAAATATAGGCGAGGGCAGGATAACTCACCAAAACTATGGCGGAATATAGCTAAATGTAACATATGCTTATTTAAGTTTGCATCTATTAATTATTTATAAATGAAAGATCTTGGAGAGGTAAATCCAATACATACCTTTGTATATGAACATAAAACTGCATTCATGTGACAGGAAAGCTCCAAAGAAAGACAAGAAGTGACGTGTGTGCGTGAATTAAGGTTTTCTTCTCTTTATTTGCAATCGTTTAAAGTTTGTTGTTGATTTTTTTTTCGTGCAGATCCTTCGGATCCTGAAGAGTACTTGAGTAACAAATATCTTAACGGCGTACTGGCGCCGGAAATAACAGAGGAAGAGCAGCAGGTCTTGGGTCCAGAGTTAGGATTTTCAAGGGGGTAAATGTCTGCTTTTAAAGTAAACAACCCAGGGAACCTGCGCCAACAGACTTACTGCATGCTGACGGCTTGGAGGAATCGCCAGGGGTGTGACGAAAAGACACAAGTAAGGTCTCTTGCTAAAATACTGGCAAAAGTGGGATGCGTTAACTTGAAAAAACGAATACTCAAAGACCATAATCTACACTGAGCCGAAGAGCAGGCTAAAAAGAATAATTAAGACATAATATTAAACCCGTAAAGGCCGGCTCATGCTGGACGAGAAAGCGAACAGAAACGTGAATTTGTCACGTCAGATCATCTCAATTATTCACTCTGTTAATTCGCAGAAGCTCAACACATTTCAACTTATCAAAATTTGCTGCAAATCTTTCGTGACGTCAACATTGCTTCGTTTTCAAATTCACCTGAAGTATGAACCGGCATTAAATCAACCCTGTTTATAAATTAAGAAAATGAGAATTCCATTGCTTGGCCACTAAAATTTTTTAAACTCATGCGTCGGGGGATGGCTTATTCAAGCGGGGATTTATTAAGCATTCCTGAGATGCAAGGTTTTAGATTTATTTAGGCGAGATTTGACGTTTTTCATGGCGAAGGTGCCAAGTGAAGGTAAGGAGCTTGCGGTAATACTATGCAAAAAATATCTCTTTTGTAAATTTGTGTGGTTTTGAGAGAACCAGAGGTACTCAACGTTTCAGACAGTATGCCCTGTCTTTCATCAGGAGTCATTTTGTGTGATGCTACTGCAACTTCAGGCGTTGTAATGTAAAAATAATCTGTGTGTGTGGCACATTCCTGCGATGGTAAGACAGATGAAATATCCCATTAGTCACGTCATGAACGTTTCCGTGCAGAGTAGCCGAGATTAGTAAGGGGGTGTGGATTATGTAGTTGGGGGGGGGGTGTCCAATTTCTGCATGGAACCCAGGTGCTGACTCATGGATTCACATGCTCAGTCTCTTCCGTCGTGTGCCTTATACACCTTGCCTCATAAAGTACAGTACCATCTGCCGTACGGTGGCTTATTCCTTCCTAGTGTCAAAAGACCCATTTCCCATTAAATACCGATTTTGATTTAGCGACTGGCTTTAATTTTCCGTTTTGGGGTTGGAGGAGCAATAGTGTCAATACACAGCCTCTGCTTTTGGAGGGGGGGTAAGGGAAGAGTTGCACATGTGTATTACCGTGAAGCTTTGTGGGGAATTTGCAAGTGCGGTGTGTTTCTGCGATCCATTGTTGTCATTTACACAGGCTAACGATTTAACCCAATGTCAATTTGGATGAACAAATCAAATCTTTCCGGTTAAACATTTGATTTCCAGCGACGAATTTCTTTCTCAAAATATGGAGGGCCTGATGTTTCGATCCTAGCAGAATCCAGCCTCAAAGGCAAAAGGGTTCGCCTCAGTTGAGAAAGATTCTGCTAGGATGGAAACGTCAGGCCCTCCATATTTTGAGATTTGTATTTGATGTCATGGTAGTCAGCAAGCAGTTTGCAGCAGTTTTGCATAACAGATCTGTAAATTTGTTAATACATGGAGTTCCAAAGTGTTTCAACAAGGACATCGTAATGTAACTTTTAAGATGTCTGTTACTTCAAACCATTGTTCTCCTTCATTCTGTTCAAATAGTCTGTAAATGCAGCCCCATGGGTAGCCACTGATTGTGTAGAATACAAAAGATGACGCCAATTTTAACTATTCACTGACTGATTTTATACCAGGCAAGATATGCGGCGGAGGGGTACCCCCCACCTGTCCAATCCCTGTACACACTCGAGACTATTGTTACCTAACACAACCCCCCCCCTTAGAAGTCTGTAAAGAATTCCTGAGATTCCGATCAAACAATGACCAACATAAAGCCGGGGGGGTTTCTCTCCGTCTCATATCTTGCTTCAAATGGACTTTTTCATGAGAAGGCTGTTCACAAACAAATTTATGTACTTATGTACTTTAACCTCGAAGGTGTCCTTCACTCGACGACAACGCATTGATAAAAGAAGAATATAATGTCGTCATGAAAAGAGTTCTCATGATTGATTTTGGATTTATGCTTGATTTGTGACAATAGGATTTGAACGTTTTGTATTGGGAAGGAGTCCTGTAAGCATGTTTACAGTGGAATTTGCAAGATTACGTAGGCTTATGTAGATGAGAGAACATTAAATTATTTTCAAAATGAAAAATGACATTTTCAGAAATCCTGTTTTGGAGGTAAATACAATTGCTCAATATGAGACTCCCCGTATAAAAGTTGACGAAATACTTCTTGGAAAACGTCGATTTGTGGTTCATCTCTTTTACGTATTTTGTAGATTAATTGCATGGTACCCAAGCCCTGAACTGTATCTGTGTCAGGTTTTTGTTTCAACTTTAATGTCATTTTCTGTGCATTCAATTCTCCAGTTGGTACATTAATTTTACATTTAATAAATTCGAGAATCATGAACGAATATGGAAGCAATTTCTCGTGTGTGTCTGTTCATTTGTTTTCCGATTTTTACTAAAAAAAATTCGTGGAGCTCTACATTCATTTTTATAGCGTCTTAATCTGAAATGGATAAATCATTGAAAGGCTTTAACATACATGTACAAGTATATTACAAGTGCGTGTTTACCGTCTGGACAGGACGCACCGCTTTCGGCTGCGTATAAATTGTGCAGAAACAAACGCAGCGGTGCTATAAAACCCTGCTCCCCCGTGACCTACTATTAAGTGCTTAACAGCAAAAAAGAACAAGGAACCAAACACCGAAGGAAATGTGTTCCTGTCATGATTCTACCATAACATTCTGCATGGCAAGTAGTTTCCTAATGATGTTTCCTAAAATATGTAATGCCAGACCTTGTTATGAAGGTTAGCAAGTCACGTGGTTGTGCCATCTGGGGGGCAAACAGCGATCGTACGCACAGCTCTCTGTGTGCGGCAATACGATAAATCGAATACAATAAACCGTTGTAAATAGATGGGGTTTGCGAAGTTGGGGGACAGGGGTGTTCCAGTAAAATCTTTTCAAAATCTTAAAATAGAAAAGGTAAAAAACAGACACTGTATACCTACTAAACTAAAATAACAAAAATTATGAAAAATGAACAATTGATCTTTCATTTTAAAAGTGATAATAACACTCTAACCCCGAGCAAAACAACAAACAAACAAACAAAATCACCTGTCTCTTGATTAACAATCCTGACCCCCAACGCCGTCAATCGTATTGCCTTAGCAACCCCGAGGAACATTGTTGCCCCGAGCAACCATAATGCAGCTAGACTCTGGCGGTTACCAAGAGTGATGACACTGCCAGAATTATTAAAACCAAAACAAAGAAACTGGTAGCCATTTTGTTTCTGATTCTCGCTTCATGCGTACCTTTACAACACAAGGTATTAAAAATGGATATTTATTTTTGACGTTAAATTTTAGAAAAAGAAGCCTCTTCACGAGTAAAGAAATCTTGATTTGTATTTTTAATTTCTATTTTTCAGATCTCAGGACAAACCAACAAAAAAACAATCGAACCAATCCACGCTGTAATTCCTGGGTGACACCACGACGCTTCCTCTCTCTCCAGACGGTATCGGTTGGAACTAACTCTGTGGACGAAGTCCCTCGAACACAAGTCTACTCAAACCTGTGAGAAAAAAAAACGTTTGCTGTGTTTTCCCTCTCTTCTGGGACCGTCGTTTGGGGGTTTGTCTCGTTTTCCTAACTCAGAGTGTCCGCCTTCATCCTCGTTTACCTTCACGTTTATCATCTAGTAACTTAGACACCTGCTGATGTAAACCTTGTTTTGTTGGTTCATGTTTTTCTTGAGCGATTTCTAAATCATATATCCGTTGATGTGAATTCTTAAATTTTCCCCTGGTTGCTGAATCCTCCCTCTGGTGTGCCTTGACTCTTTTAACTTGTACGAACGATTCTGCCCTCGATGTGTGTATCTCACTCAATTTTAGTGGCGTCGGTAATGTTAAAATACCCAGCGTAGAACACTACTTTTTTAAATCGAATGCGGTACAATTGTAACCGTTTAAGTTTTCGATAACGTCTTGTGATATAAACGTCTGCTCGTTTTTAGTCAAGTAAAAAGTGTGTGTGTCTTATCATTTTTAGAAAGGGTCAACACCTTTTTTAATTAAACCAACAGTTTTTAAAATAACAACAGACGAAGCTATATAATGGTCAGCGATCCTGTGAACCTTAATCGAAATTAGTTTATTTGTGCTGTGTATTGTGCATCGACGGCTTACCGGGTCGGCTGGGACCTCCTCAACGACAAACACTGAATCGCTTCATTTGTTCATTTGTGTTCCGATTTTTACCAAAAAAGATAGTGAAGTTGTACATTCGTTTAGTGTTTTATCTGAAATGGGTTAATCAATGAACAGGCGCTTAACATACAGTATATTACAAAGTGCTTGCCGCCATTGTGGAAAATGTATTTAAAGCCTGTGCCAAGCTGGGACTTGAACACAGGCCTTCTTGGTGCAAGACGAGGAAAGAACCGACGCTAACCCGATCCCCCATCTTCCCTCGTGTGGGTTGCACCTTGCCTTATGAAGTACCGTATACTGTCTGTCGCACGTGGCCGATTTCCTTCCTAGTGTCAAAAGGCCCATTTTCATTAAATATTGGGTTTCATTGGCCTTAATTTTCAGTTTTGTCGATTCAAGAAGCAGCTAGTACTGTCCACCTGCACACTGTGCTGGGGGGATAAGGGAAGAGTTGCACTTGTTTAATACTCACAGTGTGGTTTTGTGGGGAATTGGCAAGTGCGATATGTTTTTGTTTCAGCCATCCAATATTTTCATTTACATCAGGCTAACGATTTAACCCAAAACAAGGTTAATTTGGATGAACATATCACATCTTTCCGTTTAAACATCTGATTTTCAATTATAAATTTGTTAATAGTTACGAAGTGTTTCGACACGGATATCTTAACGTAAATTTTAAGATGTCCATTACTTTCAACCATCGTTCTCCTTAATTCTGTATAAATAGTGATTCGGCCCCATGGGTAGCAACTGATTGTGTGGAATACAAAAGACGACGCTGGCTACGAAAATTCACTGACTGATTTTTTCCACGAGAAGGTTGTTCGCTGACGTATTTATGTGCGTTAATCGTGTAAATGTACAGTCGTACGGAAGCGTATAAGGGCCACTTGCAATTTTTTTTTCGAGTTATTAATTTCGCCGCGGCGAGTTACTGTGAATATGAATTTGGCACATGCTGGGCACATGCACACTGGACCCCTGTGCTATAGTTGGGCCAGCCCAACTCATTGAGATTCATGCTGGTACCTTCACAGCACAACCTTTACCAATTTTTGTGAACAATGGCAGTCATGAAATTTTCAAACTTTTTAAATGGTAGCGTCCAGAAAATGAGCACGAATCTAGCAGAGTATTCCCTACAGTGGTCACCTGGCGGACAAATCCTAAAGGACTATCAGAAATTTCTTAAAAGTTGAGAGAATCTGATAAACTATTTTGAACTCCGGTAAAATACCCATCACCAAGTTGGTAAGAAAAATAATATTCTTATAACTGGTCAAAGTGGTCATGCATTGGTTCAGCGTTTTCGCGACTTGGTTCTGCCTCTGTGACGTTATTATTCCGACGGAACGTAGGAGTCCATGGGATATGAAGTTGCTCGATGTTCTCGAAGAAGAATCTGTCCATGCTTCCTCATTCCTTCCGTCTATCTTTTGGGAATGGGTCGTCCTAGTTGGAAGCATTGGCGTCCTAATTGGTGAGTCCCCGGATTATGGTCCGACCTTCTGTGATTACAGGAGCAACCAATCCCAATGGGCCGAATAGACTGTTCACTGAGGAGAGGATTCCTCGATGGGTGAAAGGCTTGTCGGCGACTGACACCTTGAAGGTGAATGTGTAAAGTCACCCTCTCCCAGCACAATCTTACAAATTTAAAGTTCCACTGGTGTAGGCCATTCTCGTCCAGACCGAAGTTTTTCATGCTTGTGGCATGGGGGTTTGACGCCGTTAATGATGCTTGGCTTCTCTGCAGACAATCAAAATCTTCCTCCTTGCTGGGCAGTGACATGAGTCCATCGACATGAAAATGTCTGTCGACAAACTTTCGGCTATCACCGCCATGATCGCGCTCACCTCCCCCGGCAGCCTTTCTCGGACCATACGAGGTCACTGCAAGTGATGAGCTGTTCTCCAAAACGTGCACCGTCATTCTGTATAGGCCTAGTCGATGACATATCTCGTTGGGTCATTTCCCATATATATCATAGACTTTCCAAAACTTACATGACGGTAGTCTTTCTCATTCATGTATGCAATCATAAGAAATGTGATTAAAGTACATTTCCCTAAGTCCTATAGCCCCATTCCTGTTTTTTCTATAAGTTGGTGATCTATGTCAGTCTCATTTCGTGAAAACTTCGACAGATGTTGCCTTTGAATACTTCTGCTTCTGTTGGAGGACAGCACCCATAATTGATCGTTTGGATATCCTCATCGCAACTGACGATTAGTTTAGTAAGTTTCGGGTGACTGAAACCAAGCAACAACACAGTACCATTGCATAGAATGACTCGAACAAACAGCCTTCCATGCGGAAACATTCCAGATATTGCGGGTTCCAGTTCGTGCTGGAACCCTTAAATTGCAAAACCACAGAGAAAAGGGTCATTACATCCACAGTTCAGGAACGTTAAGGTTCTACTGCTTCAGCTGTCACATCCCACAAGTAAGATTTTGGTTTTACTTTTAAACCGGACCTTTTGTGGTGTGGAAGTACGTTTATGACAGGACCGAATTCTGCACCCAGCTGGTGTTAAAGGTAGGCGCTAACAAGTACTGAACTCACACGTGAAGAATTACAAAAAGTACGTCATCAAAGTGCAAATTGATAGACTCATTTGTTGATTAGAGAGACCTCCTACAATTCTGAATGAAAATGCCATTTGTTATGTAACCTTTCAAACAGAAAATGCCTTTTCAGCAGTAAATTTGTCAATGAAATTTCCTTCACGCGAATGAATTTCACGCGAAATTTAGAAAAACGAGTCGAGTTCATAGGAATTCATTACCTCTGATTTAGTATCTTTAAAGGTAAGATGCTCCGATATAAGACTGCTTTTATCTAAAGAGCGCCAGTATTTTTGTTTAGAAACGACACAATATCGCCTTTCAGTGAGGTTATCAGTGAGGTTAAAAATTATGGTACGGCCAAAATATTGGACAGTTGATTAAGAAAAGTTCTTACTTTGCCTCCTCTCTCCTACTCGCGGATATGTCGCTGGGGAACAACAATGAACTATCTTTGCGGATGTATAGCATAAGGGAAATGGTAAAACAGCAACACTGAAACTACACTTCATAAACATAGTCTTTAAATTTCCATTCAACCTCTTTTAACATTGTGTAATACAGATTTCGCAGTTTCTAATCATTCTGATTATATGACAAATTCTGTCATATTACATGCATGCATGTCTCCGACGGACCTAGAAAGGCAAGTTGGTTTTTGACGTCACAGTTGTGTTTCTCGTACAAGTGGCTGCTAAAACTACAGTTGGCCGACGGTAGATAAGTAAAAAAATAATTTACGAAGTATTTGAGATCCCATGCAGCTATCAAAATACCAGATACATGTAATAACAAACGTACCTCTAAATACTAAATGAAAATGTAACCCATTGGAACGAAATTGAGTTGAAATCGAGAACAACCATTAATATGCAAACTTTGGCTGCCCTTACAGGTTACAGGTGAAAGTCCAAGCTTTCCACAAGGGCTTTGTACAAATACCACGTCATGGCTGTATTGTGTGAAATTCCGTTTATCCAAAATTGTGGTTCAGTGTGGTGGCTGTGGACTTTACTCACCTACTCAGGCAGACAACATTGGAAC
>NW_019091446.1:45800-68871 GCF_001949145.1 Acanthaster planci
AAAAGTCACCGTGCAAAATCTTCATAAGGCTATCTAAATCTTTTTCTTTTTCTGCTGTATGTTGACGATTTGATAACGACTGTAAAATGACGTCGTAAAGACGTCATGTGTTTCATGTATTGCTTGTTGAAGAAAATAATTCAAATAGAGAAAAAAAAGACGTCGTTAAGACGTCGACGCCATTTTCTTCTTTCACTGTATGTGTGGTACCGATGATTTGATAACGACTGCAAAACGACGTCTTAAAGACGTCATGTTTTTTTGTGGTCATGGTTGCTGAAGCAATGTTTCTAACCGAGAATAAAAGATGTCTTTAAGACGTCGCTTTTTCTGGCACAACTACTTAACGACACACGACCACATAATGACCACAAAAAGACGTCTTTCACGCGTCATGTGCCCACTGGGTATGTCAGCTGAACAATGGCACCAGCTCCGAAGACTAGGCTAAGTTTCAAAACACCACTTATTTCTGTATCTACTCAGAAATACGCATATGCCTAGATATGACTGGACTGGGCATCACAGTTATGTGGTCCAAAATTTGAGTTTGAACTGAGTACTGCCAGTACTTTAGATATTTCACTCATTCCCTACAGCAAGAAATGTATAACCTAAACAAAGGGGAAAGGCTGATCAAGATCTTCTGCTAACACTAGAAGGTAAGAACTGTCATTCAGTTACGTTCACCATTACAAAACAAATACATGTGCATCATAGATCATGTCCATTGAACTCTAAAATCATGGTGATACTTGGTAATCATATTCTGGGTTAGTCAGTTCGTATGTTTTTAAAGCAATTTGACACTGCCTGTACAATTTCTTGAAACCTCCAAATCACACTTGCCTATCGTTTTAAGTCATTTAAAATCAAATTTTACATTTTCCAACCTGAATGTGAATTGTACGCTTGAGTGAATAGTAAATAAGCAAACTTAATTTGTGACAAACTTGCACTGAAATTATACCAGAAAGCATAGAATATCGTGTAACCAAACACAGCTAAATACCATTTATATATTTGTTTCATCATAAAATTTAGCCGTTTACTCTACACTGTCATGTTTTGTAGATATCTAGAGATTGTGCAGATTGATGATGAATAGTTAGTTATAAGTTATATTAATAGTTATAAGTTGTCTGCACCAGGAAGCATTAACTATTGATTGTGGGTTTGAGTCCAAACTGAGCAAGCTTGTGGTATTTTCACTACTCTTTGACCACACTGAGAATACATACAGTGTGTATATATGCCCCGGCATAAGAAGCAAACCTAGTACAAGAATTAACCTATAACTGCCTTGCTGATACCTTATAAATGCATAACTGAGTCTGATATCATTCATTTCTGATTCCCCTCCTAAAATATAAATATTATTAGTGAAAATTCACAGTCATATTACATATGATGGGTTTGTTGTAACATGACAAGAAATATAGGTTAAGTGCCCAAACTAAATCTTGACAAATTCTAATCAACCAATGCAGTTACAAGACCATTCGTGGTATAGATCAGTGACGAATGGTAAAGCTTTTAGAAATCCTGCCAATGTGCTGTAAATTTGTGATTATAAATGTTGGATTTGTAGTTTCTGTGCATGTAATATCTGTATACATACAAGACCTGAAATATGTGAAAAATCATGGAAGTATTTAAGGATCAATTTATTCACCAGTTGTTGAAACTTCTATTGCATGAAATGTGCTTCAGGACCGCATGGTTTCACATCACACATTCATACAGCAGAGATCCACTCTCTTTCAGTGTCTTAACTAGAAATGAACCTAAAGGTTTGGACACAATCCAGGAGACAAACTCTTTTTAACCTACCTCAATATACATGTAGGACTATGAAAGGGCAGATGTTTCCGGATAAAGCTCCACCTTGTCCCAAAGAACTTGCTCTTTGTTAAACCAACTCCTCCCTCCAGGTTTCTTGTCACAGATTTTCACTGCTCCTGCATTTGATCTGTTCTGTTCAGAAAATTTTGCAATTAGTTTTTCCTTAAAAAAATGGGCCTTTCATCATTTTAGTCAGGAACAAAATCAACTAAATGACACAGCAGCTAAATAAATGAACAAAACATGCTTTAAATGTACACATTTATTATATATATTATATTCCCCTTGTGTAAAACTTTTTGCTTCGATGTTGATTTCAGCAGTATCGTAATTTGGCCCAGTTAATAAGCTGATACATTTTAAACTGAAGTTAAGAAATGTTCAAGTCACCTTAGTCTAATAAAGGTACTTTCACTCCTGGCACCCAGCCTTGAGCCTCACAGCCTTTGCACTGAAATGAATCCTGCTTCTTTTGGTAAACTGATGTTTTCCCAAGAAAAACTAATGTTTGATGTTGTAGCAAAATGACGTTCAACTTTCACTCTGTTAGCATTTTGTAAAATTGTAGCACAACTCAGCTGGTAACTACTTGTTGGCGATCAGGAAAGGGTGGGGTAAGGAAGCCTGCACTGGAACAAGGGTGGGTGTACGCACCAAACAGATGTCAGAAGTAGGTTGGTATCTTCTAAATCTTCATTGGAAAACATGGGGGTTTACAGATTACAGTATATACATGTACTTGGTGGCTGTGACACAGCCCTGTCATTACCCCGTATTTCAACACGACTGCAGTGCTGATGAAACACCCTGGGCATGCGTATATTCCAGTTACATTCATAAGTAGTTGCATGAATTTTATTGTGACTCAGAGCAAACAAATGAAATATTGTGACACCTGAAAGTGAAACTCTCCTTCCATTTTATTTCATTTTGTTATATTTCATCCTTTTTAGTTATAACTTTTATTTATATGCTGATTGTGACATATAATGTTTACTATCTTGCCTTTGTGTTTGTCCATTTAAAATTTGCATTTAGACAATTACTTCCAGTTTAACCTCAGTTTCAACACTTCCTGTTATTAAAGTAAACATTTTCATAGTAACTTCAATGATGACAATTTGTGTATGTAAATCAACAGAAAAGATCAATTATTTAGAAACTTACCCATCAATACTTCCCAGATGATATTCCAAATGCATGCATTTTCTAAACAAAATAATTTTCTACGGTGACAGGGGTATTTTGATGGTAAGAATGTACTGATCCAAGATTGTAAATGTACGATAGTCTTAATTTGAAGACACTGTGAACAGTGGTTCCTAAATCAGCTATTGCTGAATCTGCCATCACAAATTTTTCTGCAGGTTCATTCACCAAAAAATGATCTCATATCTATGTTTGTGTTTCCTGTGTTCATGAATTTAATTTGAAGTTGTGCTGCTTGTACTCAAGTGAGCGTGCTTCCACAAAATTTCCAGTCGTGCAACACAGGGCTTATCGCACGCACACTTACAACACGATATTCAGACATCGGTTGCTAGATTCCTGTCGTCATGACACGCATAGTGCACGATTAAAAAATCCATGATATTTTACATTCATTACACAAATGCCTAAACAAAAATTCCATCCCATTTCTGATAAAATACACCCCAAATAAGTTCGCCTGACTATTTTCGTATCTCAAGAGTCTAACTAATCGCCCAACACTGAATTATTCATATTGCTGCAAAGAGATCTGGAGTGCCCGCCAATGAGACTGTGTGCTTTCATGACGTACATTTGGCAAGACACAGCTATCCAATCGAAGGACTCATTCATGACATTATGCTTCTTCAGTGACCATCTCGAGCGCGGGCGACCGCGCCGCAGTGGGCGAGTGATCTTGGACTACCAATCAATCGTGTCATGCAGCTTGTGTCCAAAATCAAAAGAGAGGCGAATGAATGGATGGGGGCTCAGTGGATGAGCCTTCACATTCTAGCAGCTACATCCAGGCCTACATGTGCATGCAGGTTAGTTACTGTTGGCTTCGTCATCATCCATGGCGGTTGAAAGTCTTTTAAAAATCCCTGGATCAATGCTTTCACATGTTATCCTATAAGAGTGAAGTTTATTATTCTAAACACATCACAAGGTATTTGATTAATCATAACTGAGAGATCATTTTGATCAACCATGTTGTCCTAATTATATTCCAGAAAAACTGAAATACAAGCAGTGACAAGTGAGGAATCGGGTTTTTGCTTCTCTTTTCGTGTGGTTGGAACGAATGAGAGAACAATAAAAAAAGATCGTTGATTGCCGTGGATGTCGAACAGATGCAGATTTGATTATGGAATCATTCTATAGTTTATAACACGTATTCCTGGCTTCGGTTAGATTTTCACACAATACTTGTACATGCTGTATATAAAGGACAAAAAAGACCTAAAGAGAGCACAAGGCTAGCACAAGCAGCATTCGCATTTTCTGATCCACCAATAAAAATTTTCGAAAAATAAAGTCCAGTGCGGACACGGAAGACCAGCTGATTTTTAATTCCAACCTGTAGGGCTGTAATACAGGTACGTGTATACATGTGCCAATGAGTAATACAAGAAGCACTGCCTACAAGCTATTCCAAAACTGCAAACTTGACAGCGGAAACAAAACCTTTTGACAGGCAGGTTGAGGGCTGCATGCTGAAGTATCATGTTAGGTCTTATCTCTTCACCAAAAGACACAATACAAATGTGATGCTGGATGACTGAAACCACAAAGTATGCAGTCTTTGTTGTGGATATAATTGTCTGCTTTCATCTTATGAGGGTTGTGGGAACATTCTGAACAAATTAGCCAGAATACCGAGGTATTGAAATTCAATACCGAATTAGTTGGTATTCCGGTATTCGTGGATTGTTATTCGGCATTGTTCAGTATTAAAAACAAAACCACGGTATTCGGTAATACTGAAATACCGCCCAAGCCAAATGTAAAGAGTCCCCAACCCCATACAATCATACCGATAGCATCTGATAACTTGAATCTAACGTACATGTATTTCCAAAGTAAAATGGTAAATACAAATCCCTTTGGAATGTGCCCTACGAACCATTAATGGTGCTGACTGCATGTCACTTTGTGTGACTTGATATACATGTACTTGCATGGTGCACGTGAAAGGAAGCAAAAGTTTTGCACCCAGCCAAAAAGTTGCCCCACTGACACACTAATGGCTTAGGCCAGAAGTAAAGCTTTTATATACATGCAGGTGTACATTCATGTAGCCAGCTCATGATGTTTGACAATGGATCGATTTCAACTTTAAGGCTGGAAGTATTAGATAAAACTTTTGTTCTCTTTACAATGGACTATAGAGGATGGAGGGACTTGGTTTAAGTCAAACTCAAAAGGTGGAGATTCTTTGATTCAAAATGGGCAAATTTCCACTTTTTTGTCCTTTTGGGACTGAGTTCAAGTTCTACATAGCTGAACAACAATGCATATTAACAGGATTGAATTAGCTGGGAATATAATGCACAAAGTGACGCGTTTTTTTCTCTTGTTTTCTGGACACTGGGTTTGGGTGGGACATCAGAGAATAGATTCAGAGCTGTCAATTTGTGCACTGACAGGGCTAAGCTTCACACAGGACCTCAGCCATTCTGTAGACAATCTACAGTATTTGTCTATTCTCTTTTACATGATGTTATGAGAGGAAGATGCACAGGAAAGTGCTTCTGCGAAAAATCGGCCACAAAATACAAGCTTCCACAATGCTTCCATCTGCATACACACTAGCAGATAGAAAGAGTAAGTCTTCACAGATCAGCCTCTATTTCTCATACACAGATGAGGAAGGTAAAAGGGTTTTTTCGCCTTGAAAGTAGGAAAACTGCCTTCCTGGTGTCTGGTGACCTACCCAGAAAAGTTTATCCCACAGGATAAGCATGACAAGGTGTAGTAAAATCCAAACAGCTGCACCAAAAAGTAAGAAATGTTGCAACAATTTTTATGACAACAGTGATGACGTCAAAAGTTACTAAAAATTAACTGCCCGTTGGCTTTTAGGCATCAGGCCTGTAAATATACGTAAAGTAAGGAAGTCCCATGAGCAAAACATTGTTTCATAAAGTTCCCAATGAAGTAACTGCTCTTAAAAATAAACATAACTGCATTGTACACATGTACATGCTCTCAATAATAAAATGCCGAAGGCACTAAACAGTTTTTATAATAAAAATAACAAAGATCAAGTTTAAGTGGATCCCCAGCAATGAAATGCATTACCTATGTGTTTGCCTGTGCAAAGCAGTCTCACATTTAAAAAATTTAACAGCCCTGCCCCCCGAAAAAGTTCCTAGATCTGCCCTTGTGCGTCCTCTTTTGGAATTCCTCTTGTAAGCACAGTAACTAAATGATTATGTGACTGTAAACATATGCTTGATAAGCCTTTTGCCAGTTAAATTTCAATTAAATCTGGGACACTGAGTTCTTTAAATTCACATGAACATAACAGTTTGAACTCTCCATACTGAAGGCACTGTTGCGATACCCTGTGATTTGGGGCAAGCTTTTGCTTATAGTTACCTAAGAGATGCCCTGCACCAATAACACTGTTTTCAATGTAAAGAAGAGATGGTGGTTGCTGCTATGCAAAAGCTTACCCCAAATCACGAGGTACATGTATGTATATCAATATTGCAGTGTCTTTAGTCTGGGAAATTCAAATTATGTTTGAGTGCAATCAGAAAACTTAGTGTACTGTACCAAACTCTATTCAATTTAACTCGCAAAGGCTTATTATCCACTTAATTGGCTGACAAGTGAGCTCGCCAGATAAAAAATGCCACAAAATCAGCTGCACAACTTATGGATGGTCTTTTGTAATGGTTTCAGGGTGTTTTGAGCAAGTGTGGCCTGCAAAGCCTGGTTTCTATATTGATGTAAGGAGATGCAAAGGGTATCACTGATCAGTTCCTAATGATGCACAGTGATATATTAGAAAAACATTATCCCGACTAATGCTTACATCAACACAGACAGTCAGGAAAGTTGGATCAGGTTCAACTTTGCAGGCTGGCTGTGTCGAGTCCCAGAGTAGGCCTATACAAACATGTACGCTGGCACGACGGGCGTACAACAATGTCCCTCTCACTTGGGAGCACTCATTTGGCCCATTTTCTCCTTATTACTAACATACCGGTATGCGGCCCCAATCGTCAACAAAATATATATATATATAATCCCTAACCCTCCCAAATCCTCCAAAATCCTTTTCTGCAAAGTGGAGAAATTTGGAGGATTCAAGGTGTATGGCAAAAGGGCATGGCTGATTTCGAAGGATGCCATACATGTACGTGAAGGTCTTGGCTTAGACCTTATGTTGTTTGTGCTTAGTCAAGCACAAATTCAGCCCAATATTTCTTTTGAATCAACTGCACAACTAACTCAAGAGTGCCATTCGTAATGCCTCAACATAAGGACAAGAATTGCCGGAGGATTTTGAACAATTTGGGCAGTTGGGCTCACCTCCAAATGATATTTTCAAGAAATTTTGGAGAATTTGGAGGATTTGGGCTGAATGCAATTTTTTCATGTTGAAAATCCGAGGCTTTCAGAGGATTCAGGATGGTTCCTAGTAAAAAGGCCTAGGGGGTTAGAGCACCTCCAACTAAAATATGTTCTCTATGATTTTATGGATGTGTACAAAGCAAGTGAAATAATGTTTCAAAAGCCACTCAAAATACTTTTTAAATGGATTTCTTCTATGTGCGCCAAGATGCAAATTCTGAAAACCGTAAAGGTCAGCCGTTTGTTTGAAAAATGTCCTTGTAAATCCCGCACAGACAGTGTACAGTTTATTTATTCATAAATTAAACAAACTTACATGTATGGGCACAAATCATCGGAGATGGGGGTGATCCCCCACTTTTTTGAGGGGGGGGGTGAATCATCCTCCCACATCTTTTCATGGTGAGAAAAAATTCAGGGAGATTCTGAAGATTTTTTTGGACTTCCAGTGGAAGGTATTTTGATAGCACTTAAAAAGGGAGAACATGTCATACATGTACAGGTAGGTTTCTCGGTAAACTGCTCCAGCTAATTCATCCGTCCAGAGAGACAGGAAATTGCACTGTCAACTACCTACATGTCATGCTTGATCAATTAAATTGTTGGACACATGCACAGTATCAAAAGCACATGTAATTAGGCCACTTGCCATCCATAAAGCATTAGGCCTTGCCAACAATTATTGTCAAACTTGCGAGATGCCTGGTCCCGAGAATAATAAAAAGCCTACACGTCAAAGGGCAATGATGCCATAGCAACATAATTTCCTATACCCTTATCGTGATACTGTTCACTGTAGGTTCATTTACTGCCCGAGCATTTCGGTAAGTCTTTGCAGTGAGCAGTTGATTCATCACGTCCCTTTTTTGCTGTTGCATATTGAAAAAAACCTGCTGTGTATATTCACTTCAATTAGTGATCACTGCTTTAACCACCAACTACTTCAGAATGTGGCATTTTGCACCTAGGTAGACTTACTGTAAAGACTGATTAAAAGTATAGTGGAAGTTCTGTTGGTATCCAGTAGTTGAAAGCAAAAATCTTGATTGTTAGAACCCACAAGGCACACAGATTGCATGATTTACTGTATCTGGAAGTCAAGTTTCTATTAAGGTCAGTATTTCTCCATTCTTGAGCTGACACACTGTGTAACGTATCCGAAAGTTACAAGGTCAAAGGTGAAAACATGTTCTAGAAAGTAGGTGTACTGTGATCACTCACTGTACTGTATACAATGTATACATTCTTTTGTGTGTGTAGGACTGCCTTTACAGAGGTTGGATTGACCATGTTAAACTGCAAGGAGAAAACTGTTACTTTGTAGCAATAGATGCATAGTACATTGTCTACAACTGTTGTGGAACTTTCTTAGAGTCTGGCAGAGTCGTAAATTTTAGGGGTTTTTTTTGGTGAAACTTTGTCGAAACTTCGGGTTTGATTGTAGTAGTTAAGCAATGTGTAAAATCCACATGCACATTCATGTAGGCGTATTCAACACGATGTTTTAAAGGGGCGATTCAAAGTGTTACACGCTATGGTTGCAATGCTAGTCTGCTGTATCAGCACATTAATGAAATTGATGTTTATTTCATTGCGCATATCATGTACGTGTACTTTGTGTAATTTGTATTCATATATTTTCAGTCGATAAAGAAATATTCTTTTGTTTATTTTTAGATTAACCTTGGCATACAACTCGGCACTTGGTGTAGTCCTTGATGTAGTCTGGTGCTTGTCTACATTAAAATACTTGATACAAACCCAAGTACATGTACATGCACTCGTCCTTAGACCTGAGTACAGTGGTGTACTTTGGCTTGTGGTTCGCCGGCCTGTACCTTGTGCTACGCTAGGAGTAAATGACCAGAGTGACTTGTTCCAGGAAGGAGTTTAATAAGCAGAAAATATAACACATTAGATGACCAACTGATCCACTACTGTGAATGTCATGTTGGGAATTCACGGTATAGTAGTTTGCAGCTCAGTGTTCGTAGTGGTGTGGGGATCATGCCCCTCTTTGCCGGCCATGAAATGCTCATGCCTGTCAGGGTGGCAACTGTGGCATAATTCATGTTATCATTTTACTGAATTGCCCTTTAATTGGAATGATGCTAAGTCTGTGTGCCGAGAGAAAGGCGGAAATATGGCTGCTCCACGTTCACCTGAAGAGATGAATTTTATGATTGATGTGGCACAACAGAGGGGCAGCGAGTTTTATGCATGGATCGCTTGCAATGACTTGCAAGTTGAAGGAGTTTGGGAGTGTGATGGTCAGAGAGGAAACGAACTATTTCTGAAATGGGGACCTGGACAACCGGATAATTGTTGCGGTGATCAAGACTGTGCTGTATTGGCTTCAACACATCATGACAGTATGGATGATGGTTCTTGTAGTGATCTTCACGAGGCTTTCTGTGTGCGCCAGGCTGCCTGCACTCCTCGTCCGACCCAACCCTATCACTACTGCTTCTCTACCAACAACCACGGCCACATTCTCAACTCAACCTGCCTCCTCGACCACATCATCCGGGAGTTTAGCACTGACAGTGTCAGTGCCTGTGGCTCAGCCTGCATTGAGGAGTCTGGATGTCGCTCCTTCAACATCAAGGAAACAGAATATCAGGGGAAAATATGCCAGCTAAACAATGGCACCAGCTCCGAAGACAAGGCTAAGTTCCAAAACACCACTTATTTCTGTACCTACTCAGAGGTATGCCATGCCTAGATATGACTGGACTGGACAATCCCAGTAATGTCGTCTAAAATTTGAGTTTGAACTGAGTACTGTCCAGTATTGAAGAAAAACATTCTTCACAATTCACTTTATTCCCTGTGGGGAAAAGGCTGATCAAGGTCATGTGCAAACTCTAGAAGGTAAGAATTGTCATTTAAATTTGACATTACAAAACAAATACCTAATGTCCATTGATCTCTAACTTGCACTGAAATTCAGTACTCATGTTCGAGGTTAGGAAGTTATTATGCTTTGAAGTATACTTGTATGTACCTATATACAATGTATGTACCTATATAATTTCTTGAAACTCAAAAAATCACACTTTCTTGTTGTTTGAATACAATTAATATGTATAACTTAATTTCACATTCTCCAACCTGAATGTGATTAAATAGCAAATGAGGAAATCTGATTTGTGGAGAAACTGTATCAAAAATATACCAAAGATTGTATAGGACATCATGCATCCAAACAGTTTATCAGTTAAAATTAATAAAACACATGTTTTAATCTTAATATTAAGCAAATTCCTTAATACTTTCAGGTATTGTGGTTGTAGTTAGAGATTAACTTCAGCAGAATTGCTATTTCTCATAGTTTAGGAATCTTCAAGTTGTATGAATGTAATTAATGTAGTTTTACTAGTGGCATTTATCCTGAATCAGTTTGCAGCGAGATAAAAACCTTACTTCTTTTAAACAAGTAGTGCGTTTCCCAATGGCAATGACTTTTAGGTCTTTTCTTCTGAATTTCTGATAGAATTTGGTAGTTTTACTGCATAACCGAACAGTTTGTCAGTTAAAATTAGTACCAAAAACATGTTGTTTTCATCTCAAAATGAAGCTATTAATACTTTCAAGTTTTGTGGTTGTACTTAGGGATTATGTAGTTTGATGGTAAATAATTAAACTTGTAAGATGTCTGCACCAGTAATTAGCGATGACAGGCTCGAGTCCTACCCAAGAAAGCTTACTACACTGACAATATATACATACATACAGTGTGTATATTTGAAAGCCTAAGAACAAAACCCAGTATAAAAATTAATTTATAATTGCCTTATATCATTTGTGTCTAAGTTCTCCTCCTTAAATGTAAATATTTCTAGTGAAAAGTTTGCGGTCACATCATACGAGGGATTCACTGTAACATGACAATTAAGGGCTAAAACGAAATCTTGAAATTCTAGCAATCTGGTAACTAGAACAATTGAGGTATTTAGCAGATCAGTGATG
Source organism: Acanthaster planci (assembly GCF_001949145.1). The sequence goes on from NW_019091446.1 coordinate 57,177, forward strand.
AACGGTAAATGTTTGTTTCTGTGCATAATCACATACAACACTTGTGTATATTCCAGGACTGGAATATTGCATGTACGTGAAATAGTATAACACTGTTCAAACATCAATTTATTCAGCAGTCAGGTTGGGTTACTTTCATTCCTTTGTGGAAAATTCCCTTTTCAAGTGTTTAGAATAAGAGCTGGAAATTAAATGCATGCCAGGACTGGTTTCATATCGGTTATTTTGCATAACGTTTATAAGGCAAGATCCATTCTCTTTCCGTGTCTTAATGTAGCGTCACAGTGCAGAAGGAGAGAAGCTTCGCAAAACAAAAGATCCTTAAAAATTACAGTGAGTGGGGATAGAATTATATAAATGGTTCCTGAAAACTTTAAGTCTACCTGTAAGTCATAATGAAGATAAAGGTAAACAGGATGTGTCTTCAAAAGAGTGCCAGGATCGGCATGGACTTGATAAAAAAGTTACATGATGCTTGTCTTGTCAGCTAGCCTACCTCAAGCTTTTGAATGAGTGCTTTTTCAAACTGACTAAAGCACACATTGAACGCTGTTCTCTGGTGGTCATTGTAAAATAATGTATAGCAACCAATCTACCAAAAGTATAGTGAGCCAGGGCAAGCACACTAAGTGCGTAAAATACATGAAAACTAACAAGTATAATGAATTTGAACTTTTGGAAACAATTGGATGACAGAAACCCTGTTCAACGTACTGTAGCCGACCAGCCCCACGTCAGTTGGACAGTGGGAGGAAGGAGGAACGGTCCCCTAATTAAAGTGGACGAGCACTTGGAGAAGACGTAAACAATAAATGATGTTTAAATCCAGAACTACAATTTATTAAATATGAAAACAGTTGGTGTAGTGTAATGGCTAGACGGCAACGTAAATAACAGTATAATGCATGGTCAAAGGCTAACACTGCTAGCTAACCAATACACTGTGGCACGTTGTAGAACAGAAAGCAGTTACCACATTGGGTCCCGTAAATCGTACAATTTCTCAGACAGAAGATCGTGTGAAGTATTTATACAATGATAACTACTTATTAGGGGTTCCTAGCATTGACTCTCTCCCACATTTAGGGGCATGGCCGAAGACAAGCTCCCTGCAAATTAATAGAAGCAAAATGCAGAAAGTACAGTTCTACATTCGAGACCAAAAGCAAAGAGATCACTTTCACACTGCTTGCCCGGGAAGCCTATCAAAAAAGTATCCACTTTATGTTAATTACCTCTGTGGCACGTATTGGAAGGATGGGGGCGCCCTTACTCAGGTACGGTTCCCTACAGTACCTCAATGTAAGACCACAAAAAGGAACCTTTTAAAAAGGCCTTTTGTCTTTAATTAGGGAAACAAATGATCAGCCAAGTTTCACAGCAGCTTATAAACATAATCAAAGCATGTACATGTACGTACATAATTATGCCAATAAGTAGATAGAACTCATCACGGTTGTATTCATGTTGTGTGAAACATTTTCACTTTCTAATGTAGATTTCTAGAGTTGCAAAATCTGGAGTTGAACTGCAACATTTTCAAGTTTAGAAAGTTTCAAGTCACCCAACTGCACTTATGGCTTTCAGCCTTGATCACTTTGCACTGAGATGAGTCCTTGCATCTTCTGGATAACTGGTGATTTTCTCAATAAATGTAATGCTATGTTGCACCAAAATGACATAAAACTTTCAGGTCTTTTCATTCTGTTAGAATCTTATCATTTTGAAGCACAACTCAGCTGGGTAAACTACTTCGGCTTGTTTGGGAAAAGGGGCATGGTTAGTGAGCCTGTGTTGGGCCAAGGTGGGTACTGCACTCACCCCACAGATGGTGGAAGTGGGTTGATCTTACACATCTTCAAAACAGGCGGGGGAGGGGTAAAGATAACAGTATACTTATTGGGTGTGACACCGACCTGTCCTAACCCCATATTTCAACCCAACTGCAGCACTGATAAAAAACCCTGGGCTCTTGTATGTTCCAGCTACATGTACATGTACATTGTATATAGTTGCATGGACTAGTGACTCACAACAAAAAGAGGCATATTTTGACACCTTAAAGTGAACAATCTTTTCATTTCATGTACATGCACTCCTTCCACATGTTCCATTTTCTTTTTATTTCTTATTTGCTGTCATTTTTACTTGTTTGTTAATGTACAATTTTTTATTCCTTACCTTTTGTTTTTAGCAAATTCACCTCCACTTTAAACTCAGTTTTAACACTACCACCGTTATCGAAGCAAACTTTTTGGAATAATCCAACATTACAATATCATTATATAACGATGACAATTTGTAAACTTTTACAGAAATGTCAATCATTTAAAAACTTACCTGTTAATACCTCCCAAGTGATATTCCAATGCAAGTATTTTCCAAATGACGTAATTTCCTTCAGTGACAGGAGGATTTCGACAGTAAGCATGTAATTCCAAGGTTGTAAACGTGGTCTCAATTTGAACAGGCATTGAACTTGTCCCTCAGTTAGCTGCCGCTGGAATTTGCTTTACTCCGAGAGTCATATGGATAGCATTCTGATTACTTGAATCAAGCACTATTTCCTCAGCTAACATAAATTTATTTGTGAGGTACATATAATGAAGAAACCTCCGGCGTGCCCATCCACCGACGTGGTGCTATAAAGTCTGCATGTCGATACGGCCACAGACGTGGAAGAGAAAAACCATGGTGTGATACAAATGATAGGGTGTGGTGGATGCAAGCAACACGTGCGCGGTGCACCCAGCCCACGCGAGAAGTTGTTGCGTAATAAAACCAAGGCGCCGCAAAGTGGCGCTATATCGTAACAGGCCGGGAGTAATAAGGGCGCACCCTTATATTAAGGCCAGAAATATGTCCGCCGAGCTCATTAATAAAAGTTAAGTCTCAAAATATTCTATATTAGAGGGTCCTGAGAGTCATGGAACTGGGGAATTGAAGAAATATGACACTGAACCTCTGGGCCGGCCTCAGGGCTTCCAATTCTGAGCAATTTGGATGCAATCGGGTCCGAAAGTGGCACTATTTGAGCCATTTTGCAGAGGGATGCATTTCCAAAATGGCTACTTTCCCGGACAGTGAAATTTCATTAATTTTAGGGGTGGTCTGCTTTGGGTGAGACTTTTTCAAAATTTCATTGGTCAACCCACAAACAAATTGAAAGAAAAAAGAAAGAGAAGACGTGGGAAACCATTTTTCTGTGCAGCCTTAACACCTGTGAGAGTTGTAAGTATTTTTTTAATGTTTGTGAAGTATTGGGATTTATCACTGCTGTCTATGGGAATTTATTCGTAGGGGTGCACCCATAAAGCTTTTATGTATCTGCAGATGCACAAAGCTAACCCACGCTGCGGATTGTGAATTCCTCCGAGATAAACGCTGGTAGAAACCTATATTGTTCTCGTGCACAATGGATAATAGTGGAGAGAGGGACTTGGTTTAAGTCTGAGAAACGACTCAAATGGTGGACATTTTTTTCGTGAAGTTCTGCAACACTAGACAACGGATTGAATTAGTTGAAAGTATTCAGTATAAAAAATGAAGTGGCACATACAGTCCCTTTGTTTTCGGGACTATAGTTTTGGGAGGAGCGGAGTTCCAATTAAAGAATAGGCTTGGAGCTGTACCTCCGGGCGTGAATTTTTCATAAACGGCTCATTGCTGGACCTCGGTCATTCTTTGCACAAATTTAGAAAAAAGCGAAAGCTATTAAAAAACTTAAGGGAAGGGACTGGAATAGAAATTACAAATTCGCTAGGAAAAAAACTAAGATTTGACCCCCTCCAACTGTGAATTGTTCATCAGTTCTTAACTGACGAGTCTTCTGCCCCCAAGAAAAAATGGTTTGCATGGGAAAACTGTCAACTGTCAATGGGGGCGCCCCCCTTCCTCCGGCGACAGCCTGTAGTCTTGATGCTATACTAAGAAGTCTTTTGTTTCTGTTAAGTCTTTTCGAGGTTGTAAAGCTGCAACCAAACATGTTGGAGTTTCCCCCTCCATGTGTCTGCGTGGCTGGGCGTGGTAATTTCCTTGGCACGATAATATTCGATTACCTCAGACTTTTTAACTGCCAGTATTGGCGTAACTACGGGGGGGGCACGGGTGCCCCCCGCCATTTAAAATCCATGAACAACCTATGCTCCTTGTCTTTTTGGCGCAACCTTGGAAAAATGTGTGCATTCCCAGGTGCCTCCGGACATAATAGCCCTAGCTATGCCACTGACTTCCAGTCCTTCTAACAGTTGAAAAAGATGAAATCAAAGATCGCAGAGCGCCGCGTAGATGGAGGACACTGCCCAAAAGCCTTAAAGTTGACCCCTGACGGCGCGCTTGCAGCACCCTTGGATAGGAAAAATAACGTGCAAAGATTTTTCGTTCAGTTACTTCTTAAAAAATTCAACTAAGAAAAGGGACTTTGGAAAATATTTGTTAGTATATCAGTTCATAGAAACTGAAAATCACTGACCCAAAAGATAAATATCCTGCCAAAAATTGACCCATCACTTTCGAAAATCTAAACACATGAAGAACAGTGCAATGCGGCAGTCTCGTACGCAGATGAACATTTACGCTTTGAAATTTTATGGTAGTCCGAGATAAAAACAGATCCAAATATTTTACGCAGTCTTATAATTAATAAGTAATAAAATTAAAGCAATAATCTAGTATAGTTGGTGATTCATCACAATATATAGGGTCAATACGGGCGATTCACAATAGTGCACCTCAAAGAGTTTGCAACGCGTTCACCAATCGCAGTTTGTGAACTCCATACGCGCATTGGGTCGACAGATTTCGCACACTCTGATTGGTCGAAGTGTTGCAAGCTAGTGGAGGCGCACTGTTGTGAAACGCCCGTATTTTGTTCAGTTTCCAAACCCATGCACGGGACAGGCAGGCCAGTCTACGTTTTGAAGGTTTCTGGTGCCCAAACGTCCAACAGAGCTATGACCAAACCATTTCCAGGGACAGTTTTGGCGCACCCCTAACTAGAAATATGTTTGTAACGTCAATTCAATAACCAGGAACATGTTAAGAGTGACTGACAAAAAGAAGAGCCAAAAAAGGTTATGTCATCTGACAGAGGCTATCACAAGGTAGCAGACGAAAACTGTTAATTAATATTTTTCCTATTCAATATTCGGCACGTTCCTCATGCACTTGTGCTGCTCTCTCTTTTCTCATACGTTCAGGCAGAAAGTATATCTTTGAATTCTCTGCATATAGCTGATCTTGAATCGTTTAATTCACTCATTTGAGGGGAGACAAATATTTTCTATTTTCCGCCATTTTGAACCAACGTCGAAACAACTCCAGCCGTTCGGTCTAAACATTGACGTCACAAAGGCATAACCAAAGTCTAAGCTAGTGCTGGACCCAGTATGATTCCCCAAACCTTTAATGATTAATGGCTGTTATGTGTATGATAAATACCCACCTGCATGTAAGTACACCCATGTTTGTAATAAATAGCATGTCATGGAAAGCAATTGTTTAACATGTGCATGTGATCTAAAGCATATATAATGCATTTTGTTTATATTGTAGGTGATTTGACATATTTTTGTCGGATCTAGCAAAGGTTTGAAGTGCATCCAGCAGAATTACACCATTTTCACCTGGTCACCAAGTTTATTATGCAGATTTACCAGTCCAAACATGGCGTTCGTTACCGAGAGCAACACCTGGTGTAAAAGAACACTGTGCGCTATATTACGACGATCAAAGATAAACAGCAAAGGCTGCCTCATCTGGAGGGGAGCTTTGAAAAGCCTGTCTGGCCGCCGGAGAACAAAATACGGTCAACTTTTCTGCCGTGCTCCAGGCTCGAAGAAACGCTCAGTGAAAAGCGTGCATCGAGTGGCTTACATGGCACATACTGGTAATTTAGATTTACCACGGAAGTGCGATGTGAGCCACCTGTGCCACAATTCATTGTGTGTCCTCTTCCAGCACCTTTCCCTAGAACCGAGGGCTGTAAACAACCTTCGTAAAAAATGCAAGAAGCTGAAGCATTGCTGGGGCCATGATGGCTATAAAGATTGTATACCTTAAAGTAAGTAGGCCGTAGAATAGTTACACTAAACGGAAAGTGAAGCCATTCATAATCAAGGACTTAAAATCATTTGCTAGGAATATGCCTGGAGTAGTTGTGTTCAACCCTTGTATTGTAACTTTTGTTCACTCAATGGAATTTTGAATCAAATTCAGGATCAAATTAACCTCGTTTGTACAGAGTTTGTGTAGAGTAACAGAGTTGAAATATTTCTATGTTAGTATAGGCTTCCCCTTTGGCTCTTTTGGCATGGTATTTTTGTGCCTCCTCTATTTCATCCACAGCCTTCGCCGCTTGAGAATCCGGAGTAATGGACACCTAGCAGCTTTACACTTTTTCACAACAGGCTTTTCACGCCCATATGTGAACTGCACTGTGATCTGTCCTTGAACTTTTCTGGAAAAGGTTTGAGTTAACATTGAATACATCATTCATACTTTCTGATTTTTGAGTCAGTATTCCATACCTTGCTTTGCTCAAAGCCTCACTGAAATCCATTCAACCTACAGGGAAGACTGCCAAGTGACTTGTCATTACACTCAACCCTTCGCCAATCGTTTTCGAGCCCAACAATAGTCTAAGAGTGAAACATCGAGTGGAATGGACAGAAAGGATGAAATGCTAGATGGTCAGCAGCTTGCCATGGATGGTTTCCCCCTTCCCCCGAGGGAAGAGGAGGGGAAATCAGAAGAAAGAATGTGGCAAAGTGCGCACTGGAAGCATCTTAAGAGATAACCGTTTGTTTCAACGAACTCCAGGGGCTTGTTTTAGACTTTACATTCTTTTTCCTGTCATGTTTAAGACTTGTTATATTTTCTGTTGTAATAATTTTCGTTCAAATAGCTTCTATAAATGTCAGTGGTTTCAGAAAAGAGAACAAGCATTACCAAACCTTTGAGTTGATGAGGTTGAAAAAATTACGACGTTTTTTTGTTAAGGAGGCTCAAGCCTGCAGTTTTAAGGAGGCACGTAAATTGTAGTAAATTTGGTGACCCTAGGCTCTGGTCCATTGACTTCGTGATAGCTCTGGGGTGGCTATTCTATTCTCGGGGCACCAGTCGTCGTATTGTCTCACAGTCACTTATCAGGGTAGTAATCAAAGGGTTCGTTTGGTCAACTTGTATGGTCGTAATGACCAAAAATTGCACCAGCTGTTGTTATCAGAGTATCTATACGTCTTCTCTGTAGAGGCATGCGCCACGTGAATTTTTGAGGAGATTTTAATTGTGTCGAAAACCTTCATCTTGGTTGGGGGGAACTTAAGTACTCTTTGGGGGGTCTTGTCAAATTCAACAACTGTGAGAGAGTGAGACCTTGCAGAGCGCTGGCAGATGCACAATCCGGGTCAACGCTGATTCACATTGGATTCTCGTGACCAGAGTCGTACCACCTGCATTGACTGGCATTTTCTAAACAATCTCCTACAGTCGAATTTTAGAGGCACCTAGTTAAGCCCTGTTAGAGTCCTTTGGGGATTTCGGGTATCTCCCCAGGACCATTTGGAGCCTTGGCAACTGATGCTTGGGGGCAGATTTGATATAACCTTCAAATCTGCCACCCTTCTGAAGAAGTTTATGCCTAGTTTTGACGGGATTGTTGGATGCCATGTCCTGTCGTGTAGCATCCTCAAGCTCATTACAATCAAGTATCATGTACGACAATATCGTCTGGTCAATTTTGTCGCAATACGGTAGGGTTCATAAGGGGAGGTTTATGACCTACCCTGAAGAGCCCTCTGTCTTTACTGGCACCCGGCAGTATCTTATATGTCGGGTGTCGTGAATATCCCATCAGCTCTCCGCATCGGGAACCGCAATGCCTGGATCAGCTACTCTGGCCAGACACGGACTTGCACCTGATGCAGGAACCAAGGACACAAAGCTTCGGCTTGTAAGGCCGTTAAGTGCTGTAACTTAGCAGTCGGGCATTCCTCTTTGGAGTACCCTAACCGTGTCAAGTGTACAAAATACTGAGGGGACATGAGGCACAGTGCCGCAAGTCCTTTGCCAGAAAGGCGCGGCCGTCTAAACGTTGCGTCGACGTTGTTGTGCAGGAGGAAGTCATCCCTGCACAACCTGCCAAAGGTAGTTCACCGCCTCAGCCGGAACCCACGATAGTGATTCCAGCAGAGGGGGATAAAAAAAAAAGATGAAAAGTCTCTTTTATTAGAGTCCCGGCCGTCGGACTCTGAGACCCAATCAGAGGTGGCAAGCTAAAAATCATCTCGAATTCACCTTGCAGCAGGCATCGTGCATTCGGCCCTCCACGCAGCCAAGGCCCGGTGGAGTCCCTGTCTGCATGGACTTGTTTCCATTGCAGGCAGGTGATTTCTGCGACGTGCTGTTTTGATTTTTTGCGGGCTGTGCTGCCTGTACAGGCGTTAACAGGACCTTTTTTCGTCTGTGGCGACGTCCAAGATCAGTTACACTTGTGATTCAAGTCGAGGGGGATTGAAAAAACCGTGACGACGTTGACAGGTCTTCCTCAGAGTTCGGGTCGCCGGACTTTGAGTCCATGTCGGAGGGGGGAAGTCCAAAATGCCTCAATTTTCCTTAACTCGAGCACTGTGTATTTGTAGCCTTGGTCAAGGTGTTCGCCATTCGTTGCAGCGCAGCGAGCACCACCCGCTCGTTGACTTACATGTACTGTAGGCCTACATACCTGCATACAATACAAAATCAAGGCGAATAGATAGCGATCTCATGCAGCTTAAGAAATATGCAAATCAGCTGAACCAACGTTCGTCCAGGTTCAGCTGATTTGCATATTTCTTAAGCCGTGTGAGGTCGCTATTAGCCTCGATTTTGCAATGTATGCAGGTATGTACATGTACGTGCGCAAATACTAGGTGCGAACTAGGTTAGCGAGCGGGTGGTGCACGCTGCGCTGCAACGAATGACGAACGCTTTGACCAAGGCTATGTATTCGTTGCTCGACACAAATGGGCAATGTCCCCGTCTGATGGTGGACTTGTTTCCATTGCAAGTGGGGGAGTATGACGGCAATTAGTCACCGCAGCAGAATTTCGCTAGTTGTCCGTTCTTTAAAAGTTCAGCTAAAGTCTTTCAAAATAAATCTATAGTTGAGCCCAGAAGAAACCCGTTCCCTCGGTTCAAAACCTTTATTTGGGTGTAATTTGATATATAACATATCTGCACTGTTGCCAAAGTGTACTGCAAGTTTTACAACAGCCTTTTTACATATGAAACAAGGACGCAATCCTGTTCCAAAGTTCTTCGGAATGACCTTGACGCCCCATTTCTTAAATTGTGACATTTTAGAGGCCACTAAATGGATGCATGAGAAGGCGCTATGACGGCTCACCAATTTTTATAGAACATGTATATAATGGGACATGCTGAGCCACTTTGCTTAAAGTTATTTTAACCATGATTCTTTTTAAATTCAACACTTTGCCACCTTCTCACAGCAGAAGTGTTACAACTTCATCACATTGGCTTCCCCCAAAAAGCGTCCCAGTCAAAGGTACAAAGGCTGCGCAAGAGAGCAATAGTTGCACTCCAACAGTTACTCGAGGGCTATCGTCAAGAGCGCGAGCGCCTCATAAAGGCCTACCCGGCTCAGCGAGGGTGGTGGTCCCACTGGGAGTGTCCCCTGAGAGCGCGGTGAGCAAGAAAAAGAGATGGTGGCCCTCTGGAGCTAAACAGGGGCCTACGGGGTCGTGTTCGAGAACCCCCTCCTGTATGCTACTGAAACAAACCACAAAGGGGCGCCCTGTCCTTTTTTAGTGTTTCTTTATTTATGGCTGGAGAAAATGAGCATTTTTGTCTTGGAAGTTGTCAAAACAGTAAAGATTACAGCCAAATATCGGAGGAATGTACACTGTATCTCTTTAGAGGGGCTTATTGACTTTTACGCCCTATAATAACTGGAAAAGGGCCTCAAATTCCCCCATTTTGTCCTCCAAAAGTCCCCTCCCCGGCGCCGGGGAAACGGAAATTAGAAAGTTCCAATGAATAATTCTGTCTGTTTGTCCTCTTTTTGGTAGTTTTTCTTCTTCCCGCAGTTTTCCAGAAAATATTTGATTTTCCTCTTTGTTTACTGAATTGGGCTTTACTGAAATGGTTTTACTCAATTGTCGCTGCGTACAAAACACTGCCGCATTCAGTGGCAACGGACAAACTGTGTAATATCCTTCTTCAGAAAACCAGAAAGCGTATTCAATTTTTGGAATTGGTTTCTCTATTTTGGATAGATTGTTTTCGTTTTGAGCCATTTTTACTTCGAAATCGCCCCTCGAGGTGATATTAAAGGGTGCATTCCCCAAATCGTTGGATATCTGCGCCCGAACTCATTAATATTTTGTGATCCCACGGGATTTTTACAATAAGACATGCCATAATCAGAAGGCATCATAGAAATATTTCTATAAATCCCGAATTTGGGACTGGTAGTTTCTAGTTCAGGGTATTTCTTTTACAAAAAGCCCCAAATTGCCGGCCTGTTTCGTTTTTGTTTTGTTTTTTTTACATTGAGCCGTCCTATGACGTTCGATAACTTTTGGAAGAAAATTTCCTAACCGAAACCACACCATGAAACACTCATGTTGGAATTTTACCTTTGTCTTCCTGAAGTATAATATTTGGGAAAAGTTACGTGGAAATGGGTAAGAAACGAATTTTATTAATTACCTTTCACGTACAGCGATATCGTACCAAGGTCTCCTTGTTCGCGCACGTTTGTTTTCACTCGCCGTTCTTTCTTGAAAACAAGAGTGTACAACCTTGCAAAGATTTACCTACCTGCAGTCGATGGGTTCCAGATTCCGTTGAGTTGACATCAAGCAGTTATTGTCAGCAAAGGTCAGATCAAATCTTTCGTAAAGCAGAATATTGCTTTAAGTTTATTACCTTATAAATTATAAAAGTGGCTATTAAAATATTTCGATCTGTTTTTATTTCTGCTTTTACCCACAGACTACCATACAATTTCAAGCCGTAAATGTTCATCTGCGTACGAGACTGCCGCATTGCACTGTTCTTCATGTATTTAGATATTCGGAAGTGGTGGGTCAATTTTTGGCAGGATATTTCTCTTTTAGGTCAGATAATTTTTCAGTTTCTATGAACTGATATACGAGCAAATATTTTCCAAAGCCCTTTTCCGAGTTGTATTTTTAAAAAGAAGTAACCTAACAAAAAGATATTAAAAATTCTAAAATCTTTGCACGTTGTTTTTCCTATCCAAGGGTTCTGGAAGTGCGCCATAAACATTCCTCTGGGGTGTACCGCAGCAAATAAATTCCCATAGACAGAAGTGATGAATCCCCATACGTCACAAGTATTTAAAAAAATATAACTCTTCCCCGTATCCTCTTTCATTTTCCTTTCAATTTTTAGTTGGTTGACCAATGAATTTTTGAGAAAATTCTCACCCAAAGCAGACCACCCCAAAAATTAAGGAAATGTCACTGCCCGGAAAAGTAGCCATTTTGAAAAGGCATCCCTCTGCAGAATGGCTCAAATAGCGCCACTTTCAAACCCGATTGCATTTAATTTACTCAGAATTGGAAGCCCTGAGTCCAGGCTAGGATTCATTGTCATATTTCTTCAATTCCCTAGTTCCATGGCTCTCAAGACCCTCTAATATAGAGCATTTTGAGTCTATAACTTT
>NW_019091446.1:69356-134264 GCF_001949145.1 Acanthaster planci
TTTCGTGGCTAATCCCCATGAAATTGAAACGAAAAGTGATCTTCTGGCCATAATCAACAGGCGGCGCAATTTCGGTCCGATTTTGCACTGTGTATTTGGTTTGATGTAGCCCAATACCCACGAACCTATGCAAGTCACATGGTGGCGCCCTTCACAGTCATCGTGTCAGGTTCCGGTTAGACTTGTCTTCGTCCACGCACGGAGCATCCAGTGATCTTGTTTGTGAAACAAGCCTATTTTAGTCGCCTCGAAGGTTCTATATATGCCTTTTGTGAAGCTGCCAGACAGAAGTCACGTTGGCACTCCGTCACGTTTTAAAACCCAGCACAGTTATGACTGTCAATGTCATGTCCATGGTGTGTGCCCACTGTCAATGTTATTTGTGCTGTATCTAACTGGCAGTGACTGGCTAGTCCCTTAACGTGAACTGGGACAAATGAGTGCGTGCTGAAACCAATTTTTGAGAAGATATTTTACATAAAGATGGTGAATGTGATTAAAGGCGTCCTAGTTAAATGGTAAGATACTAAGAAGTTAGAAATACATTTGAGACTCATTTGAGAATTTAGCCTTTTTAAGACATGTTAGAGTTGACCATGTTGACTGCAGTGTAACCCTAACTATACAGTAACACAACAGTCCTTAATCATTCATAGTCAATCCTCCAATTTCAACATGATTTTATGTACACCCTCATAAGGTTAACATAATTTAGCCAGGCATGGGAGGATAATGGGAGGTGATATCATGTTTTATAGGCAGGCCAACAAATGCATACCCTTTGACTAGAACTCTTTTCACTTGACTGGTTTTCGTCCATTTCATGTTTGATTCAGCAGGAAGAAAGGGGAAAATAATGTAGGGATGGGAACCAGTCTAAAATCTGTGGACAAAATGGGAGACGTTTACCATGTATACATGTACATGAGGACCATTCTCCTAACAGAAGGCTGTTGTAATGGCTAGGATTTATGCAAATGTTAAGCACAATCTTGACTCTTGCACAAATTCAATTACTTTCTCCTGAGTTGATTCTCTTACAAATGGATCTTTTTCATAGATCAGCTCAGGATGAAGTATATGAATTGGCACAAGAGCCAAGACTGCGCCCAAGACAAGTTTTGTATAAAACAAACTACGTGTGTTTTTTTATTTGTGCAATGGTAAGAATAATTTCATGAAAGATGAAAGTGTTCCATTTCACTTTGCCTTGTGTCACAAAACATTTCATCTGTCACCTCATGAGATTATTCTTACATGTACCATTGTACTCATAAATATTCATGATTTTCAAAATAATATTGACATGAACTCAACTTTGCGTTCTCAGTGCGTGATTTGAGGGATTGAATGATAAACTATACAAGCACTTTATGCATGAAACTGGGGGGTAGTGAACCAGTAAAACAAAAATGTGTACAGTAGTTTTTCTTACATTTCTCGTGCAGAGGTTACACTAGTTACAGTAATCATAGTAGGATAATCATAGGCAACGGTTGATAGGCCAGGCTAGAGGCTAGGCCAGGCCAGCGCAGTTGAGTTGTTTACAACAAAACACAGACACACAGGGTTGCAGTATAGATGTTGTGCAGTGTGTATGGATCATATTCCATGCCAGACCAACACACTTTTTGACCTTAGGTCTTCAAATTTGAGAAAAAAATTGCAGTGCTTGTAGACATCAATGAATAATAAATACCTGCCAATTTTTAGCAGAATCCGTCCTTCCATGTGGTCAGGGCAGAGATCAATAAAACTGGACAATTTTTTCTTTAAAAAATCTACCCTTTCAGTAAAAATGATAATTTTTATTGAATATATGCACATGTAGTATCAAAATAACCAGAAAAACATACTCTTTTTTGTGTAAATTTAGCTTTGTGAATCAAGAGTCAAAATCACCTTTAACGTGGATTATTGACCTTTGACCCCATACTTAATAAAGTATCATTTTGGAAATTATTAAAACCAAATGTTTTTAAAAGTATGGTTCCTGCTCTACAAGAAGGCACTTGAATCTTTCTGGGGTATTTAAAATTAAAAATGTTGTGACAATTTTTCTACAGTTGGTCAGCTTTAATAGTCCATTTTGCATGCCATCCTAATGCAGGAATTTATAGGCCTACCCAAGCAATTTATGCTGTAAAATGAAATTAACCCAAAGGTCTATGTAAAATCATATTGAAATTGAAAGATTTAGGACTGTTAGGGTTAATGTTTTTTGATCAAATGGCAGTATATCTCCCACACAATTATTCTGTTTGAGGAGCCCATTTTAGGAGCATACGGTAATTGAGTCTGAATATAAGGACTGAGGAGCTGTCGTGTGTTGACTGGACAAAACGTAACACCTGAGGGAGCTAAACAACATGTACATAATACAGTGTTGTACTTGCCCTCGCACCTTGCGTGACTACAATTCAGTACATGCAAGTCAACAGTGTGACTCTCAAAACCGATTTCTTTCACTCAGAGATTAGCATGAAAGAATTATGTATTGTGTAGCCACCTGTATGGGTAAAGCAGAAACTCTTGTGGATTTTAAATGGGTGTCAAAAGGATTGAAGGGGGCATCCCTAGTTTTAAGGATTTACATATCCCAGTGATTTGTCCTGTGTTTGGCATGAATAGACATGGTTGGATAAAACAATGACTCAATTGTTCAATGGGAAAGTACGAAAATGAGGTCAATGTACATGTTTGTTCTGATGGCACTGAACATTACTACCCAGGTGATGATAAATTACTGCATTCACGTCTCCTCAGATTCTGTTGTGAAAAGCAGCACATGTATGTTACCACATTGCCAACAACTTGGAAAGTTGTATGCTGCTAATCAATAGAAGTGCGGTGAACCCCTCCATGTACGTGCAAGCAAGGTGCATTCCAAAGGGTTAAGAGTGACAACATTATGGTAGAACTTTACAAAAATATTAACATCTTGGTCTTGTACCTGAAATTCAACAGGTTCCACAGCCAACAGCTCCAAATGAAATGCTGGAACAGTTGAATGAGAAATTTGCTGCAGTTAAAAATAGCAAGACTAGCCTCAGATTCTCACACTCATTCTAAAGAGTTGGAGTTTAGCAGGCCTTATGTTAAATTACATTTTGCCTAGTCGACACATGACAGCTCCTTAGCTGTTCACAGACGTATGTCAAAGGTCATCTTGACTCTTCACTCACAAAGCTAAACTTCCACAGCATCAGTGAAAAGAGCATGTTCTTCTGCTTATTTTGATACTACATTTGCATGTATTCGATAAAAGATGAGAGGGTCATATTTCATTTTTACTAACAGGGTGGATTTTTTAAGTGAAAATTGTTCATTTTTGTTGATACCTGCCCTGACCACATGGAAGGGCGGATTCTGCTAAAAAATTGGCAAGTATTTGTTATTCATTGATGTCTACAAGCGCAGCAATTTTTTCTCAAAATCTGAAGATCTAAGGTCAAAAAGTGTGTTGGTCTGACATAGAATGACCCGTAGATGTATGTGGCCACATGTGATTTGGATCATGCAATAAAAACCCATCGGGTTCAAGGAACTATTGAAATACCTCAAAAAGTTCAACTCCGAAGTTCAGCAAGACTGCAAACATGCTCATGGTCAGGTATGGGAATTTCCATCCCAAATCTTTCTGGAAATGTTGACTATATCTTAACTGAACAATAAAAAATTTACCCATTTTGAAAAATATGCATTTTGCAAATCAAGGTCAAAGGTCAAATATTTCGGTAAGTTTTGTTGTGTGTGGTACAATTTTGGTTTTATTTTATGAATGATGGCCATTTCCAGAGCTTCAAATCATGTAAATTAAATGTTACCTCTATACGATAGATGCTTTGTTTCAGGAGACATGACTGTCCAAACAAAGCAGGTCAAGATAATTAGTGGAAAGTTAGTCTTAGAAAGTACAAAATGACAAATCAGTTTGGTTCTGGATTTCTCTGAAGGAGTCCTGTCAGTATCCTGAATTCCATTTCAATCCTTCATTGTGAGATCCAAAACTGTGTTGAATGGGCCAGTTTGTATTCCAACAGCACACACTGTATGCCCCAAATAAAGTATGTCTGAGGTATTTCTGACACGGTTGCAAGGTATGTCCTGTCAGTGTGGTCCTACATGGGCTCGTGGCCATGCTTTGTTCCTGGATGACCTTGCTTTTTTGAAATGTTGAGCTTGCCCATTGATATGGAATGACCTAAGACTGAGTAATACCTTTTTAGATCTGTGAGACCGTTGTATATATGTCAAGATGTACGTTGCGTCATTGAGTAAATCAGGGAGATGTTCATTTTTAATTAAGTGTTTTGCCCTTACCTGACATGTAAATTTATTAACACTGTATTCACAACTTATATGTTGGGTAAGGGAAAACCCATAATGAAAAAGTAATATCTCCCTGACGAAAAGTAATATCTTAAAAGAGTTTGCGGTACCCACTGTTACATCTGACTTGAACCTGGCCATCTGACTCCGTGGTCGAATGGTTAAAATGTTCACACTAGTAAGCAGGAGGTCTTGGTTTTCAGTCCCACCTGCGTAAGCTGTTGTTGTAAGTTGTTGTTGTAAGTTGTTGTTGACCAGTAATCATCATTGGACTGATAGAGAGCGACATAAATGAGATCAGGGTAACACTTAAGCCTAGGCTATATGCTGTGCTACTGCCATGCTGAACTCAAAGAATGCAATATTTTTAAGTTCGGTATGGCAAATTGAATTTGGCACAGCAAGCTCTTAAGTTCAACAGAGTATGCCATGCTATCATTGTTCCTAATGTAAGTGGCATGACTCTGCTCTATAGCACTATTTTAGTTTGGCATTTAATGCAACTGTCACAGCTTTACCATTCTATTACCACATTCTTTTTAATTAAATGCAGCATGGCAGTAGCGCAGCATCTTGTCCCTGTGTTGTGTGCAGTATGCTTCCCTTCTTTATGTACCTGCCTTCCACCTGGAATGTAAACTTTTTTCCTGTATCCTGATATGATGATTTGTAATGATATATCTCAGGTATTTGATGTTTGAAATTCCGTGTATTAAGTGTTTTCACGTTTGCTGTGAATTATTACAATGCCCTCTTCTCCATTTTAATTAGTTATAAAAATGTGACAGTTCATATTGTTTGATAAGAGTTTGACCATTTATCTTAAAAAAAACTTGCTCCTCGATGTAACACACTGTGAAGAATTGACTCTGAATTTAATACCAGACACCACATGCTAAAACAAGCACTGGCTGAAAGCATGGTCAGGCTCCAGACTATTCGTCATTTATATATGTATCAAGAAATTTTTGATGTACATGTGTATGCAAAGTAACTAAACCCAAGATGAGCGCAGGTAGTGGGAAGCATACTGCACACACCGTGGGGACAAGGTCGCCTAATACCATCTTTCTATCCCAGTAGGCTATCACAATACATGTAGGTTACACCCGTCTAGCAGCATAGATGCTGACTTTTGCAGATTTGGTTAGATAAGAGCACTCATGAAAATAGGGTACTTGGAATGAAAAGGGTAGAATCACTTAAAGCAAATTGGCAATAATGTTTTCTTGCAAATAAAGTCATTTTTTTCACAGAGCCATTAGACATGCTGTATATCAAACATGCAATTGTTTTTGACCCGTCAAGGGCACACAGCACCCCCAGCGGATCTTGGATGTTTTGGGCACATCCCTTATGGTTTGTTCAATTTTTTATTTGAAAATATGGATTTTGAAATTCGTATAGGACTTTTTTTATTGGAAAGCATATTCAACTGTATTTTTATTTTCTTTTATCTATTTCTGTTGATACTTAAACACATTGAGATTGAGAATAAGAAATTTAAATGTACTAATTCAGTTCAAATCACATGGGCAAATAATAATCACCTTCAATATTGACTAAGCCCGCATTGTTTGTATGAGCACAAACAGTATAGCCCCTACATACATGAAGTTACTGGACCCATCCAGATATCTTTCAGAGATGCCTCAGAGTGTTGAGGGTAAAGTACCAGTTTTAAACCAGACTTCAAAGTTTAGACAAATCTAGAGTTCACAGGAATTTCTTTACTAGGAACTTAAACTTCAGGACCAGTGAATGGAAAAATGTCATCAGCCACATGTACAATAATGTACATGTACTTATTCTACATGCTATGTCTTCATTGTATATGTAGGTGCAAAAAGCCCACAGTTTATCTTGCTGTTACATGTATGTCTGCTAAAAAAAAGTAAAGTTACAATAGGTTGGTTTGTTATCCATTGCCTTTGTGATTAATAAAGACGTAAGTCGGGCTTGATAAGAATTCATCCGGTTTTGGTGTCACTGCATAATAATGACCAACATATCAAATCCAACTAAAACACTTGCAGAGATAAAAAGTAGATGTATCCTGATACTATACTTGTACCACGTTTAACTCGGAGGAGAGCACTTTAAATGAAATCAAATCAAATCATGATTAGAAATCCTTTAATTCATGAGGTAAATTAAATAAAAACAAGTGGCTTGAATTGAATGTTAGAAATTGTGCCCACTCATATTTTGTGCAACACATGTGCACCCATACTTTCATCTATATGAGGTACTAAAGGGTTCACAGAAGGGGATTTGCCCATTGAAATGTGCAAAACCTTGAAGAAATATACAAATCATTCAATTCAATTCAAAGTGGTTTATTTATACACTTTCTTTGTGGCCAAAGTACCAAAGTTTTTACAGTTAAAGATAGAAACAACCATTAAAACATTTCGTTAAAATTTCCATAAATGTGGAGTTGCTTGTCAAACAAAAATGAAACAGCAAAAACGGAAAAACTAGTCAAAATGGCAACATTTTGGTTAAAAAATTAGCATGTTTTCAGTTGATTGAAAGGCCGATATAATCGACTATTTTTTAAATCACTGTGATTTAACACCTGCCAGCCCTCGCATACTGTGCCTGCAAATACTGAGTCACAGCATTTGGCAGGTGTCATTGTTCTTTGTTGTGGTTTGCTTCAGGTCATAGTAACTTTTCAACTGGTTTTATTGCCTGTTTCAGATCAAGTTGTTTTTCACGTTTTTGGCATCATTTTGAAACACCTTGCCACAATTATGTGTCTGCAGCCTCTTGCCACAGATTGTGTGTTTTTGTTCTTCAGTCTAAAGAAACATCACTAGCGCCAGTCAAGTGTGCATGTCTCTTTATACAATCCAAGCTGTCCAGACGTGCTACTGTGTCAGAAAAAGCAGCGTTAATGGTGAAATTCCTCTAACAAAGATACTGTCATTTTCTTTCTCTCGCTTCCCTTCAGTGACCCTGTCATGAAGCAGTTTCTACTGCACTTGGATGAGATGCAAACACTCGGAAGACGATTTATACTGGTGGATCTGGATAGCACACACCTATTCATTGATCACGAAATCGTTGGCCTGCTGAGGGACAGAATTGATGAACTCATGGATGAGAACACTTTCTCTGTTTTGACATGATGACATGAACGGTCATTTGGCAAAGCAGTCTGGCATAATTGACGGGTGGAAACCTGGGAAACAATCTACATGTACCTTCTTTCTCATGCGAGTCTCTCCGATGACAGTGCAAAGACGTTTGTTGATCTGACCACTTTTCGACTTCTCATGAAAGATTTCGTGCGTGGATTGGACATTGTCTTCTCAGTTTAGTCCGGTAGCAGTGATTCTAAATGATTTGCTTTAATATGTACTTGTAGGCTTTATTGTACATTGTTCTCTTTATTCTCAATATTTCAAAGAATTGGAGAAGCAACATGTGAAATAAATTGATTGAACTGTTACTGAAGACATTATGCACGAAGAGGACAAATTATAATAATACTCTGCTGAACAAAAAGAGTAATCTCAGACTATTAGCAACCCAAGGTTTAATGCCAGCCAGGGAAGACAGCATCCAACTGGCCTCCCACAATGCAGAAAGAAATGATTTGGTTACGTGAGCTTGAATCAAGTAACAGACTTGCACGTGAGACGTACGTGTGCACCTTGCATTGTGCACAAAAAAGATTAGAAATCAAAGCTGCCTCTGTAATTACTTTTGCAGGAACGTAAATAATACCGGAGTACAGTCAGCTCTGTAATAATAGAGTTACAAGGGCCAGACAAACTACTTTGTTATATTCAGGACTTGCTAGAAAATGATGGGAAAACAAAGAAAGACAATAATAGAAATTGAGTTTCTTAGAGTTTGCACTTTATAACAGCATTTTGTTGTAACAGTGTTCTTTGTAGTGAGATTCAGCCTTACACAGCTAATGGGTGAAGATTGTTTGATTTTGAGCAATGATGACAATTGCAAATTACGGATTTGTTCATTTTACCTGGACATAAAGTATTTTAGAAGGTGAAGCAGGTGTTCTGATTATTGCTATTTTGCAACACTCATTTTCGAATGTACAAGACTGTGTAATTTAGGTCCTGCAAGGGTTACAGTGTTAAGTTATTTCTGGTTTCCTTCAGACTGAAAGACTGGATCACACTTGGCCCGGAAGCAAATACATGTACCATGTGTACGAGCACGAATTTGTGACGTCATATGAAATATTCTTGCTAAAAATGAGCAAAAGTTGGACGCATTTGAACCGAGGCAAACTTAATGTTTTTAACTTCTTGACGTCAAAGTCGTTCTGCTTTTGCGTTCACTTGAAGTATGAAATGGCTGTAGTACCGGGATGTGTATAAATATGTTGCGCAAATTGGACCCGGGATGTACTTATTGAGTTTTTAGCATTTAGGTGTTGTTTTGCTTACAGCGTACACTCATTACTTTCTCATAAAAATGATCTTGTCTTTTTATTGTTGCTTTGATGTAGGCTGCCTCCGAATAACTTGGCAATTACATGAACACGTATCCACCAGCGAGTGTATTGTACAGGAGCGGCAATGTGATGTGCTGTTACCACGTACGTTCATGTTGTTTCCAAATGGTGTTTGGAAAACCTTCAAGGCATCACGTTAACGTAGGACTAACGTTAACTACAAAGCTACGTGATGCGTTGAAATCCAAGTTATAAAACCGGTGTTACACAAAGTAATGGAAAAAATGTATGCTTCAGTGATGGGAACATATGATTTTTCTCGCTTTCCAGCTTAATGGGTTTGTTTTGATTGGGCGCAGATATGAACAATCAAACAGTTCGGCTTCCTCTGTGAGACCGGTCACATTCAAGGAGACGGTGGCCATCAACACTTGAGGCCAGGCGAAATAATAGTGATCGAGAGGGCCATTTACGTGTATTCACGTACTGAACTCGTGATTTTTCAGCAGAGCAAGCATTGGCACATGATACTATGCAACGGTTAGGTGTGCTTTTAGAAAACCAAGTAACGAAAGTGTTGCTTGAAAGCAAGAATGCAAATGGGTACACATAAAACTGTTTAGCATGAGGATGCTTAACTTGCCTGGGATGGGGCTACATATTCCCCTCTTCGTGTTTTGATCGGAGGATGGGCTTTCTAACTTTTCGGGGTGAGAAAAGATTACCAAAATGTAGTCAATAACGCTCAAAAAGGAAGAACAATATTTATAAAGCGATAAATACTCCATTTTCATGTAAGCTTCTGCAAAGGGTAATATAATGTAACAGATGTATATCTGTATGATAAACATTGCCCCTTGTGTAATATGGTTTCAACCCCCCCCCCCAATCTTTTCGAATTTAAGCGGCCGGGTAAGTAATCACTTCAATAGCCTGCCCACCCCCCCCACGTTCTCGGCACAAATTTACCCCACTGTTGTTTAATGCTCTCCAATCACGTATACCTTTCCGCTCATGCGTGGATGGTCCACCAGGAGTATGAAGGAGTGATATAAAATTAAAGGACATAGAAGTCTGGTATCGGAAGACCAGCGGACTGGGTGGGTTAAAAATTGGCTCTTGCTTTGACTCCTTAAGCGCGTCAGCTTCTATTTTTTTTTAATTCTGCGAACAATGGCTGCCTTGCTTTACCTGGTCGGTGTACTTGGAGCCTTGGTGAGCACAAGTGGTAAGTACAATTTCACTTAACTTTGAAAATAATGGGCTACGTAGAGGTGAGAGGGAATTGGAATTACAGGATCCCCATTGTGGGTCCCTAGTGTTGGAGAATAGTGCTGTGTTTTATGTACGTGTTAATAGAATCCACCGGTATACGTGTAATCGTGAATTCAATATCAAAGCTGTAAATGCTGTACCGAAATATCAACGCTGTAAATTTGTGTCGTAAACTGAAGGTGGCGGATTGCGGTCGTGTGTGGAGAGGGGGTTGACTTGCCCGGTCTTGGAAATTTGAAAGGAGGCAGAGGATAATGACAACATATGACGCTAGGAGGCAATGGTGATAATGTAAATGAGTATTACTCCTGCAAAATGTTACATAAAAGCGGCGTATTTATGTCTTTTTTTCCCCCTTTTGAGTGCTAATAAATATTGGGGGGAGTCCAGAAAATTCTTCACAATCCGCCTTGTTTTCTCACCAGAAAAAGAGTCTGTGGTGGGGGAGGCGGGGTGATTCAATAGCCCACCCCCGCGGTCAGAAGGTGAGGGGATATGTGCCCCAGGCCTGTAGGCCTACCCCTGAAATTTGCGCCCCTGCGACAGACTATTTTGGAGTCCGCTAACATGGCACTCTTCGCCATTTCCCTCAGTTTCCTTAAAATTCTGTGTTGCTAAGAATCAAAAAACATTCGAATTTATTCAGGTTAGTACCGGCATTGTTACCTTCATAGTGCATGCTCTTGAACCTTTGTGAATGATTTCAGTGTCGTGTAATTTATTCCGAAATATGAAAACACTGGCGTTCAGAAATTGGGCACAATTTTTAGCATTGCTCCCTGATGCTGCACCATGGAAACATTTCAGAGTTTCTTTAAAATTGATAAATTTTGAATAAATCGTCAATGCCTCCAGTCATACAACTACAAGTTTAATTTGTAAGAAAATTATTTCTTTTCATTGTAATTTTTTAAAGAGTCTGTGCGCTTTGAAAAAAAATTCGGAAAATCAACCATTTTCAGCCCAAAACTAGGATTTCATTGGAACTTTGTGGCAAGCACTTATACTCCAGACTTATGAACGGGAATATTGATACCTTTCACATCAGGGACGAAAAGTTAAAGTGCGCCTTGTTGGGGACGGAGCCACGTTAGGTTTATGACAAAACATAATCCGAGTGCCTGGCGGTGTACATGTGCTTTCTGAATGAATTAGGGGAATCGCTATGTTGGAGTTGCCTCTTGGCTATCGCAACTGCACGTGCGAACAAGCAGCACATTTAACCTCAATGCTTAAATGAACCTATGTGATCATTTTAACTAAAATTTTCAAGTATACGAAGCTGTCTGTTTCGGTTATACCCTCCCCTCTGCTGACTTAAGTCGTTCACGAAACGTTTTGAAATTTTTTTGTATGATAAAGAACATGCACAGGCAAGCTTATTGTATTATGTATATTGCATTTGTTTTACGATATGCTTTAGCTCTCGATAGGCACATCATTTACGCGTATACAGTAAAAACAGCAATATCTTAGTGAAATGCAGAATACCTTTGCATTTAAACTTGAGACTTTAATTTGGGTCGGTTGATGGGCAAAATAAAAACCTTTTTTCCTTACGTTACGTTGCATGACCCCGTTTGGCACAATAAATGACGTTGATTGCAAAAACGTCCCCGTGTTGAGCAATATCCTTCACACAATGCACAAGCTGTAGTCTGTCCTGAGTTTGAAGAAACAAACACACGAAGCAAGCACAAGATTTGGACCCTGAAAAACATTGCCCTCGGCTTAGCACAAAGTGTGCTGCTTTCATCTACAATCAACACCTGTTAGTCTCGCGTGGGTCTATGGAGTAATCTCAAATCAAATGACAAAGTAACTGTTTCTCCATACGTCCGCCTAATGGTCTTAAATTATGTCTGAAGTAATACTTGCTTTTAGTTTTTGTTTTGATTTTTAAGAAGTGTCGAAGGAAATCCTAGCGGCGCCGAGCATGTTAACCTTTGCCTCCTTGTCAAATTTTTTTCCAGACTCCCAGGGTTGGAAGAATGATGCACGTGACACTGATTGAAAAAAGGGAGTTCATGATAATATAAAGTGTGATGACCTTTTCCCATGTTGTACAATAACTTCTGCGTATTCCCAAAAATTTGCAGTCATTTTTTTCTTTTATTTGCCGTTTTATTTATAGACTTATTGGTTGTATAACAGCTTTCCATAAGAGCTCTGTTTCGTGTGGCATGTACATTCATTGAAGTTAAGACTTGAAATAAGTTAAAAACAAATGTCAATAACACAACAAATACTAAGATAAAAACAATCAATATGTTTAATTATAAAATGTACAAAATAAACGTGGAATCTAACGAAAACACCAACATAAACATGTCCACTGTGGCACAGAGGCCAACAAAAGGATAAAAGAAGGAAACGTAATGAATGACCAACACAATTAAAAGAATATGAGCTGATAAAAATACTAAGAGAAATAAATGTATTCATAATTGAAGAGACAGCACAAGGTCTAGTTTAATGGAGTAATTAATTAAACCAGTTGTTTTTCCATTTCCAGCTTCCAGTGATTTCGTGCGATATGAACCGGTTGATGTGCTTCGCCCATTTGGTAAGTCAGATTACGAGGTTTATAATGCAGAGAAGCATTTATAGGATATGATCCCCAAATGTTCCCTATATCAGGGGCGGATCCAGGAATTTCCAAAAGGGGGCGTGAACTAAAGCAGCAATGGTATAATGCCCGTGAGCGCGTAGGGCGAAGCCCTAATTCGTGTGGGGTCCGCTCCTTAAGCGGGCCCTGGGGAAATTTTGAATTGTAGGGGCTCTCTGTGGTGCCATTTTCAGGCAGTATGCCCCCTTTGTACGCCTTTGTCATATTTATTGGGTTGGGGCCCTCCCTTTCCTTTTTCTTCCCACTCCCCTTTTTTTCTTCTTTTTTATTTATATATTTATTTTTTGGTGGAAGAGGGGGGACCTTCCCCCCGGATCCACCCACTATATTGGCCGGACGGACAACTATTTCGCTCGGCCGAATTACGTTTTCGCCCAGCCAGAATACTATCTCGCCCGGCTGAATTCGTACATGGATAGCAGGACTAGCGAAGTAGTCCGCCCAGGTGAAATGATAATCTGCATGGACGAAATTCTAATGTGCCCGAGCGAAATGGTGGGCGCAAATTTGGTCATGTCCTAACTACTCTGGCGTAATGATCTGATTCCCGTTGGAACATGTCTGAGGTTCGGTGTGAAAAACGGTAATTAAAGTGACGTGTATACTCAAAGTTGACAAAAACAAGGAAGCAAAAGTTCAAATAACTCACCAGCATAACTCGAAAACATATCAGTTTAATAGTAGGCCTGTTAATTGTGCACACTCTTGCATATACACCGATGATCGAGTGCTCTATCCCGACTTTTCATTCATTGGCTTGTACACAATGTCATACACTGTATGCTGTAGCAAGCCCCTTGCTTCAATCGAATACATTCAGGTTATATTCTAATGTCTTCCCTAAATATTCAATCCCAAATTTCATGCATGGTTTTTGACGAGTTTTTAACCTGTATACCTTGATATAACTAATTTAGTATTTGCAGAATGAAACAAACGGAAAACAGAAACAAGAACATTTCTCAGAACGCTCATCTTCATACTGCCACGGAAGATCTTAAACTAAATCCTGCGATTACAATGTGTTTATTCTTCATGGATGCCAACTCATTCGCTAATGTGCCGAAAAATGGAGAAATGCTCTCACTCTTTTTGAATTTTTTCTCTTTGTTTCTTGTGTCTTACAATTGCTTTTAAAGTGAGCACCATGGTTCAGAGCGCCCCATTGTGTGACGCTTGCGAGAGTTTGGTGGAAATGCTGAAGAATCTCACTGAAAACAAGCATAGGCTGGTGGGTACCTTAACACCAATACCTGAATTGAAACTAGCAATTTGGATAGTGCTGGTGTTATAGCAGAAAGTTGTCGCCGCAGTCAAAATACTATTAGACCCAATGACGTATCAAGCCAGGGGGGTTGAAGGCATGTTTCCATTAGTTTCTTATTAATTGAATATTCAAACACCTGAGAAACGCCATTAGCACTTTTTTGGGGGGGGGAGTCTGGTGAGGAATTTACAGATAAACGACATGAAAAACAAGGGCCGGCGTTTTCAGAAAAAAACATCTTTCCCTCCTCCACCCTAAACCTGGGTACGCCGCTATGGTGCGAACACAGAGACTTTGATGACTTCAGGGTTTTACGTTCTTTGCAGGATGAGCTGGTCAACACCCTCTTGCCTCTGTGTGGGTTGTTGCCTTCCGAACTGAGTGATACCTGCATTTTATTCATCCGCGAAATCCCTGCAGCTGTGGATTACCTGGCGGACATGTACCTGGTATCATTAGACATCTTTTCAAAATCTTGAAAAACATCTATGCTTTGAATTTATCGGTATCAGGAGGGTTTCAGTATTAAAAGTAAATTTTTTATAAATAAATTTTGCAAATCATTTCCAGCTTTTAAAAACAAATGTTGATGTTTGCATTCAAAACGGGGATTACTGCAGCTTGATCCTTAAGGGAGTAAATGCCAACGAGAAATGGTTTACTGTTATGTTACAGAGTTGGGCATTGGATCCTACTTCTGTCATTTACAGCATTTGTTATAGATGACTGGGGTGAGGTTCATTCAGCTTGACCGCTACTATTCCTCTTCTTTGCAGGATCCCAAGCAGGATTGTGAGTTTTTCTGCGCAGGAGCACGCAAGGCCTCCCAGATGAACATTTTCAAGCAGAAGGCCAAGAAGCAAATGAACTAGAACGGATGAGAGAGAGAACTTGTCATACGAAGGATCTGAAATTTAGCTTGGATTCTTTTAAGCAAGATAACTAACTAATTTTGGTGCCATCATATTGGGACTTTTTTTTTGCATAGTATTGCTTTTTCCTATACATGTATCTGCCCAGTTGGGCACTGTGTGTAGTTCAATGTATGTGACACTCTAATATTGATTCATTTTAACGAAAAGGTTATAGAGCAGTAGCAGGTAACCGCTACCACATGTATCAATAGAAATGCATACCTTCTTTAAATTTCGTGACCAAAATCGTTTTCAGATTTCCTCTGCCTATCCAATTAACTCAGAAACCGCCATTGGATGTGACGGAAAGTCAGCATTTGTAGAACGGCGCTCTTCTGTAAAATCTTCTTATTCTAAACAAAATACCAATTTGTTTGTCTTGCTTTGCACCATTACACATAGCTAAAATTCCCAGGTAGTTCTAAACAGAAAAAATAATCTATTAGAAAATTACTTTCGCTTCCAACTGAGTTGATTCAGTTTGGTATTAATGAAAATGGGCAACAGACATTTCAACATATTTGCTGACCGTGAATGTTATTTAGACATCGAAGGAACACTTTTGGCGATTAATGTGTGCATTAATACTACATGTAATACGGTTGATGAAATTTACTAAAAATGCGTTGTGTTATGAATTTTCCTGTGTTTTGTTTCTTGAAGGTATCAAGACCGCCGTTGCCTTTAAAACCGGGTACCTGAGTAGTAGTAGATGGTCCTTCATTAATCACAAAGGGTACTTGCCTGTGTTGGTATGCCGCTATTGTACCGTGAGTGTTGATGATGTTAGTCGGGAGTGCACGTGATTCGTTTTGTGGTGGCTATCCCATTGTCATTTTCAGGGATACTCCTCCAGCACGTATGTTTCACTCTCATTCAACATTGGGAAATTAACGACTTCAACCGTGCGCGGCGGTTACTTGACCGGACCCACGTAAACCATACAGAAATGTTCTTGGCAACTGGCCAATCCTCTATTGAGCCTTCTCGTTTATGTGCTCTAGAAGGCTTAAACCGAATAAAACACGAAAGAATCATGAAAAGAAATGTTACGTAAATATAAAAATTAGCCTCAAAGTGGTTGCTAAGATGATAAATTATTTCCATTTCCAATCGATCACTTGGTCTTTTTTTCCACTACATTTCTCAATTTTAAAAGTTTCCCCAGAACAGTGAGACAGTGCAGGCCAGACGACAGGCCAGAATCTTTACTACACTATACAATCAGTTCTATGTAGCTAGATTTTTTTTTGTCGACTTTCATGAGTAATATTTGATACTTCGGCGCAGCGCGATCTACGTGTGTTTTACATGCACAAAACCGATCCAGCCACGTACCGTGCATGGTACACTGCGGCCTGTTAAACGCGTACCGCGGCGTACATGTACACGTACAGGTACATGAAAGTTTAAGTTTCGACGGAGCCGGTGTACATGTTCGTGTGGTTCATGCGTGTATAGTACATTACAACTGGGGATATATACCGTTAATTTCAACATTTTCCTGGAAATTTTATAATGACAGATAGACCTCGGTCTCAATAATAAACTTTGTGCTCGTCTTTCGTTCCCGGGTCACTGAATTCTTACGCTCGCAAGACCGTAAGATTATGCGGAATGAACGGAATCGGTGTTGAGATAGGTCGATATGCAAACGCCTCCGGTTGAGAAGAGAAGAAATCTAGCGGAAAACCGTCACAAATCGAAAACCTTTGTTTCGAGCCTTCAAAAATGGCATTAATACGTAAACTACCGCCAACGAAAAGAGCTTTTCACTAACACCACTAGTTTTGACCACTCTCACCATTTTCCACCAGATGAAATCCTATTCTAATCCAACAGTCGCAAGCTTTTGAAGTTTGCTTCTACACAATTTATTTGAACAATTTATAGAACAGAATTATCCCCCCCCCAATGCACAGGGGAGAGACTTAGTCTTGAAAATCAACATATTTAAGACAATGCTAACAATTGCTGATGTGACTTTTGTTTGGGCGAATGCTGACACTTAGTCCAACATTCATAATACAGACATTCTACAGAGATTTTCAGATTAATATGCATGATGGAATAATGCGACAAGAGAGCAGGCATGGCACGTGGGTCTGGTGCATTTGTTTTAAGATGCAGTTTCAGAAAAATCTAGTTTATGAAAGATATATGCAAAACAAAGAATTAGGATACGTGCACTTGAGCTCATTAATACTAGAATTATCATTTTACTCCAGAGGTGTATCCAATGAGGAGGACAAGTTTCTCCTGGATACATGTTGTTTTTTCTCCATATGTTAACTGCCTTTCTTTAGAAATTCCAAGCACCGCCATTTTTAGAAATTGTACTACTATTATGGGAGTAGTCAGGATGCCTTTACTGACAAAAATGGAGAGTGATCTTCTGGGAACAAATCCATAATCCATGCCCTCGCCCGCTACAGTCAAGCCCCGAATACGTACTACTGTGCCCGAAAATTACTCTCAAACTGGATTTAAAAAACCGCTTTCCCATCGTTTCTTCCATCAGTTAGGTTATTAATTGATTCTGGAAGCAGTTCCAAAAGCGCAAGTTGATTTGAAACCGAAGGAGGCACAGTATAATTGTTGATTATACAAGGATACTTTCCTGCAGTGTAATCGAGATTATACAAGCCCCCAAAGGTGAGAATCAACTCCCACCAATTATTGGTGTTATTGCATTTACCCTAGCCCTTGATTCTCGTGATGTATCATTTTTCGGCTTGACAGCCCAAGTTGCGTCAAGTCTAGCCCAGTGAATGGCTCACTATTGATTCTATTGATATAACTTCCATCGCTTGACATGCTTGTCAGGTAATTTACAAAATATCTGTTTAAGATAGAAGGAAACTTGTTCTTTGCCTTGTCCCAGTTGGACTATTCTCTACGCCGAATGTTATACTTATTAATGTTACAGTGTTCCGGTTCTTTCTTTTCACTAGTTAAAGTTGTTGCCCAAGTTTTGGATTTAGATTAACATTTCTTCATGGTAAGACTTTCCCACCCGTCTCCCATTTTGGCAGGCCATAGGGACCTGATCCACCCATTATGAGTGCAC
Source organism: Acanthaster planci (assembly GCF_001949145.1). The sequence goes on from NW_019091446.1 coordinate 87,282, forward strand.
TGAACTAATTCAAGCCCCATTGAAAACAACCTGTAACATCAACCACGTTCGCAGCCCCGGTGCACGCAACCGAAGACCCTTAGGCCTCTCAAACAAAAACAATGTGTTTGGGGTCTTTCAAGTTTTAATTGGTTTTTAATTTCCAGTAGGATAACCAATGAAATTTTTAATTATCCACCAAAAACAAACTCATCCCCCAAAAGTGAACCTTCCCAAGACTGCCAGCAGCCATTTTTCAAATGACGGCCCCACCACAGTTTTTCAATAGCATTTTTCTCTGCTTTGTCCTGGGATTGGAACCCTTAAAATTAATCTAGGGAGTTCATTCTAGTCCATGCTTACATAATCCCACATTTTCTTGGGCCACACAATCTCCTCTTTTTGAAATAAACCGTTAAGGTACTTTTAAGTGCCTCCGCCTGACGGAGAATTTCCCTTGGATTGGGCAGTGCACTCATATAAGTGCAGTACTTTTAAGGAGGTCAGCTGAGGTCACCTGGTTCGACGGGAAAACAGAAATTTTGTTTTGTAAAGACTGGTGAGGGCGCCCTGACAGGCAGCAAAACGCAAGTTGATTCACGCCTGCGGAGGACTTGTAGAATCTCGATCATATTTGCAGGTAGGTACCTTGCATAATCAACGATTTCCTATCCAGTAAAGTTCGCATTTGTGGAGCAAATCCTGAGAACAAACAGCGCCACCTAGACAACTTTTAATGCTCTTCCTATATAACAATACACTCTCATCCTAACTTAAGAAAAATTCAGAAATAATACATCAAGAAGTCGTCTGGGGTTACAGCACAAAAGATCTCCTGTTCTTTAATATAGGCCTAATGTAAAAAAAAAAGGCCAACCACAACCAAAGGTGTGCTGTGTGCGTTCCACCGTAGAAGTGGATATGCGCCCTCATTTGCTCAGCATGGTTCTTCTATTATTACTAGGATAACCTTTTTCATCAGTTAAAGTATAGCTGATTATTTTAGTCCACGTGTTTAAGTGCAAAGGTTAGTATGGTTAGTGTCCATCAGTTCCAAACATGCATGTTTATATTACATGTACTGGCTGTTATCCTGAACGCAATGAAAATGCATCTTCCAAGTTCTTTTTACCTCAACTGTAGGACAACATAGTTCAAGAAAATGGAATTATTTTACTGAGCTGTTTCAACAGGAAAAGTATTTATTCATTCAATGCGATAAAAAAAGAAGATAATTAAGGGTATTCCAGGAACCATGAAAAGTGAAGATTAAACTCGGGCAGTGACCAGTATGCAGAAAAACAGCAGTTTTTGTTTTTGGTCGACCCCCCCCCCAACAAAGATCGAGCCTAATGGAGGTAACTCCCATTCATGTTGGGAAAGTATTGGGACCAGTGTCGTTTTCTAAAATTAAACAAAAAGGGGCACTTACTGAATTCTTTCCAACTGAAAATACTTCATAGGTAGGAAATAAACTAATTGGTATATTTATTTATCAAATAAATAGGCTGTATTTTCTCCTGTTGAATGAGCCCGAAAGTGTATTTTTTTTTAATTTGCCTCCCTTGACACCAAAGGCTGGAATACGCCACCGTGTACCATGATCCCTCTACATCCAAGAATATTTCAATAATTAGGAAATGTTGTATCTCGACCTTACTCTGTAATGACATTTGGTCGATAACACAATTCAGGAGTTGCACTGCCCCACTTGGGCGAGTTCCTGATTGTTTATTCGAATTCCGTTCAGGCTGAAGTCTACGTTAAAATATCGTGTCATAATGGAGCGAAAGAGAGTAACTTTCAAAGTGAAATTGTGGCGACGAAACCGTTTTTAAGCTTACAGGTGTGGACCAGATCAGAGAGATGGTATTTTGTGACCGCTGCTATTTTAAGGTCCAAGAAATCAGACAAATGTTGAAAGGGGATTATATTGGTACCCCCCCCCAAAAAATAGGGGGTATATCCCCATCCCTTTCGGGATCTACGCCCATGATCTATACAGGACCCCACCCCCCCAAAAAAAACACTGTCAGTAGGTCCTGGTGTCTTTACCCACTTCGAAGAAGCGACCTGGTTTCGTTTTTGGAGATAACGAATATATTTGCGAGAGCAATTACCTCCAACTGCTCTTCACGGGCGGTCATTTAAAGTCATTTATCATAAACAAAGACGAGTTCGGAAATGCAATTAAAAGAGGGTTTTGTTTTTCACTTCAACCTGAAATGGAAAAGGAAGTATTAGAACTTGTGTATAAACTTAATAGTCTTAATGGCTACATCATCTAGAAAGCAATCTTGATGATTAAATTCAGGAATACTGTTAGCTATCTTAATCCATTGTGCTCAGAGATTCTTACCTCAAAACTGAGATGGTAACTTGCTCGTAATATGTTAAAAATGGCTAAAAGATACCAGAATTTTGTTAAATTAAACATCACAGCAGACGACAACGGCACGTATAGTCACAGGAGGGACTATTGGTGTCTAGGTAGCCGTAACCAAAAGCTTTCAAAATCTTTTTGAAACGGAAATAGCGTTGCTCTGGAGGGCAAGAAGACGAAGAGTCTTGAATATTTCGATAAATCATATTTTTCAACTTCATTATCCATAATCGGATACCCTTGAGGAGTGGCAAAAAAGAAGTCGAACTTTACTTCAATATAGGTTTTCCCCGCCAATTTCGGAAAATGCGCGATCTAAAATAAAATTTCAATTTTAGCGTAGATTTTGAACACGAGTTAAACCTGGTTTCTTTTTCGCAAAAGCAAATAATTCACTTACACATTTTTCGAAATCAGCCGGGAAAACCAATGGTTTGAGTTAATTTTGACAGACTTGCAGGGAATCAGGGCGAGTTCGATTTCCCCACTCCCTCAACACTATCTCAATAGTTTCCCACTCAGTCTTCAACGACCTGTGCTTACCTAAGCTTCTCGTCTCCATTTGCAGTGCTGACAGCAGCATATGACGTAAACGAAAACTCGCTAATTTATATTTCACAAAAATGTAATCAAATTTACAAATTCAAGATCCCTTTTCAGTGCGACAAGTCCCGGCTAAAACCTTTAGCAACATTCCTTTACCGACATTAAAGTCACAGATGGCAGTTTTAACAAAGCAAATTATTCGGTGGCACGTCGGTGAGTTTATACATCTTTACTCCAATTCCATCTCAGTGCCTAGATTTCATCATTGAACACCTGCTCAGGGAACAAACACCTTTGCAAAGTGAAAGCTCTTTGACTGATTTCACTTTGGACCTGTTTAAACTGAGGCTCATTTCATGACATTAATCAAGAAAAAAGACAGCGCAGCAAAACGTGAAGACAGTGACAAATCTCGTTCAAATAACTCTTTTTTGTTTGTCAATTGAACCTTATACAACAGAAAACTCGTAAATGGCACTAATGACTGCTCCTACAGGCTCTAACAAAGACAGGAAAATGTGATTAACCGCATTAACCATCTGTGCCTGACTTTCGTTTGATGCTTATCTTGAGAAATCGACCCAAATCACACGTACACGACAACCAAACGGTATACTCTTTGCTGCTGTACTAATTTCTCCAAAAAACAGCTTTTGTGCAGTTTGTATTAATTTCGTTTAAAAAAGTTCAGTTGTGCAACTGGCGTCGAAAAAGATTGGGAGTGTGCTCCGACGCCCCCGTCTATATGCTGCAGTTCGTACGTCATCAAAATTGATTCCTCTCTGCTTCTCTGGCTAGAGGTCCTCGCTTTGACGTGGCAATTCCCTTGTATAACACGGGCCACGCGTGATTGTGATTGGTTTGCATTTGTTGCATTGTGATAGACACTTAGTTGTGATAGGTTCATACCGATGACATCATGAAGGCAGTTCAATTCAGTTGGAGGAAGTTTTCCGCATTACAGTGTATGCCTTGTGGTGATTCGCGGGGATTGGTTACCCAAAAAGAGGAGTACTTGACTTTGAAGCAGGGGCTGGTTTAAAGATAACTGTAGGCCTTTGTCTTTTAAATAGATGTACCTCCAGGATCATTCTTCTCTGAAACACTGTGAAGTCATCTTCCAGCATGACATCGTTTAAGCACATTGCCATCCTTGCACTGATTGCGATCGGGGCTTTCGCCAACGACGCAGTTAACGACGATCCCATCCTTGAGAGGGAAGCAAAAGGATTGAAGGCACAAGGACTCTACCAGCAACAAGTCATCATCAACCCGCAGGATGATCCAGCGTGCTCTGGGACCGTCTGTAACTACTCTAAAATTCAAGATATTGTTTTCGATGAAGTGAAGAGCGTCAAACTTGAACTAGGCCAGATAAAGGAATCAGTCTCAGAGCTAGTTGAGCTCCTGAAAAAAACGCCAGGCACGTTGTACTATAATGACTTTTCATTGTCAAGAATTGACCGAAATTCATTTCTTTAAGATGTTTTCCCTGATAAGCAAGGGATCCTCACCAGATTACTCTGGTCATCCATAACAGAGCAAATGCATTTCAACATATGTATGGCTTAAAATATCTTAAATTAAGTTTATTTCCATTCAGGTTGGATTGTAGGCATAACATCTATTCCTTGGAAGATTTTGTTAATTCATTTTTTTTTTAATTTTTACAATTTATGTTAATCTCTGTTTGCGCATTGAACCCGTCTTATCCCTGCCACCTCTCCTCACCCTCCAGTTACCCCACCTACGTCTCCCAAAGACTGTTCTGAAGCTTTTACAAACGGTGCAACAGCCAGTGGTGTGTACACGGTTCAACCTGAAGATGATGGCAGTCCGTTCGAGGTGTACTGCGATATGGAGACAGACGGTGGTGGATGGACCGTGAGTTCTGAGCAGTATGATTGGGTTTACGGGTTTGCAGTACCGGTTTTAGGCGCTCTTATCACTGAATATGCGAACGCTCATAGCATGCATCGGGGATTATTAGTAATGCTAATTTACTGGTAGCAAATATTTTGCAGTACCACTTATATTTGCAAGCCTCAGTCCTTTCCATTTGTAGTCCCCACCAATCGTGCCTGCCGCAGTTGTTGGGTAAATCATTCGTCGCTTCCAAGATTTTTTCCACAGCATTTTTGTTGAACTAAGAGAATGCTCTGAAATCGTTTTCTTGCGTTATCTAAAGGTGTTCCAGCGGCGTCAAGATGGTTCTGTTGACTTTTACCTTGGATGGGAGAGCTACCGCCAGGGGTTCGGTAATCTAGACGGTGAGTTCTGGCTTGGCAATGACAACTTGCATCGACTCACCGCTCAGGGTGATTACCGACTGCGTGTCGATCTTGAGGACTTCGAAAACAACACCAGATATGCAGTATACAACTCGTTCCGCGTCGCTAATGCGAGCACCAACTACCAGTTGACGGTGGGAAACTATTCAGGGACGGCCGGTAGGTCATCGCTTTGATATCTCATAAAAACCTGCATTTGCAAGAGGTTGCAATGATAATAAATATTGAAATAACATAAAAGGAACTACCATTTCATCATTTCGTTTTCGAGTGGTGTTCTTGTCAATAAAATCAGTTGGCTTTGAGTTGGAGAACACTGACATAATATCGACACTGCATAGGTCTACTCGGTGTTCTGCGGCAGTTGAGGAATAAATCATAAGTTTGCTTGGATATGATTCTAATCCATATTTCTCTGCTTGAGGCTGGCTCGAATCCAATGCTGTAGCGAATGGCGCAAGTACAGTAGTCAATGATGTGAAAAGGAGACTTTGAGACGCTGGTGGAAGTAGACATAACGGTCCTTTTCAAGGTATCGCGCATGCTCAGATCTTTTCACGCATGCTCAGGAATGAATAAAAGGACTGGTATGTCTGTCGTCACACACCGTATCAAAGTATCCCATTGGCTTAGTGTCGGGGATGTTAATTATGCTTGGTTTTGCTAAGTTTTCAGTTTTGATTTTATGATTACGTGTATCTAAGAAAATGCATTTCGTATATTTTTTTAATTAGCGCACACGATTTTTTTGACATAAGAGGATTTTTAAATTCTCGGTCAAAGAGTAATCGAATTCATGTATTTTTATTATCTTTTTCACCAACCATCACGAACGTTTTTCTGTGTTATATTTTTGACATAAAAGTTGCCTAGATGTTCTATCTGCATTCATAATGTCCCACCGGTACTCAATCATTTCAGGTGATTCACTGCTGTACCACAATAACCAAGCCTTTTCAACTCGGGACCGTGACAATGACTCTTCTTCCGGTAACTGTGCCACTGGTTATGCTGGCTCGTGGTGGTACAATGCCTGTTTCCGTTCAAACCTGAACGCCAATTATCTGCGTGGGCAAACGAGTGTGTACGGTAAAGGAGTAGTTTGGAGATCCTGGCGGGGATATTACTACTCACTGAAACATAGTGAGATGAAAATAAAAGCATGAATCCAGCTTTTATTGCCAGTGGGTAGCGAGTGCAGGTCCTCTTGTTAATAATCAGCCACCACAGAATCAACCCATAGACCATCGTTATCTCTATAGACCCAAAAGTCAGAACAATAAGATATTACTGATATTGACGTGTAAGATTTACATTTTCTGTTTCTGGGAAGCTGGACTCGGTTAAGAGTGAATCCTTCATTCAATAAAGCACATCCCTGTCCGTCTCCCGTGGCATTATACGAGTGTGATAACCACGGAGGAATAAACCAAACCGTAAGCTGTTTTTCCTCATGTTTCAAGTTCAATTTAAACACTGTCAGGAGCTAGGCCTACCTCATTTGTTTTTCGCTGTTATGGTAGAGGGGCACTTTTAGGTAATAATGAATTAAGTATGTTCTTTTGAGTAAGGTGAGAATGGTTTCATTTAAGGGTTGTGGGTGTGCAAATATTTTACAGCAGAATATACCCGTGTTACTCGGAAAAAATAGTTTCGAAACCATCAGATCACCCATTTCTAGCATTTGAGAACATCATTATAACATGATTATAAGCATTTCATAGATTGCTCATCATCCGTCGGTCGATCCGTCTCTTGCATGATCGAACCGTTGTTGATACTAATTAGGCGGTTGGTTAAATATAATTATGCTCGATTAGCACAGGTCCATGTTTTGGAACGGTTACAGTGGTAATACATGTATCTGTTTTGCTTGTTTTTCATATTCATTTTCAATTTCATAATTGTTGGTGGAGACACACTGACACACGCTACTCGATTATTTCTCGCTTCTTTCATTTGAAAACTTAAATTGGTAACAAGTCTGCTTTCGCTCCATCAATTCATAAGAAACCGAGCAGATCCGGTGGCGGATATAATATTATGCTTTACAGTGTAGGCAAATAGCACGGATGCAGAAGATAAGATCAGCAAGTGACAATCATTTTACTGTAGTCTTTAGGTCACGTGACATCAGTCTTCAAAATAAGTTCAACTTCAATTAAAAAAATAGAAGTCTGCAAACTGGTTTGCGGTGTTTGACTTTACTTGGAGTATTTTAAAATTTCCATTCTCCTTTCAAATTAGAAGCGTACATGTACTTCAGATGAACGGTCGTTGTCTATAATAATCATAACGGAATAAGGCTTCAGAAAGACCCTTCGAAGCAGTTTTTGTCGTCATGTCTTGTTCAACCAGTAAAAAGGGTTATCCAAAAATTCATAGAAAGATTGTGTCTTAAACTGGAAAGAGCAGTTGATAATTATTTGTTATGAAAGCAATTTTTAGTTTAAGCTGCAAAGTGATGAAAGGTTTGCCAGCAAACCGTTGTCCAGTGAACAGTTTTTCCCCTCGCTAATGAGGTCTGCATCACCAACGTCCAGTGTTGAGCAATGCAGCAGAATCAAACGGTCCTCACACAATGCATCGGCTTCGGCCATAGGCCTTAAGCTGGACCAAAACAGGGCCCTATTTTCTTAGCAACGGAAGATCCTTTGGTCGGAACTAAATTTAGCTGGTTCACGAACGACTAGGAAATGAACGCGTCACTGTCTCATCGCTACCAACAAATTGAACGCTCCCGACCACCAACGCGGCTCTTTTTAACCGATGAGGAGGTGCTTCTGCTCGAGGCGGATAATAAATGTCATGCACGTAAACCGTCAGTCAAAAGCTGACCCAAAATACGCAATGGCCAAAAACAGGCAAATTTGGCAAGGCACATTTTCAAAGTTATTTTATTCTTATAGGCCTACTGTCTATTATTGTTCATTTGGATTTCCCAAGACGGCTAATAAGCAAATTATGAGCAGAGTGAAATATGGTAACTTAAACTAAAATCCATTATGGCCAAATGGAATTTGAATGAAATTCGTAATTTATAAATATGTGCTTCATGTCATTCATTCATCGTTATGATCCTAGATCCAAACTCTGTCCTGTCTTTGATTATGTCAAATATTTAAATATGTTCTCTCGACAGCCTAAGGGGTATTGCTTACTGACGGTCTACCCCGGAGGGCCCCCAAAAGTATGAAACGTATAGGAGACACAAACATTAGATCCCGTTAAATCCCCTTCTGACATCTAACTCTTTCACTTCCTGGGTCATCTTTGCAGTCAACAGCGACAGTAATGAAACAGACCAGGACCGTGGATGGAAGCATCTTGATTTGTTTATGTTCTTCGCTTGAACAAAGATCAATTCATTTAACTTTGTCACAGTCCCGTCAACTTTTAATTCAGGAAGTGAAATGCAAAAAAGCCCGACCGGGCACTACATTCCACCTTTTTTATTGGTAACATCGCCATCAATTATAAAAGCCTGGAATAATGTCGTTTCTTATTTCACATTTTGGACAGAAGTATGTTGTAACTTGTATATCGACTGGCATAATTCAGTCGCGTATAATATTGTACGACCATCCTCAAAGACCAGTGAGGGCCCTTCTGGTTACGGTCCGTTGAGACGCCTGTATACGTAGGCCTACTCAAATAACCTCAATGCAAGTCCAGGTGAACCAAAAAAAACTACAGAGAATTTTTTAAGCATCTTGACACTGGTTATTTGACACCAAAAATAATCCATAAGGCAATACACGTACGCTATACATGTAAATGCTTTCTCATAAAACAAGTTCACACCTCAGAAAAGCAAAAATCCTCCGGAAAATTCTCTGGAAGCTGTGGCCAAAATGAAAGCTAAACTGCGACAGTTTATGGCTGTTGTGTTGTTATTATTAAAAAAATCTTTTAAGTAAACATTTATTACGTCATTAAATTTGGGTGCAGAACTTTTAGAGTTCCAATGAATTATTTTATTCACACCGTCGTGGGTTAACACTGACTGCTGGCATACAACAAATCCTATTTACTGTGAGATACACGAGGTGAAAGAGATCAGGACAAGTCGCAGGTTTGTTTGATAGGTATAATACAAAGACTGACATGGCTACTGCTTTCATCCATTAATTAAATATTGTTGTCGAGAGAAATAAGCCTGTGTAACAGTAATTATAATTGGCATTATTACATCAGGTAGTTCGAAAAGGTCCTCTGATGACATTCAGTCGGAATCTTTAGCAAATAATTGAACTTTCTTATTGTAGCAAAGTATACGGAGTTTCACCATAATTAAACTACCAATTAACTGATCTAACGAGTTTCACGATTGCTAAAGTATGCAAAGTAAATAACTCACGAATTCATGAATGGAGTCCACAGACGTCCACTGGCCCCAAACCTTTGAAAAGAGAGTGAACGCGGTATCATAGGGATGTGTCGACATAGAATGAAAATGAAATCAGACTGAAGACCGGACGATGCTTTCATAGCATGTTATTAGCAGCATTCATTCAACTCCATTTTGTTCGTTATAGGGTGTGCATCGGAATAGGGGACCATTTGCCCGACTCCTGTCGGGTAGCGGTTAAAATCTCAGGCACTCTACTACAAAAAAAAATCAGTTGAAACACTGGAAATTAAGTTTTTTTTAATTTGCTGTTAAATATAAACCAAGCTTCTCGTGTTGGAATGGTAAATTGATATTACGTGCAAAGGTTATTGGTTAGCTTTATGCGTGAAACATTAGATTAGGTCCCCCCAAAAGTCTCGGGTTTCTAGTCAGGGGCTGGCTCCAAAAGTGGTGAGGCGACGCGTTCTTCTCTCCTCACTTTTTCCCCTACAAATGATGTGCTTGTACGTACGTGTACGCCCCGCCGGATGCAATGCGCGATATGGGGCCGATGGGTACCCCCCCCCCACACACTCACATGTAAATATAAACACTCTAGACTATTGTTACCCAACACATCTCCCCTCCCGATGAGGTCTGTAAAGAATTCCTGAGATTCCGATCAAACAATGACCAACACAAAGGCGCGGGGGGGGGGTTCTCTCCGCCCCATATCTTGCATCATATATGGACCGCCGCTATCAACACTGATATAGACTGGCCCGCTCACTGTTACTGTTCAAAAGCGTTTCAGCTTGTAGATGTACAGGACATAAGACTATCTCATCTCGTTTGTCTGGTTCCCGGATGTGCGGCAGTGTCCGAATCAATTGGCTACGGCCGGTAGTTACGCAGGAGTCTACGGCAGTGGCCGCCGCCAGTTCCCATAAAATGGTGTGTAATTTCCAACCGTAGCCAAATGAAAAGCGCAGCAGCCGGCTTCCAGTCGATCAAGCAAGTTTGGCAGCTTTTAACAATCAAAACACTTTTTATTTTGTTGACAGGGAAGATCTACAGCGACGCACGTGCTAACCTGAAAGCGGAGACTTTTTGGCCTTAGTGGCGTAGCATTTCATTTCATTCGTGTCATTTATTGTTTTGCAGGTAACAATAAGATAACAGTGGGTAGAAAAAAGGAAATACTCCTAGATGAAGAAACAAAACAGGATTAGGACACAAAAACAGGACAGAAACACAGCATGAAGTCGTTCCCTTGCAGCATTGCTGAAGAGACAATGCTGAATCACTGTTGAATAGCTCTCCAAAAACAGATCAGTGTAAACTAATTAACTAAACTACTATAGCACTAAGAGAAGTCACAAACCCGAATTTAAAAAAAAAATCCCCATAAAAATAGCAAGATGGGATATTTCGCAAAAGACTTAAAACGACTCTTTGAAAAAAGAAAGGCAAATGTAACTCATCTCATCCGTACAAAGAAATACAAGCAAGACATGTATCAACCCACTGATCTATGTCGGGTCTGGAGTCAGCCAATGAATCAACGTGCAGTTAGCAACCCACTCCCCATCCAGCATGAGAAAAAATTAACATTTAACTGGAAGAAAACATTATAGCTCCATCTCATCCATACAAAAGACCCCTATTTTACACCTATAGAGCCATCCAGTGTACTTCAACATGGTAATAAATGTGTTAGAATTAAAAAATCCAACTTGGGTGACATTTCTTGTAACGTACCCAGGGGCCAGGTGCAGACATGTTTTCAAGGGTCAACGAAAGTCGATGAATAAGCCATTTGCGAGTTAAATTTGAATAAAATCTAGTGCACTGAGTTATCGGACGGTACATAAACATAACAATTTGAATTCCCGAGACGAAAGACACTATCGCTATACCTCGTGATTCAGGGCAAGCCTTCGCATAGCGACCACCATCTCTGGAATGGACTGGTTCATTTGTGCCCTTCTCATCCATTGAGAACAGTGTATTGTTGCAAGGCGTCTCTTATGTAACTAAGCAAAAGCTTGCACCAAATCACTAGTTATAGCAATAGTGGTTTTAGTGAGGAGACTTCAAGTTGTTATGTTCACATGAATTTAAAGAACTCAGTGTACCAGATTTGGGTCAAAGTTAACTTGCAAAAGGCTTATTGCTGGGGGCTACTGGGCATGCACCTCCGATGGGGGAGGAGCAACCCCTGTATACCGCCCCCTTCCGTAGCTATACGACACATAAAATGCACTTCTCGGATAAGTGGGGTTTCTTTTTCGGGTCCCCAGATTTCGGGTCCCAATTAAATTCAATATGGTTTAACTTCCGTGCTATTTGTACCCGTAAATGTATACACTACTGCTGTTCCACTGTTGTTTGTTGTGAAGTTTTGAGATTTAAATGACTTGGCTTTTAATTTACAGCCATCCAGTGTAAACGTAAGGCATATTAAAGTACATGTACAAAGAAAAGGTCGTAATAATGTATCACTATGTCGCCAAGCCTGTAAAATGAATTGACACTTTGAGCTTAAAACATAACTTGTTCTGATTAGTCACAAATGCAAATCTACGGGTCGGCAAGTTTGACGAGCACATCTGGTATTTAACTTGTGTTAAAGGTGTAACTTCTAATCTCAATTCTCTTAAAAAATACTCGTTTATGCAAAACCTTTCATTCAGTCTCCATGTAGAAAATCTGTCGTATGTCTAAAACGTAAAGCCTCAGCGAAGCACAGGCTATAGGCACGCATATCAGGCTAATTGGATTTCTGACACCAATTTGAATTATTGCTAACGCATTTTTTCTAAAAAACACAGCAAATCATCATGCAGACTTCTCAATTGACATTCTGGGAGAGAGAAGTGCCCTTATAAAAAAAAATACTATGAAATCAAAATAGAGAAAAGGGAAAGGACACATTTCCATTCACCTATTCATTCTATTTAAATGATAAATTAAAGTATAAAGTTCAAACAGCAAAAGTGAAAATGGAACAAAAACAGGTTTTCCAGTTGATCTAACACTAGAGTTTATGGAGGGATACTATACTTTCGATCCCATAACACCGCTGGACTAAGTATTGGCTTGCTGGTCTTTTGTGAAGATTGGCAAAGTATATTATCCTTGTCTCTTAAACTCAGACTGTGAATTCAAAAGGCATTAAGTGCGACTAATGAATAAGCCATTCTTGAATATACACCCCGGATTTCTAGCTTGGGGGCTGAGGTAATAAAATAAAGTGACAATACTGCGAACGCATTTTCTGTTTATGGCTGACTAGTATACGTGTACGTCTGGCACTTTAATCCTCATGCACATCGAACGAGTGCTCGTCTAAAGGGTGCTGGGGACGAAACCCTTTACCCTCGAACTCACACCTTGAGCCATCCTTTTCCAGTCATTATTGTGGATTTTGCCTGTGAATGGTAATACGTGTGCCCATACGATTTGCTTCCCATGAACGTTGTCATTCCATTGTGGCGCTTCGTGTACCTATCGGCGTTTAGCAATCTGACACTTTTAACAAATGTATTAAATTTTTAAATCCAATTTGGCAGTCTCCACTGCAAAAGCCCCATATGCGGGTAGACTTTGAAACAGATCCATAACAACGAATGCTTGTTAAAGGCTTAACTCTTTTCAATCCAAGCAACTTTCACCTAATGGACTAAATCTAAAGAAGTGGAATAAATTTAAAGAAATAAAATACCATGTATCTTCAGGGCTTGAACGACTAACAAGATGAGAATTCTTTCACAAAATGGCAAATTACTGTTTGAATCTTGCACTTGATTATTTGATCAAAATTCCACAAAATGGAGCAAAACCTGATGAGCGATAACATTTGGCAATTCACAACTTTCAGGTCAAAATTCCAGAGAAATTTCCCCCTTGATATAAGCGTGTGAACATTACCGATAAAACCCAACGATGGTGTGCAACAATAAATGATATTTACCTCAGATGAGCCTCTTAAGGTTGGGATTGTGGGAGAAATCTGCGTGCGTCCCTTTGTATCAGACGCAGGTCTCATCTGTTTCCGACTCAGGTGTTTTTTGCTTCGCTGGGGTGGAGTCCTCAGCGACATCTGCGTCCGGTTTCGACGGAGCTCTAAGCTGCTCCACTAGGTTCTCTTCAGACTCCGTCATGACAGGAATGGGGGCGACCTGTGCGGTCTCCATTTCAGTCGTTGTACTTTTGAGGTAAGCCGACTCCTTGTGCGCCTTTAGGGTGTCGTCTTCATGTAGACTTTCCTTGGTATTCACGACTTCTTTGAGTGAAACAAACACAATATGACAATAACAAAAGTTTATTGACGGTTTTAAAAGGGACGCTAGAATTATTACGGGCCAAAAGAGAATAAACCTGTTGGCATTCCCAATACGCCTTAACATTGTGTGACAAGCGAACCACGGATTTATGCACGAGCCTATGAGAAAAGTGAAACTTGTCAGGTATTGTTTCTTTCCTTGGGAACTTTCTTTAGCAACTTGCTCATCAAGTCACAAAATTAATGCAAAGTCTACAAACCAAAATATTAACAAAATAAAAGCGCATAAAAAAGAAAAATACCTCAAAAGATCTTTTTGAAATCACCTTTAATACCAATGGAGGCTGATCAATGCTTTGCTTGTCCACTTTGCACATCCCAGATTTGCGCTTCGTATGCGCTCTTGTTTATCGTCCATTACCAGGAACAAATGCTGCTTCCGAAAGGTTTATTGAGGTCACAGAATGAAATATGTACTGAAAACTCCATGGTAACAGGGAGTGCATCTCAGCACTTTCACATTCAACCGTAGCACTACGGTTGCGACCACTGCAAATGACGGCTGTGGGTTCCGACAACGATTGGTTTCGAGTTGATAAACCGAACTGAACTGGTGAATCATTGTATTCCCCCCAAAATACTTTTTTCCATTTTAAACGATCACAATAGTGATGCACAGCCTATATAGGAAAAGATTCAAACATTTGAGATGGAGTACGGTCTGCGATTTACGACCCAATGCACCGACCCGGGCTACACTTAGGTAACACGGGTCATCGGTGGAAAGTTGTCGGCCGGTGTTCCTGGTGAAGTTGGCCTGTTGTCCGGAGATATTCGAAGGGCCCGTCCACTAGAGGACTGGGAGTAGTCCAGGTCGGGATGGACAAAGAGGGTGGGTTAACAAGGAATTTTATAGCATTTCGTTCAAACTGTGGTAAATTCCTTTTGTGTGACGCTGTTTCTTGTGTAATGTATATAATCTAAATGCCTGTAATTTTTGTATTTCAATACAAAGACCATAATTTACGGACGTAACAAATGCCAATTGTCACGAGACGAATTAATTTAATCCATTGGTGATATTTACAAATCGATATAGAAACCAGAGCTCGCCCAATGTTGAGAGACGAAATTAAAGTAGTTTTGGAGAAAACCCTATTCCAAGCCAAAGCCACAAACTTGTGAATGGGTATTTGAATAGAGTAATGATGTTTCACAAGAAACTATCAACGTCAAAGGATTTTGTAAATGCTTAAAGTTTAGGATAGCGGAGATTTTTTCAAGTGCGCCACATGGAACACTCAGATGAATTCGACCCTAATTTCCAGACACCGACAGCTTTGATTTCGAACAAAATTTCATGACACTGAAATTGTTTACAAAGGTTTAACACCATGTATCATGAAGGTTATTGTACAAGGTTTTAACCGAATGAGGTTTAAATTTTTCAAGAAAGAGGTTGGGCAAAAACGCTGTGTGAGGAAAGTCCCGTGAACGTCCAAGTGAAAGGCGCCACGTTTAATACGGGACTCGAATACCTTACACGTGTACATGTAAATTTCCTAGCTCTGTGGTTTAGACGACGCGTCGCGACGGCGCCAAGCAGATATACGGAGGTGGTGGCGCCCTTTCTCTCAAACTGCAACTTCCTGTTATCTTCCTTCATAGTCATACTGCATGCAGTGCGTGTATCTTTCTCCGGTCCAACGATCTGGCTATAATCATGGAGGAATAAAACACCTCCTCTGTGTCCTCCATGCTTTAATTTGCTACACACTGAAAAACCTAGGCAATGGCGGCTCTAGATGAGCCACTGTCCAAGAAGAAACATGACCAACAAGCAATCCAAAGGCTTTTCCTTTCGTTGGTGCCTCATTTACTCGAGGTCGAACACCAGACGAGTAATGCGAGTTTCAGCACAGATTTTCACGAGCGAAACGCAAGACGACAACGGAGTGAAAGGCAAATTCGCAGAAGGCTTCAATCTCGAGTCAGCAAAATGCGATCAATGTACATCCCATTTAAGCTGACCAATGGTAAGCCATGCCGCATGATCTGTGAGTAGCACTTGATTGAACCACGGACCATTTACCCAGGGATGTTCAACTTAAGCTCAGAGCTGGTTCCGTGCGTGTTACGGCCGGCACAATTTCCAAGCAGAAATTAAGTTGGATTATGTCACACTTTCTCTAATAATAAAACATATATTCCACTACCACTTTGTTTTTTGTAATATTTTAAGTCAGGGTAGGCCTACACTCTTTCTAAAAATATGCTGCTCACGATATTTCATCCTATACATTTTTAAAAATGTGTACCACAAAATTGGGGAATTTGCCTCATTAAAACTTGTTTCTCCTTGAAATTGATAAATGAAGATTTATTCGTCAAAACGAGTAGATTAAAGCACCATGTCGTGGTGTCATCTCGGCATAACCACGGCTGCACTGTACATGCTGCAACCCGTGTCATGTGGTCGCGAGTTTTTTCGAGAAAGTCAAGAGCACCTGCGGGGGTAATAATAATCCATAACATGCGTGGAACCAAGGTCGCACATGTGTTTGCAGTGGGGCTGCTCACGGTTGCACATCCCTGGGTAAATGGTCCGTGATTGAACTCAAGCTGGTTATGCCACTTGATCATGTTGGTCAGCTTTTGTTCATCCAATTGTGTCGATTTATTTCTTGACTCAACATGTTATGGCGTTTGCTACGGCATGTTAAGTCCAGCCCTGATTGTCAGATTTGGAATCCACTGGCTCAAACAAATCTTGGCTAAAACAATTTGCTGATTATTAGAGTGTTTAACGCGTCCACCTGACAATTTTTGACGCGATGACAATCACCTGATCACACTGCATTGAGTGCATGTTTACTGCACATGCATTGGGTCAATGGCTATCCACTGTATACATACATATATGTGTATCTACTCAACCAGTTTTAGGAGTGGGGGATACATCTCTGGTGCCAGGGTGCTGTTCACTGCATTGTGTAAGTGTAATAAGTGCAAAGTTTCGAGTATTGCCCTACTGACAGTGACAGCGGCATGCATGTATGTAGGCCTACATGTACATGTATGTGCACACCAATTACACCAAGAAACATGTCTATATAAGGAAAGGTGCCTTAACACTGAGGCATAGCCACCGGGGGGCCTTGGGGCACGTGTTCCCCACAAATTCCCGGTGCCTCCCAGATGACCTCCCCCCCCACTAAAAAACGGATGAATGGATACTGAACTAGGCTAACAAAAGCTTGCCCCCAAAAACACACCACTGAAAGCTTGTGTCCCCCATAAGATGCCGGTGCCCCCCTCCCTTGAGTTCCTTCCCTCTCCCACTATTAAAATTCTAGATAAGCCTTATCTCAGGAAATTTTCAAGAACAGGCCCACAAGTTTTCTGTTATTTTCTTCCATTTTTGATTACGAATTTGATGACGTAATAAGGAGGCTCGATCTCTGCTGTATCAGTAGTATACAATGATATTGATGGCAAATCATCCACAAAAATGCAAGTATGATGTGATGTAATTTATGTATTGGATTTCCCCATCTACTTATAGGCATAGCACACAGTCCCATTAGGTTCTGAATTGTTGGCATACGGAAAGGTTGTGCAAAAGTGATGATGAATATGCAAAATAATAAAAAGAAAAATTGAGGTATTTTTTTAATGTTTGAATCTGCAAAGAAAAGTAATCTATAAAAATCCAGTATTTACAAATATTGATAACTTTCTGTGAAATTGGTTGAGCTAATTGTGGAAATAGGTGGAATTCCTTGTGACCAAAGACCACTCAAAGTAGTCAAACTATTTTTGGTCTGCGAACCAGATTAGATTAATTGCTTTTCATTTGCTTATTTTTATGCAAGGTTTAATCAACAAAATATAAGCAAGTAGTCAAATGCAAGATTTATTTACATGTAGTTTCTGAAACATCTTTACGATTCTTGTCATTTTTATGCCTAAAATTCAACTACAATGTGTCATTGTGTTCACAATATTTTTTGGAGTTTTAAACCAGTCCCTTGTGCCTTACTGAAAGGAAGCACATATCTTCAAAAAGTGTAAATCCAAGAGAAATATGTAATCAAATATTCAACACATCAGTTACTTGAGCAACAAAATAATACTTGAGGACTTACAAATGAATAACAGAAAAATTCCATTCTGTTTAAACCTTAGGATTAACACTAACAGCTGGTGATGATCTCACCGCTGAAAGACGAGTGTGGGCGAGGGAAAGGAGCAGTATGTGGTGGGATGTTGTAGTCAAAGATCACTGGACTGACCAAGACTGGATAGAAAACTTCAGGTACTTATTCTTGGAGGGTCGATGTAGGGACTTTTTGTTAGATGTTCAAGCAACTTTACTCCCTTCTTAAAAATTATGTGGCATTCTTTGAGCCACAAGTGTTTGGAAGGTCCATTTTTTGTCCACACAAGGGTGTTGTTGCCGAGTGGTCTTTTTTTTTAATTTCAACATTTCAACATTGCCCTACAAAGACACATAGATAGTACATTGCTATACTTTTTATCTATTTTTTTACTATTTATCCAACAGTACTTTAAGCACCCGTTATAGGATGCTTACAGGTGACAATGTACCTGCAGATAAGTTCAGTTTTAGGGGTGGGAGGAAAAACCCCAAGACAAATGCAGTGGGGAAAGCCATTAAATCAGACAGGGACTGAAATCCCATTCCACATGCTAACTTGGGTGGGGTTTAAACCTGAGACATGTGAAATAGGAGACATGGGAAGTGACAAAAGTTCCACAATGCCAACCTGGCTCCCTGGGCTGTGTGTGAAGTGTGTACTATATACAGTTGTGGCTGCAATTTCTATGCAGTCCCTATACATGCATCTCCATGTATCTGTCTCCGTTAACCTTATTTTCAATAGTTTGGTTCTATTCTAAACAATGCCATGTCTCGCACAGTCTATTACATAGTTTCAATGGCCTTGACAGCTAAACTAAGTGCAAAAACTGAGCTTGCCTTAAACAAGCTGTGAGTTTTCTGCAACTTGTTCCTCTCAGCATTACAGGTATACATGTATGTGCACATTCAGTAGAAAAAAAAACTTGAGTATGCTCACACCTGTGTGAGACAATAGCAAGTGGTGTTGTCAAGTACTTGTACATTGTAGACACAATTCAAGGCAACAAGCTATTAATGAGGTGTAATAAATGCATTCCTTTGTTATTGTTTGCCCATTATTAGTTGATTAGAGGTACTGGTGAAATACTTTACTGCAACACTGCAGAAGAAAAAATAGTAAAGTGGATTAAACATTTTTTGCCCTATCCTTTTTTGCAACAGAATGACCAAAGCCACTTTCACATACATCTGTGAGAAGGTGCGTGATAAGATAACATACCACAACACTAACATGCGCCGGGCATTGCCAGTGGAGCAGAGACTAGCAATCACAATATGGAGGCTTGCTACCAACTGTGGATACCGCATCATAGGCGATTTGTTTGGTGTTGGTGTATCTACGGTTTGCACGATCATACAGCAGACATGCAAGGCGCTAGCATCATCTATGCAACAAGAGTTTCTGGTTTTACCCACCAAAGAGAAGCTTCAGGTAAATGTCCTGGACTTTCAATCCCTTATGCCATGGCATCTTCTTTTCAAAGAGCAGTCTGTATACACATTTTTGTTTGGATTTACAGTTCATTAGAATCTCAATGTGCATTTCTCCTTATTTTCTTGTTTTTCAAATTCCTCAAAGAGTCTTTGGGTTTGGGTTTTTAAGGCTTTAAAAACCTTCGCATAACAAAACGTCCTCGGATGAGATTTGGGAAAGAAAAGAAATCTTCAACAACATTCAGCAGCTAGTGGTCAAAGCCATGTTAAAGCCATGTACTGTGGCTTTGGAGGGCTTTAACCACTAGCTGCCGGGGTTCCTTGTACTGGAGATGTTGCCACGTATTCATGGCTGGGGTGCACGGAATTGGGCCTTTATTCATGGCCAGAGTGACCAAACTCGTAACTAAAGACCAAGCTGCTGGGACTAGCCAGTCAAGGTTCATATGCTGTCAGCACAGAGTGCTAGCATGAGCAGAGGTAATCACTCATTGTTTCAAAACAGTACCATTGTTGCCGCTGCCAGCACCCAGGGATTATCAACGGGGACTAAAATATTCCACTTCTCCAGCAATGAGCAATACAATACTGCTGCACGCTCGTGGAATCTGGCCACATTAGTAAAGACAACACTGCCATTCAGCAAAGCTGGGCCAATTTCTGGAACAAAGAGGAAATTATGCAACACTGGGTGGTGCTTGTATTTCTCAAATCTAGGGACTTCTAGTGATGATTTTTGGGAAGCCATGGTAAAATTCTTGCCTTGTATCTTTAGTGATGTCCTTTATTCTGGCTTGCCTTTCTTGAATCATGATCATTTTTATGACGTGCTCACTGCAGGCAATCGTTGATGGGTTCATGAATGACTACGGTTTCCCTCAAATGGGTGGTTGCATTGGCACTTGTTACATTCCAATCAAGCGACCAGATTCAAACAATGCTCAGGAGTACATAACTGCCGAGGGTAATCCTGCTGTCATTCTTCAGGTAAGTTTAACAAAGTGCATGAAGTATTTGAACGTTAGAGACTATTACAAGCTGTACACATGAGTTAAGAGTGAGGTTGAGAATGAGTTTGCTTGTGAAGTACCCATTTTGCTGGGTCATTTCCCAAGACACTGTATGTATTCATTTCATGTCAGTATGTTGAAGTGTTACCACACAAAATGAGGATGTAACTGACTTGTTTATTAAACCCATACATGTACATGTATGTATCCATTACCATACCCATATATTCCTAAGAAATAGTCATGGCATTCATTACCATTAGCACCCTGTTCCTATTATAAGGAAACAAAGTCTACATTTTCGAAACAATTTACCTAAACAAGTTGGCGGTGATATCCTCTTTTATATCAGAAAGAAAAGAGGGAAGGGCTTTGGTTTTTGAGGGAAATTATGGGGTAAAATGGCAGCGTAAAATGACGTGACACAGAGCTGTGAATGAAGATGAATTCGCGCATGTAGTCTGTTTCCTTGACCTGGAACCATAGAAGTTTTCAGGTCAAAAATTCAGTATTATCCGCAGTGGCTGGGTCGGGTAACCAGATGTGAAACAATGGCACAATACGGTTATCTTTCACTGAGCTCGGGTAAAAAAATTCTGGTTTTTTGGCTTACATATTGTCAAAATTTACCTAAACTAGAGCTACTAGGATTAAGGAATAGATCCTGAAGGTCTGAATGTTAGTTAGTTTAAAAAAATGGACTTTGTTTTCCTTATCATAAGAACAGGGTGCTAATGGTAATGAACACCATAGTTACTGCCATCTGAGTTATGCAAATAAATACAGCACATGTATTGCAACATCACCGGCCTCCATTAGTTTTCATACAGGAAGCAAGCCACAACACTATACAAGACAGATGCATGTACATTTAACTGTAAATACTGTTTTCAAACACTGGAAAATCATCTATAGATATGTGTACATGTATATCTAGTGCCTGGCAAGATGTCAGGGCAAAAATATTCCATGTTTTTATTGTCCAAAGTAAATATAATTTTGAAGAATTTAATATTTACAGTTCCACTTAAAGATTTATGCACAGTTTGAATTTCCATATTCTGTGATAAATGACGAGGAATACGACAGCAAGAACCCTTTTATTGCAATTTTTCTCAACAAGTTAAAAACCCACACAATATTTGGTTTCACTTCTGTGAGGTCTAAAGTGAAACCGAGACAGTATAGAGAGGTTAAGTAATGGTACTTTCCTTGCTTTCTACCTCTGTGACCCGGGTTCAATTCCTGATTAGGTCAGTGTGTTAATTGGGTTCTCAGTCCCTTCCTGATTCTGTGGATTTCCCTAGAATATTTGCCCAGCGTTTTCGTCCCATCTCTTAGAACTGAACATTTCTTTGAACGGTTTATAACTGACTGGGCTTTACCTGGTTAAAAACATCCACATAACAAGCACCACATTTGTTAACTTTAGTTTTCCTTCTTTAAGTGCTGGCAAGCAAAATTTTTGTTTGTACTTGTTTGTTGTTGCTTTTTAAATAGGGAATAGTGGATAACAAGGGGCAGTTCTTAGATGTCAGTGCTGGCTGGCCTGGATCAACATCAGAAGTACAGATTCTACAACAATCCCACTTTTATGAATCAGTACGCAATGGAACGTTATTTCAAGCCAGTTCACTGGAAATTGAAGGGGAAAGCGTGCCTGTCGTGTTACTGGGAGGAGTTGGATACCCACTGCAGAAAAATTTGATGAAACCATTCGACGTGGAAGGAAGTGCTTTAACGGATTCACAGCATGTGTTCAACCAACAGGTATAATAGTACTGATCCATTTTGGCTTTGTTGACTGTGCAAGATGGCAGTAGATGACTACATTGTAAATCTAGTGTTTAAATCACTCAACTCTCACTACTGTGGCCCACGTCCCTGGGCCTGAGCCACCTGGGTGGTAGTGTTGCTTGATTTTCTACTGTACCAGGCATTTCTCAAGGCTCTAGTCTTACACCCACTGCAAAAACATGTACTTTCAACTTGCCATTTTGTGACTGCCTATTATTTGGCACCTAAAATATTGGCACATGCCTTCAGCTTGACCGTATTGTAGGATGCTTCCTTCAGAGTGATGTGATGCAAAAAAAAATTGGTCATCAGTAATGGCATGAAATGTTAGGGCTGGCAGGATCAAATGTTTGATTGTGAAATCTGTCTTTTTCTGTAGAGGTGTTTCATCCACAAGTAGGTTGCTTTGCCTTGAACATAGGAATATATATCACTAATTTTTTTTTTTACATGAATTAGGATATACGTGATCAGTGTTCTCCATGAGGGGTTTAAGCAGGGAAGGCCGCCCTACCAAAAGTTGAGACTGCCCCGTTAAAGTTGTGCAGCCCCGTCAAAATCCTCACCACCCTGCTATTTTTTGTATTGGATTGACCCTATTCTCCACCATCTTCACAGCTTATCTAAATGCAAAGAAGTTTATCGCACTTTATGGAGCGAACATGATGAGTTTGCTATCATTATTCAGCACAACAGAAAAGCACTACGCACTGTTTGTGATCAATGTCAGATGCAGTATACTTACGAAGGCAGAAAACTGGACTAGTTCCAGTCTCCCTGGTCATAGCACTTTCATTTTGTAGCGTTAAGAACCAATACCTCAAATGCTTTGTTTTTTCCTCGGAAGATACTGCCAATTTCCTACATATAGTTCCGAATTTTCCAAGATCCAGATCGCTTGAAATAAATTTTTTTTCTTTTGCTTCTAAACCTACTTCTTATGTGTTCTACATTCTCAAAACAAGTTCAGGTGAAATGTAAGCTTCTTGTACACGATTTTTGTTTTAGAAAACATCTGGAAAAGAAATTTTTACCAGCTAGATTTCCATCTCGAACTTCAGAATTTTTGAACGGTTTGTCAAAAATCATGAGAGCCCAAAAATCGACCAAAAAATACGGGGTGATAGGTCATTTTGTACATGTAATTCAAAACACTTGTTTCTTAACAGTCCTATAAACATTTGCATCTAATGTATGTTTGATCAAAATGACTTTTGGAGTTTCTGTTGTTTGTAAATTGGCCAAAAACTAAATGCATATTTTTTCTAGTTGTGGATTACACCGTAAGTGCACACACGTACGTTGTGAACTCAACTACATGGGCGTATTGGAAATGTATGTGATGTAATGGGTTTGTCAAGTGTGTAGCATAGGGGATAGTCTCTGATTACTCGCAGTACAGCTGAAAAACTGGAGTGAAAACTTACACAAGTTTCACTTGTTAATTCCCTGAAATTGTTATTTATGAAGTAATTTTCTCAAAATCAAGAAATTCTTAATTGGAAAATCAATTGGAAAAACAATTGTTGCTATTGGGAACTGGTTAAACTGACTCAGAACTAGAAGTGTTGTCACTTCTGACAATCCCATAAGTCCAAATTAAAACCTTAGATTTTGAAAGTAATTTTGTAGTTTTTCCAATACACGAGGTTGCAGACTGACCATATTTCACCAGAATTATAGGATTTTGTTGCTAGAATCTGACCATGGAGTTATTTTTGAGAACCGGCTTTAGGGAAGAGACTGTATATCATCCACTTGCACTGCGCCCGTATACGTACATGTACATGTAATCTCGAATCATCTGCTAGATGGCGAGTTCTGATAAGTAAAAAAAAAAATTCCCCGGAAAAAAATCAACTTTTGATGACCTCCAGATAACAATCTTGCCTTCATTTCAACACGAAAAAATTAGATTCAAGGAGTCTAAAGAAAGTGCTCAGGAAATACCTCAGATTGCACCACAGAGCATCTAGAATCCAAAATTTCCCGGGCCCTTGAGCTGGCCCGGACCCCACGCCATGCTATAATTTTAGGCTGTGGAGAACACTGCATGATATGTATATTATGGTTGTGAGATATTTGCTGGAAATTTCAGGCTTCCAGAGTCACACATGTGTATCATATACATATATGGTACATCAAATTCACAAATTCCTGATACGAGCCGACTTTCAGTCACCAAAATAACAAATAATTTTTGACATATTCTTGATTTTTCCTGTAGATGAATCGAGGGCTTTCAGTAGCAGCTATTGCTTTTGAGCGCCTCAAGAGACGGTGGCATGTCCTTCAGGAAAAGAATGAGAACAAAGTAGTATTTATTCCAGACATCGTTGCCACATGCTGCATTCTGCACAACCTGTGTGAACAGCGTGGTGAACCATCACCTATACCCCCTCAGGAACCACAACAAGGTCGTCCGTTAATTCTTCCCTGCCAAGAGAGTGACCCCAGTGCTGAAAGAACCCGCCATGCACTTGCTTCTTACTTCCTTAAAAGACTAGGGAATATGCAACATCTTTAAAGCTTGTTCATAAATGTTGGCATCATACGCGTTTCAGTACATCCTGTACCACTGAATGAGAGCCCAATGCCTAAATTCACCACTCAGGACTACAGAGACATCCCGTTTCAGTGGTCTTTCCGATGCTACGTCAAACAGGTGGGCGTGGTTGTAGCAACGATGGCATATAATACAAACTGGATGGCTAGTTTAAACGTAATGCTAGAGACTGTCTTCATAGGGAGTTTGTATGGAGTCAAAGTGTGGCAGAAGTTATATTTATACTATGGTTTGGGCCATGCAGTTGCACATATTGACTAAAGTATGGGATGATGGTTAATTGAAAGTTTTATTCCCAATAAAGAGTTGGACATTTTAATTGATTTGTAGTCTATAGCACTTTGATTCATAAACTAAACAAAAAGTTAATACAGTGGGGTGTGAGAATTAAGCTTTTTAGCTGATTTCAGCTTTTGTTTTTTAGATGTGGAGCCCAAATTTCAGCTTTTTTGGTATACCTAGTGTATACAAAAGTATTGAAACTGTTAACATTTCAGCTTTGATTTTTAGCTGGCCACTCACACCCTGGAGACAGAGCGTTTCATTTGAATTGCCATTAGGCCCAAAAATGAACAACAGTAAACCAAGACAAAGACATTGGAATGAACTTGTATTGAGGTGTGCAGTAAATGAGACCCATCTTGACAACATTGTGTCATTATTACAGGGCCAAAGGAAGGCACTTTCGTAAGGTTTTCCTCAAAAGAAGCCATGATTTTGTGAATTTGTACCATTTACATGTATGTGAGTTAGTGCAGTTTGTAAATAAATAACGCACACTGTTAAATTGCATTTTCTTGGTTAACGCTAATTACATGTAGATGTAATTGGTCAAAAATATAAAGATACACCAGAGAGATCACCACCTATACCACGGCTGGATTTCTATGGAGGGGGGGCAGTGGAGGGGGCAGAAGAACACTTGATTGCAAACATCATTGTAGCTACTGTACACAAGACTGCAGCTCACCAAATGTTAATCTGTACTTTCTAATCCCAGTTGATGCTGAGGTGCAGAATGTGTACCTTGTACACATTCATGATTGAGAGCCAAACTCTCATTGGTCCATTCATCTTTGCCAGTAGATAGTTTTGCTGCTTACCAGGCACTCGAGCAAAGATTTGAAGACAAGTCAAATATGTGTACTGAATTGTTAGCAGGAATACAGTTCAGTGGAATTGTCGCTCAGGTGTAGCACACACATGGAAGCATTACCCTATCTACACTACTGGCATACTACCCAGAACAGACGGTGGCATACACATGTGCTGACTTTCCCTTGCTCTTGAAATTTTCATGGTATCTGAAAAAGATGTTTGAGGTACTGTAAAAGCAGACATGTTTATTTTGGATGGTCAGTTTTAGCTCCCTGAGGTACTGGAAGTAGACAAATAAGTTCCAGAGGTGAAACTTACTTGTCAACTTTGAATACCTCATGGAAGTAAACCAAATGTCCACCCTCAAACCATGTCACAATTATTTGTATATTGGCTCTCCTGTCTATTGGAAGTTGAAAGGGCTAGTTCATGCCTATGGCCTCAAACTTTGCAAAATTTGATACCATGATGATTTGTCATGGCACCCCACAGGGCACAATCCCTTGCAAAGTCTTGAGTTTTTGGTGGAGAGGGCAGGCAAGTAATGATTCTGACAGTGTCACTGGGCATCTTGACTTTCTCAAATTGGAGAATATTTTGTTGCAATACAAAATATGCAAATGCATTGCTGAGTTGACAACTGTTAATTATGGAAGCAGAAGTTTTTCTTTGATACTACTATGTACTATAAGCCAGGTCTAAGGCTTTGCATCGGAACCGAGCACCCAAGCACCCGACTACAAAATTTCAAGTCGGTAACTTATTCAAACTTATGGGACAAGCTACTAACTAACCTCTCAGACAGTGAAAAGAAAAATTTGAAAGTTTTGGTCGAGAAATTTGAAAGAAAAACCAGTACATGTTTATTTCAGTAAAAATTTTCATGGTAATTCATGCATTCATCCAGCACCAACAATGTCCATGCATAGAAGTAATAAATTAACACCCAAGTTCTCTTGACAGAACATTTTAGCAAAGATGAAATCCAGTGGATTTTTATATTACTTTGTTGTTTTTATTCATTACTTTGTTTTTTCTTAGGATTTTGGAATGGCATCCTGTAATGGGTACCCAAGCTTCCATGTTTTATTTTTTAGGGTATCCAGTTTCGCAACTACTCGTTATCACATACCATTTCCTGGCCCACAGATATTTGAAGGGTAACATACATCGCTGCTTACAAGACGACAATGTTAGTCTGGTTCTGAACAAGATGATTCTGTTTTGAGAAAATCTTATGCCACCACCATCACAGAACCAAATAGGGTAATTCCTCACATTTCTGACAGGTCTGAAGTAGTCTGAACCCATTTTCCTTGGTTTTTGATTATTATAAATGCTACAAAATGTCTAGTGTCCATACACTGTATGAATCACCCTTCTAAACCAAATGGAATTTTTCTTATGTGTGTTTGAATACTTATTGCAACTTCTTCACAACACTGTTTTACCATACGCTATACCTGTCCTAACACAAGACATCAAGGATTGGTAGAGCAAGACACCAGATAACGATATGCCTGCAGGTATCATAAGAAATTTCCAGCTTGAAAATGAGAGCTGATGGCTTAGTAAAATGCCACTTTATCAGAGACTCACTTCAGAGACAAAAGCCTGTCATAAAATCTGTCTGTTACATGTACATCTAACAGATAATTTACAGTGCATCAAGTACTTGGCAGCTGAGGCCGTGTAACGATCTTGCTGTGTGTATATACAAGGCACTGCAAACGTACCTCAAAGTGTCAAAAAATATGTGGTTGTGGTGAGAAATATTACGCATATACTGTTTAATAACTCCTGTGAATCAATATATGAAGAGGTTAGGTGTGTGTGAAGTGTTGGTCTCTATATCTGGCCTTTTTCAAAAGTTGAACATTTTCAGCCAAAATTAATAGCGTCAGCTGGTGGTTTCCTTCTGGACCTGTTGTACTAGTTCACTTTTATTGTAGTAACAAGTTACATGAATAAACTTTTCATTACCTTTGTCTGGTGAGCCAGCTTCAGCTTCCAACTGCAGAAAGGCTGCATCATCACTCAAGCTATCAACAGAAGAAAGCTTGTCACCTGCCACTACTACCACTGGGCCTTTACAGGTATCCACCCGCAGGATTTCCTGCCAAATATAAAGATAATTGCCAAATTTGGAGCAAATCTGAGTGCACAATCTAAATACAAAAATCCCCTATAATGTTCGTTCCGGAGAATTGCTGCCTAGTGAGGGGTTGTATCTCAAGAGCATAGGGTTGGGGGTTCATATCCAGCAGAAGGTTGCATGTAATCTTAAATTCCTCTCAGTGGCTCCACCCAACAGATGAGCCCTGGAATAAACGAGTATCA
This sequence comes from Acanthaster planci, assembly GCF_001949145.1. The sequence goes on from NW_019091446.1 coordinate 115,512, forward strand.
CTGTTTCTAAGGGTTCTGGATATAAAGCAGAATTAGGTACCTGAAGTTTTGGAGAATGGGCTGGTGCAGGACTGTCTTTTGGTTCTTCTGGAGGAGCATCTAGGCATTTGGCCTCGGCAGCTTCTTCACGCACTGGATGCACAACACGTACTTCTGTCAAATGGGGGGAAAAAAAAAAGCTCGGAATTAATTTACAGACCATGTAATCTCAGTTCCTGGGGTTTCAAAAAGCCAGCATGGATGCTAACTCGAGTCATAGTCAAATTGAGTCCCATTGGGTAAATGACTTGAGTCACTGGAAGCACATGGCTCAACTTAACAAAAGTCTGAGGCTAACGATAATACTTAATCCCCAAACTCTGCCAAACCAGATTGATTAAATTTGAATGTAAACTTGTCCACGTGCATATAAACCAATTGCATTTCCCAAGACTTGATTTTTCACAAGAAGCTGGACATTTCTGAACAGTTTCAGTATTTCCCCAAATCTGTAGGTTTTATTGTCATGCAGCTATTGTAATTACTATGAACCATCGAGAATGTAGATCAGCCTGAAACAAATCTCACAACAAGCAAATGCATGTTTATCACTTCTGCATTTCTTTGCTGTGAAAACTGTAATCAGCTCAACAGCTACATTCCAACAACTCCAGTTTTAATTTTGATTGAAAGATAGGACAAACAGTTAAAGGAAACAGTCTACCAATGACAGACCGAGGATCAACAGAGATTAACCCTAACAGTCCCAAATCCTCCGATTTCAATATGATTTTACATACACCCTACGGGGTTAGGGTTAACAAGTAAACACTGAACAATGATAGGCAAGCAAGAAATAGAAGAAATGAGTGTCGGAAACATATACCATCCTGGGGCTGAACCAGTTGTTGTTTCTCTTCGTACTCTGCTGCTTCCTCCTCCTTGCCAGTTCTCAGGATGCAACAACAGCACAGAAGGAACAGCAAGACAGCAGCAGCACCACCACTAACTAAAGCAAACATACCATGAAAAACAGAGATTTCTCATTTTGCTAAGATCATAGATGTTGAAGCCAAAATGTTACAGCACCGTTTACATATAATTTGCAATTAGCACAAAATTTGCATTCAATATTCCTAAAATAAAAATATGCTGCAACAGAAGCACCTACAAGTTTTTCATGGCTTGCATTTGTTAATGGTTGCACTCACATGGAAATTTTCATCGCTATGTTACTGATTTAGGGAGGCCCATCAGCAATTGTGATTTCTTTCATTTTAAAATACACAGAAAAATTAAAGAAAATGAAATCATTTCAATATATTTGGCCATGATATACATTATGCCGCCAGTTCTGTCTCCCAATATTGTTATAATATGGTGATGAGAATATTTCTCCAATCTCTGCTACCTGCGCCAATGAGGACCCAGTTCACTGCAGAGTTTGCTGCAAGTTCTGGAGGCATGTCCACTTTGACGCCTTCGACAGGTTGAGGATCCCACAGCCCCATGGTGAATATCTGTGGTGGTGAAATATAATCAAATGAAACAATTAAGTCACATTACATCCACTCTGTGCTGAAGTACCTCCCTCCCCCTTCCCTCCCCAAACAGAGAGAGAGGGTGGTGGGAACCGGTTCAATTACATTGTGTATCCCCACTCAAGGGACTTTGATTCACCGCTTTACAAACAAAAACACACTATCTCTTGTTAATGCACAGAAAAAATAATATAAGTATCCATGAACCTTTTGATTTAAAGGACTAAAATCAATGAAGCTGTATGCAATTAAGTCAACTACCATAACGAAAAGGTGGCTAAGACTGACTAAATTACCGTGTAATAAAAGGAGTGGAAAAATAAGGGACAGTTAAATTCAAGACACTTGTACCCTCAGAATGTACTCTCTGTGATAATTAGTGATACAAACGATGGTCTCTGTACTGATTGACTGCATGGAATACAAAACAGATACATGACCTCTGTTGATTCTGTGCGGGGCATGAGTGTGGTAGTCACTGTAGTGCCTTCTTCCTCAGACTGGAAACCTGAACACTGCTGACGATGTACGGAGTTACTACGGTCCCTTTCTGGATTACTGGTGAAAAGAGTCTCAAATGGCTGCATACCATTGTAGGTTAGACCTGTCATTGACAAGATGACAACAATAAAAACAAGATGTAAAACACAGGATTCTTTCCTTTTATTAAAGTGTCCTTCCAGTGGGAAAAAAGTTGTTCAAGGTATGAATGAAAGATCTCAGCTGATTAGTGAAACTAATGACCTAAAATTGAGTGCAGAGATCGTCACGAGATAAAAATATGCACATCTTTGAATCAAAGTCTTTTGAAATGTTATAATTAGTGCTGTTGAGAAAGAAAAGCAGAGGGTAGTGCAAACTGACCCACTGTCTGGATACCTGGAAATGTAAATGGATGATTGACCGCAGGATTAATTACCCCTCCCTCCAATCTCCAAAGATTCTGTGCACTGTATCACCCTACATGCACCCATAGGACCATCCAGGGAATCCCTGGGATGGTTGAGGGTTTGTTTGTCAACGTTTGATCAGTTTAATAAGCCAGTTTGGTATTTCAACAGTGTATGCCAAAAGGAAGCGTATATCCAAGGTCATTTGTGACCAGCTCCTCAAATACGGTATGAGTTATTATGGGCCTTTTTTTTTTCAAAATGGCTTATCCATACACATTTGAGTTGGTTACATTATAAGCTTTCATTTGGTGTAGGTTTGAACCCTGTGGCATTTTGCAATCTGGAGATACATGTATGTTGATTTTTGCATAATCATATCATACACATTAACAAAAGTGCTTTTAGAGATGAAGCCCTTTAAACACAAGAAGTGGAAAAAAAAATCAGCCAAGAAGAAAGTCTCTTGATACCCATAGCAACAGTTAGGTTTCTTGTATGAATTGTGGAAGTACTGATATAATAAGAAGCCAATAAACTTGACAAGACGTAAAAAGTCACCCTGTCCACATACAAAAGCTCTTAATATGAAATAGCACAGGGTCCCTTTAATATCCTTTTACACAGAGCAGGTCACATTTGACATCATCAGTCATGGTACTTAATAGTCTCCACTATCAGAACAGCCATATACTGTCACATGAGTGTGCTTTGTTTCACCACACAGTGAGACGAATCTATCAAACATTGTGTGCACCTTCATCTCTCTGGTTTTGTAATTAACACATTTGTAATACGAACAGGAAATACATGAATTTGTGCGTAGAAGCAGTTTTTGTACAGAAAACTTACATGTGGAGGTGACAAAAAAATTGTGTATTAATTTTAATATTAACCACATTTTTTTTTTCATTTTCTGGTGATTGAACTGCACAATATAAAGCAGTTTCACAGATTCAGCCAGCATTTGTGACTGAAATAAACGTAAAACATACCTCTAATTCCTTTAATTGTTTGGGCTATGCAGGTGCAAAACTAACCTCATGGTACGTGGGCTAGGGGATGGGAGATGCTTGACAAAATAAGTCGCACTTGGGTTACAAGGAACAATTCTACTGTTAAAGCGAAACGGTAATTAGGCCAAGAAAAAAAAAGTTCTGCTTCTGATTACATGCCTCTCAAAAATAGGGTCAGTAGGTCAGAAAAAATAAGGGGGGTCAGTTTTTTTTTGCTGATTGAATGGTATGAATGGTGATGAAAGCTTCCAAAAATTGCCACAAAAGTGACAAAAACTTGCCTTAATCTATGTAAAAATTTCTACAGTCAACAATTTATAAGAATTATGGACATTTCACACCACTGCACAATGCCAGTCAGGTAATAACGACGGCACACTGGCCAATAATGTCCAGTGTGATAAGCACACATGATGCATCCAGATGGGCAGGTGATAAATCTCATGCTGCACAGGAAATTTCAAGGAAACACGCTTGCTTCAAGTACGAGCAAAACAACCTCAAATTAAACTTGTGAACACAGAAAATACATACATTATAGCCAAGAGACCAAGTTCTGTGAATTAATTTGCAAAAATCTTCTTGCAATATTGATTTTGTTTTTGGACTAACAGCTACAGGGTTGCATGGGAGTATGGCCGATGTAGTGTAATGATGTTATTTTGACAAGGAGACTGGTTGCCACATTTTTATCACACACTCTTTTGCATGGGCGTGGCAATAGTCTAATGCATTGAGCTTTGCGCACATGTTTTCACAACTAAGACAGCAAAACGCAAAGGGAACTTGTGAAAATAACAAAAGTTTTTTTTCAAAAGTTGCAAATTTAAGTAGGAAAACATACAAAAAGAAGCATTTTAACGTGAAAAAAAGTGTTTTGTGAATACAAAAAGACAACAGTATTTTAAAAAAATTTTCAAGTTTCCTTTTCCAACTTGCCGCTAAACATTTTAGGGTCATGCCAAGAAATTAAGGTCAGTCCGGAAACCAGAAGCACAAGTGGGGGGGGGTTTGGCCTGATCAGTATGTAGTCTGCAAGATGTGCAAATGGCAAATGTTAGACCGATAAACAGAAATCAACTGGTGTGGAGATTGAACCTGAGACCTCAAACATACTTCCTAAATGCCTTCCCAACATCCAACTCTGTGTTGGTGCAAACCACAAACACAGGGCTGGATAGCTCAGTTGGTAGAGCACTGATAGATATTCCATACATGTAGGTTGCGGGTTCAAATCCCACTCTATAGTCAATTTCTTCTTTCATCTTTAGGATTACTTCATGAGCACATAGTCTGTTTCCCTATGCTATCTGATGTGTTTACACTGCCAAGATGTAAAAACAGACTAAAAGTAGCCAGCAATTATTAAATAAAGTGCAACTGAGCACTTGGACATTATTCCACATTGACAGCAACGCATGGAAAAAAAGCATGCACTAATGCAATCTGATAAAACTCACATATGTTTGCATATGTTTTCAGCAAACTTAAAATAAAATGTAAATTTTGACTCACCTGTTAGACATCCTTCATATCCATGTAGCCCCCGAAGTCCATAGTCAGTCTGATTCACCTCCACTCCACCAATTATCATCAGTTTCCTATCATTGAACTCTGTCTCTTCAATGGGCTCCAATGTCTCATAGTCAAACCCGATGTTATCCACCTATTCTCCAGACATGGCAGAAATTAGGGGCATCAATTTCCATCAACTTCTGTGAACTCAACCTGCATGGCAGATGTTCTGTGGAACTTGATGTAACACTGCGCAATACGTGAGCCTTATACTATAAAATTTGTGGCATGGCTGCACAATATAATGTAATTGTGATCAATTTCACGACAAAACTTAACTGTGACACATTTTAATTCAAACATCTTGATAAGGAACAATCACAAGTCTGACAATGTCTAATCCACTGCAATATTCCAGCAATCATTACAGTCACTGAACTAGTTCGACCCACCATTTTGAAACAGTTTTCATCTCTTCTTCATTGGAATCAGGAGTAAATCTCAAAGTTCTCTCACAGCAAATAAAGTATAGCGTCTCCCCCCCCCCAAAAAAGCTGTGCATTTATTATATAAACCTTGACAAGTCAGGTAATGATAGGCCTTAAAAAACGTTAATAGATTGTTCACAATGTTTTCATAGCAACTTGTTCCATAAAACTGACTGCACGGGCTACAAATTTTTGCGCAAGTCGCATAACTTTCATGACGTGTGTCAGTTGTAACACTTTGTTGGTAAACTCATGCAGTAAAATGTGGCATTCTGGTAAGTGAAGTTATGCCACTACATTAAAATTTGGTGGAATCAGCTGATGAATCCTCTAGTTTCAACCAATTTGTCACACATCCTTTGGTTAACTTCCATCTATGATCTCCTTGCCAAGGAGATGAACAGCTCTCATATTTTTTTTACCATTACTACAAGATTGAAGAAGACTTTAACAATTTTGGAAATGGCATAAGAATTGCACTTGCCTAATTTGTTTCTTTTGAAGAGGCTATAATTGACAGTGCTTGTTTGATATACAACTGATTTTCCGTAGTAGGTCATGACTAAAATATTCACTTTCCTGTCATATCTGACATGCCTGTCTCATTTATTTACTAAATCCAATGTGATTTTCAACATGTGTATTATTGGCATCTTCACACACAACCAAAATGTCATTACAAGTTTTGTTAAAAACACACACACAGAAAACAAAACAAAAACTCACATCAAATAGAACTCTATTTCCAAAGCGTTTGAAGACCACAGCATGACGATAGGTATCATTAAATGGACCCACAACACGTAAAACAGCTGAAACAAAAAACATCAAGCTAGAAATTAATAGTACAGTTAACAGCATGCTTTTCAAGTTGCAGCTTTTTTCAAGAATTCTGAGCTTTTTTGATTTTTTACTATATGCCTTGCAGTCACTTTGACATCAATTTTATGAAAATAAGACCTACTATTCTGGCAAAATGACCATTTGCCTAATATAGGCAGGCAAAAAAGGTAAAAATTTTCTTATTCAAATGAGCGCAATAAAAAGGCCAGCAATGTGAAAATGAGGAATATAAGGTAGCCATAACAAATAGTACTTAAGTAACAAATAGTACTTAAGCAAATGAAATCAAAACTTCACACAGGTAATCATGAGAAATTTCTTTGCATGCATTCCAGAACTCTGGGCCGAGATTTCAGGGGCTTGATGAGGTGGCCCTAATGGAGGGGGGAAGAGAAGGTCTACATTCCCCGCCCATTTTAAGGCTCAAGGTTGACTGTACAATCGTGCTACTCACTAATTCTTATGCCACAAGGATTTTCCCCAGGATTCTGTTTTTTCTCCCTCTATAAAAATTGACACTTTTGGTATCTGCCTGCACTCAGCATCTTCTGATGCGGATTGTTTGGTAAAGTTGTTAACTTGACTTGCTGACTCAAGTCGGACCCAAAGTGCAATTCTTTCACATGAGACTTGACTTGCAAGTTGCCTGAACTCGTCACTGTTGTTTGGCCTTAGGTTCCTTGCGTGCTGTACGTAGCCTTTGGCTTGATCGCATTATAGCTGCATCCTTGGGAAATTCTGGCTTGTGGCTATAAGTCAGGATGATTAGCATCTGGAATAAGAACAGTCAACTACTGCTTAAGGTTATATGAAAATATTAACATACTTAATCCTCCTCCTAGATCAATGTGTGCCTCCAGATCACCTCCATGCAGAGCAATCATAAGCCTCTCCTCAGCACCACTGCTTTCATCACTCCTGACATAGAATAGTACTCCTGAGGGTTGATTGGTGCTGAAGCCAAACTCAAGAGCATCTTGCTGCAAGCCTGCTAATGGTGTACCCATCGGGAGAGGCACTGTGAGTGTGGAATCATCTTGGAACTGGGCCCCAGACTCTGAAACAATTCACAAAACAGCCCAATTAGCTCTATAATTTAAGCATGACTTATGACTTACGGTTGTTTCAACAGACCGATCCATTAAGCCACACATCATGGTCTTTTGACCAATCACAGCGGTGATTTTTATCCAGCATGCATACACAAAAGAAACAAGCTCAAGTGAATTATCCATGTACACAACAAGTAGGGTTTAAAGTGGAAGTGATAGAAATGCAGCTCTTTGCCTTTTCAACAAAAACATGATGGCCATCTCGGGTAGAATTACTACAAAGGCCCAGGTATGGACCTACTTTAATCCATTAGCCAAGACTACGTCCGGCAGGTGGATGATTAAAATTTGTCTCTGCATACCCGATGAAAATTAAGTTATACTTAAGTTTCTGGCAAGAACGCACTGCTAGTCTTAGCTGTCAAGGCTGTGATTTTTTCTAAAAGCTTAATAATTTGACACTATCATCCATCATCTTTGCTGATTAATTTATTAATTATTAATTCTGGAAGATGTTTTTATCATACTGATACAGTTACAAATGATATTTCAGCAAACCTCCCCCAATGGGAGTGACGGTACTACTCACCTCCTTCACACGTGTTCCCTGTGTATGTTGTTCCACTGCAATTGCAGCTAAAGCTTGTCCAGTGCTCAGTGCATATACCGCCATTCTTGCAAGGGTTCGCTGAGCAGTGGTTCTCACACTGCAACAAAGGAGCTTTCGAGGAAAACAGCCCTACAGGCACAAACCCCAGATAGAAATTAAAGTACATAACTGCGCTATGTTAAAACATAAAGTTGCTTACTACCAAGACATTTAACACCATTATGTTGGGGTAATATTTTCTGGCCTTTTTTAATTTCATCCTCTTTTCACAGCAACCTACGTGTAAATTTAAGAAATATATATATTGCAAAACAACTGTACTGGTGACTAGTCTACTAGACAAGAAAATGAAATTCTTAGAATTGAAATTTAGTAATGGGCTGGGCATTTTTAAAGCTGATTTTCTGAAAAGTGAATTTGTCTGTTTTTTGGTATTGAAACTCTTCATGCATATCATGATATCCAACCAACCTCAAGCTGTCTTAGCAACCATAACTGCATCCTTCACTTCAATCACATTTTTGTACAGTCACTGGATTTTTGCTGTAACTACATGCATGCACATTTTTGTGATTGTGAATATGGTAAGTTCATGAAGCAGCTGTTTGTGTGCATGTTGTAGAAAAAAGCGAAGGAAAAATCTTGGAAGTATGTATATTGATTATGAACAAAAATGTGTGAAGGTAGGAAATTTTCAAACTTCCGAATGTAAAAAATAAAAGACCACAAAATTCAACTGTTTGAATTCTGTGAGACTTTTTCTGAGACTATAGACAAATCAAGTGATCATGACAAGATTCATCACTTGTCATGTGCAGTGACCTCTGTCAATGTTGGTAATCATAACTACTGCACAGAGCCACTGCTATATGTGACAGTCGGTCCACTCAAACCTAAGACGTTGCCTGTCAACCACCTTGAAGAGGGACCATGGGGAGCATCCAGAGAAATGTCACTACATTCATCCATTAAACAAGTGGAAAGCATTGCTGGAACTCTGTGTATCTGCTAGTGGGTTACTTTTTCTTGCCTGCTGCATTAATTGCTGATACATTTTTGCGAGTTTCAAAGAAATCTACATACTTCGCATGATGTGGACAATTTCCTGGAGTCCAACAGGCTGACCGTTGACAATGAGCCCCCTGACGCATCCCATTAGTCCAGGTAAGAGAGTTAAGGAGTTCGGAGCACCTCCAATAATGATGTGAACCATCGATTTACCAGATGTCCTTAACTCTTGATTTGGCTGTATAATTTCTGTAGTGAAAGATTAAAAAGTGACAGATTTTATGTGTCTCGGTATCATTACCAACTCATGCCCTACTTGTACAATCTGAACTTGAAGACATATTTATTGCATGTATACCTTTTGCATGATCATGAATACGTAAAATTGTTCAACTCCCTTCAACTGTTCAACTCCCTTTGGCCCCTTTCCTGAGATGTAACCTTCAATCCAGCAAAATTCTCCGACTGCCCCTAAGTAAACATTGAATAGGAGGCTCCAAAAACCTGGATTAACCCTCCTTCTGTTTTAACCGTCAAAAACAGTCAAAAATGCCTTCCAATTGGTTTCCCCAGTACACAGACACGTATGGGAAATTTGACTGATTTTGACTGATATGACAACTGTGACAAGAATGCATCTTAGCTTAGGAGGGATAATTCTTTCACGAATGTGTTTCCTTGGAAGGGTGACCACTGCCTCAATCCTTCATAAGCCTCAAACAATAATTGTCCATAATTATGGTGAGACAATGTGACTGATATCATGAAGCAGCAATGGTGAATTCCTGTATCATCTGTATTATATAGATCTACCGTGGCTGAGCATAAACAGTACAAGGTCTGGTTTGATTTACTAATACACCCTTTGAAATTGACAAGTTTTTGCCATGTATAACCCATGTTCTTTGAAATCCTTCGCATATGCAAGAAGGATTTTGGGGGAATCGGGAAGGTTAAAGTTTTGCAAAAAATCTGAGCACAGATATTCAAATCAAGGGCATAATATCAACACAGGGAAATTATGGAGGAGCCCTTGGCTATTTTATTTGGAGTGCGTATTCTAGTGGTGGTTACCTTCATCCTGAAATGGTTGAGCATAGAACTCTGTCAGTAGGTTAACCGGTACCCCGATCTCTGCCTGGTGTTGATTGATGTTCACTACTGTCATGTCGTCCTTTCTTTGCACACTAACCTCCACCCATTCACCATCATTTAAGACACCACCTATCACACAAGATAATCCAAAGTAAATTCCAAGGGAAAAAGTCGGCACAAAAATTCAGCTAAGCCTGAACACTTTCACTGGAAGGACATCTGAAGAGTTCAAATAATTGAAGTGTTCTTAATTAGCTGCAGAATCTAAGAGAAATGTCTGTGAGAAAATCTCCAATTTTATTTTTCAATCTGTGAACTGCTTTCATCTTTGTGAAGCATGCGATGATTTGTACTTCTTCCTTTTGATCTTCTCCAGAACTTCAGAAAGCAGAAAACTCAGAGGTAAATCACATCCAAAAACTCCTTCATTGACATTCAAGGTGTATTCTGTCACTAACATGATCAGAACAGAACATTGGTAGTTGTTGTTCATATAGAAATAAGATGCAAAGAGATTGCTTTGTGGACAGTTTGGATATAATAACTCCATCCTAGAACTTATCTCAAAGATTACCTCCAATTGGCATGACACATTCAGTTCCACAACCAGTGAAGCAGCATTTCATACCAGAGTTGCAGTGTGAATCATCTTGGCACAGGTGGGCACACAACACTGGGTTGCTTAATGGTACTGGACATACACCTTGGTGTAAAAAGATAAAGTTGTTACATATTTGAGTCCAAATGCCCTGCATGATGTCCATCACAAGTTATGATGTCCATCACAAGTTATGATGTCCATCACAAGTTATGATGTCCATCACAAGTTATGATGTCCATCAAAAGTTATCCAGTCCTCCCATTTCTAAAACTTTGCCTCTCATTGTCTCCTCTCTACAGGTTTCTTCAGGCCTACAAGCTGTGGTGCCTAGGGCACTTTTGAGGAATCGTTAATGTCATTACCACAAGTACTTCACAATAATAGTGGTAATAAAACCAAGTCACAAGGTTTAAAATGAACAGTGACAAAGGCATTCCTTTGTCACCTTATTACATGAGACTGATGTAAAGATATGACTTGGACTGGAATTGAGATGGAATTACCAACAATGCTGTAAAGTCATCACAAGTCATAGCAAACAAACCACTGAAATGAACTGACAAAAGTTTTTCTCTGCAATGTTCATCCTGTTACATGTACTTGTGGCTGATGGGCTTGTCATTGGACTAATGAAAGTAGTTGTGATGGACATGATACAGTTCATTACAATTAAGGCAAGTCTGTCTCGTCCGATTATTTTTGTTTATGGCCCAAGAAGTAACATCAGGAAATATTCCACAATTCTGCATACCAGAATTAAAAAATAGTAATAATGAAGTGCATTTGCAGCAGTTTTTTAGTTGGAAGATTTCGACAAAAGTACAGTCAACCAACTCTACTAACAAAGAAAACTGTTATAAATAAATACTGTTGGCTGAGAATCTCAGTTTCTGGAATTTTTATGTTTTCTTTGTTTTTCTACTTTTGTAACAATGTCCTTGTTATAACAAAGTAAATTTTCTGGTCCCTTTAACTTTGTTATGGGCTCCGAGCTAGACCAAAAAGTGTGCAATTTTCCTAGCAACGGAGGCTCTTTTGGTAGTAACTGCATATATTGCTGGTTCACGAACAACTATGAAACTCTGTCGCATTGCTGTCAACAAAATAAACATTCCCAACCAACATGGCTCTTTTCAATCGTTGAAGGCCTGCTCAGGGCAGATAACGAGAGTTGACTGTATATGCTCCTAATGGAAATCTAAATCAAGTGAATGGGTTTGATTCAAGTTCTATTTAATTGACATATGAAATGATACAGCTACTCACAGTAAATTTTCCAGCATTTTCTTTCAAGGTGCTGTAACTTCAACTTTTACTACAGAGCTGTCTATTAGCTTTAGCTTTTAATCTCTTTTTCTACAGAGGTTTATTGTAACTTGTAGTGTCAACTCAGGTGCACTAATTATATATCAATGAGAAAAAACCGTACTGGAGTGAGTGCATGTCCTGTCTCAGAAACCAGTGATTCAGCATCACCAACAACTGTATACCGGTACATCCAATATTCACAACATTGGTGTAAACATTATTAGAAAAGACTACTGGAAATGCTCAGCTTGACCTGGCATTAAAAAAATGCAGAACAAGAATATCAGACAAATGTCAACGGTCCCCTCCCGGCTCCTTTAGGGTTAAGTTGTGTGTTCTCTCAAACTTGATCAAATTTATGTTTATACAATATAACAGCTGAAATGACATAAGTTGAACTAGCTAGGTTGGATATCTTACGTACTCTCATTAGCATTAACGACCACCCTGTGGACATCCCTTCCGGCATTGAATGTAAAGCCAAAAGTGCTATCATCAACCAATTCCATCTGGACGAAGTTGTTCAAGTTATCACGCGCATACAGAATTAATGCATTGGACTGAAGAGTGCGGAAACCAAGCTGCATATCTGAGGTTAAGATGTCGGCATTTTCAGCCTCAAATTCCAAGAAAAGATCTTCGCTTGTGAAGGAGACTACATCCTTGGTGTTGTCTGAAGAGAACAAGATACAACAAACATAGGAATGATATAAAAAGGGTCCTTGATTTCCATTATAGATTGTTCCAAAGCAAGATCTGGTTGTACAGTGCACCTCTTATTTGTTTACACTCCATCATGCACCATCTCCAAATGCAATTATGCTTCTGTATTGTGTTTGTCATGAATTGGAAGTTACTTTGTTTAAACAGATCTGTTTCACTGATGGATGGGCTCCCATCGAGGAAATGTATCTGTTGTTGTCACCATTAGTAGAGAAAATGAAAGTCCAAATTTAAAAGTTGGAGTACATTTTCTTTGACTCCTGCAGCTGATTAAAAAAAAATCAGCCTAGCTTCATACCATGCATAAGCCTTGGTTAGACTGAAAATTGGCAGACTATCTAGCTGCACAATAGATCAATTTCATGCAAAACTGCACTGCTACATGTACGTGTATGCAAAGTTCAATTATTTTAAACACCTTGTGAGAGAGGTTGGAGATGACAGCTTTGAGGACAGCTGTTCCTTTACAATTTTACAGCAATCTTAAATGGGCCTGGGATTAGCTCCATTTGCCATTTTAAAAAGGTTTTCCACGTCTCTCCACTACAACCAGGAGGTAAATTTTCAGCTAGACCACAACAAATGAAAGTATTTCATTACACCAAAAACAAAGTTGTACTTTGTTCATATCAACCTTGGTAAACTGAGTAATGATGGGCATTATAATGAACAAAAATTATTTCTTAAAATCCTTCATTTTTAACTTAAAATGAAATTTAATGACAGTGGAGTTACATCATTGCATAAAGTTGTGAGAAATTAACTGCAAGTCATGTGATTGTTTTAATGGCACTAGGACATCCTCTACTGGAAGCATGAGTCACACTTTAATGTATAACTTTGATAATTACACTAATCTTGGGTGATTTCTGTCTTTGAATACATTGATAGATGTATTATTACCAAAACATGAAAATAGAGATTAATCAAAAGCTAGAAAAAAATAAAATTGGAGAAATAAGACAGAGAATAAATGAGCCATCCACTTAAATCAGTAAAATACAAAGCATTCCATGCATTTCGTTGCCCAATTGTGAATTCAGGATTTAATCACAAAATTCTTGAGGCTGATTGCATCTTCTATAAACTAAATAAAAGCCAAGGTGGAGAAAACAAACGTAAGCACCGTTTTTGACGTTAGAATTGGTACTGCAAATCCATAAAGTTGAACACACTTAAACTCAAGCGAAGTTTGCTGTAAATATTTCTTGACATCAAGTTCCTTCCCCCCATCACATATGCCTGAAGTAAAAACCAACCTTTGAAAGATACAGCATGGCAACAGTCACAATACATGTAAACACTCTAGAAATAAACCAACCACCCAATCAGAAAGTAGGACTTAATTCAGGTGTTTTAGGAGACAAGCTACGTACCCCGACAACTGTCTGAAATGTACAAACCTCTGCTACAGTCTGGGCCTGAGTGCGCCGGGTGTGCGCAGCTGCATGTGTAGGAACTCCAGCGGTCAACACAGGTGCCTCCATTTTGACACGGATTGGAGTCACATGAAGTCACACAGCCTGCCTCTATTTGGAGATGTCTGGGTGGATCATTAGTCAGAAATCAAACAAACTTGCTAAAAAGTCAGTCTGGAAATGTTCCATTGACACACATGCATTGGCCTATACAGTTGATTGCCCACTCCCTGATATAACACTCTTGCCCACATCACATAAAGCTTTTATTTTCATTTCCCCAACTGCACACTTATTCACTGTGTACATTTTTCTGTGGTTGTGGTGCTCCTGTATATAACGCTTTTGGGGATATAACGCTCACTATTTTAGGCCGTGGGAGCCATATTAAGCATATGTGAAATGATTCCGGTTACAGCACTCTTAACCTTGAAAGTCAGATTCTTTGAAAATCGACCAAACTGCATCATAAAGCTGCTGCAATTGGCCATCCTATGGGGCACCAGTCATACAAGCAATCCAACACGCACCCGCCACCTGTACGTAGGCCCCAATACTGTCCACAGATTTGATGTCGTGCTGTGCTAGTATAAGCATACAACCTTACTATGGTGTGCGTCTGCTAAGCTTTTCGTGAAACTCCAGGCCATTAGTGGCTTGATTTCAAGTCTAAAATGTTCACACGTGGGGCACGTGATATCCTGGATGTTGAACGCATCGTAACAATCAACCCCAGAGTAACCAAAAGTGACAAGCAATTGGCCTCCGTCACAAGCACTGTACAGTCATATTATCATTTTAATTCCAATTTACAATCTTGTAAACAGTGCTGGTTTCCTGCTTCTCAGTCACACTGTGCATTTTGGCATTGGTTAGCGCCTTGAATGAAGGCTAGAAGCTCACTTCTGCCCAGCACGATTGTGAGCATGTGTTTACCATGGCGAGATTGCAAACAAGACATAAACGGGGGTAAAACGATGCGTGTACCAGTGGTTTTCCTAAACGTTATTCGTGACGATGTGTAGAGAAGAGGGGGCCGGGTAGGGTTGACAAGTTTACTGATTCTTGATGTTCATACAAGTACAAACTAAGAAAATTTCCATCTGGATGTTAATTGTTATGCATGTAACAGCAAGAGAGATTTGTTAATAACAAGTGGAAGTTAAAGTTTGAAATATAAGTTGCCTGAGTATTAGCAGCACGGGAAATAACAGTTGTACTAATTAAAAACTCCACAAATTCCTTCACAATTTACTCAACCATTTTATTTGACTCTTCGAAATTCACGTATCTGTGCAGCATGTACATGTACATGCTGCATGTACATTTTGTTTTACAAAATGTTGCAATTTTAGACCTTGTATCCCACATTTGCAACAAAACAAATCAATAATGGTAAATGCCAAGTTCAAATCTAATCAAATCAATCAAGTCACACTTTCACAAAAGTACATGCATCTTCCAATACATGTACATCTAATGTACTGTACATATCTGTACATGTACACACATGTGCACTGCACATGTGCACTGCACATGTTGCATGTCCAGTCAATGTACAGCACTATGCAGTTACAACACTTAATTCAGTTTGGTTCCTTTGGGAGCACTGTAACAGGAACCTACTGTATTCAAGCGACAGCATGGAATCCATTCAAGAACTATCTGCAGGTGAGGATAGAGTTCCAACAAGGGTTAATCTATGAAACACAATGGCGTGTACCTGGCATACATTTGAATTTATCAACTGGGTGATGATTGATGAAATTTACAACAGGAACAATGGATGTACAAGATGTTGAATCATTTGGAGCAGCATTTTGGGGAAGATTTTTTTAAAAGGCAACATCAGAAGACCAACTTTTGAAATCAACTGCATGAAATTTCTCACAATCATTATTTCATGTTTTGCAACATGAAAGTCCCATCCTAAATGAAAGCCATACTTGTTACACAGCAGACCACGGCAAAGTTCAAGTTCAGGACACAGTCCATGATCTCCAAAGGCTTCACACACATTGTGTGTGCAAAACACACAAGCATGCTTGACACTGTCAACCATCCCTGGGAACACAGATTGCCATAGATGATACCATGTTTGAAATGTATCCTCCAGCATGAAGTAGTCAAGGACTTAACCAGTGTTGCAAGTCTTTTCCCAAGTCCCAGCCATCATGAGAAACAGGGTGAACAATGACATGTAAAAGAATGCTTTTGTCACAGTTTATTTGAATAGCTTGTAAATTGGCTTAAGAACAAATGAGTTATGATGGACTTACAGGGCTTAATTGTAATGGACTCGAATACAACACTGAACATAACGTAAAACCAGAATAAATGAAGAAGAGATTCCAATTTTCAACACAAGAAAGTGCCACAGTTTATGTGGATTGTACATACTTACTCTTCATGTTCAAAGTGATCAAAGAGAAAGACAACATCTCCGTTGAACGTGAAGTCTGCAATGCATCCTGTCATACCCTCAGTACCTTTGGGTAACCTGTTGATACAAACAAACAAATTCAGAAATACAGAAATTCCCTCTTCAGCCTGCCATTGTTTCTGTGAACAAAGATATATGAGAAGAGCCACCAATAGGGCTGGATAGCTCAGTTGGTAAAGCACAAGCGTGGTGTTCTGGAGGTCGCAGGTTCAAATTCCGCTTCAGTCAATTTTTTGTTCATCTTCATAAACCAAAAAATTGCTCAGAACAATGCTAAACCACTCCTAGACAGGCTCCAATAAATGGAAGCACGTTCCACACTGTAGGCAAGTCAGTTAACGCAGCATGACGTCATCACATTGTGAGCACACTCAGCTCTTTATCACTATAACTAGCCCATGCTTTTACAACCATATCTCATTAACATCAGTTTGTCATCATTATACATCAAACTCACTCAATGATGTCCATTACCCTCAAAAGTGCAGTGCCCAGTACTACCACCTAACCCATGATGAGTTGGAAAAAAGGACCTTTATAGAAAGAACAGTTTGAGTGGCCTGTAATGTGAATCACTTCTACTGGTGAAGATTGCTCAAGACCAGTGAATTACTGCTGATAAGAATTCCTGAAACTCTACATCATTGTCAGATTTCTATTCACATTAACTGCCCCAAGCATGACAAGTCAAACAACATTTGTATAGGGGAATAATTTTAAAACTCCAGCTCAAGAAACTTCACCTTGGTAAGGTAACTCGTGGAAGTAAATACGCATTCAAATGAAAATCAATCAGGTAACTGCTGGTTCTTGAGTAAAAATTTTGAAATCTTCAGTTAACGGTGTTTATTTGACACTTTCCTCACTTTCCAATCTCAACAGGTGCAGCTTCTCCAAGGTATACCAAATTACCAGTCACCTTACAAGAATCACGATAGAACAATTTTAACTTACTCCTTCATTCCACCAAGAAGAAATGGTCCAGCAAGCATCAAAGTAACTCCTTTTGGAAGATTGAGGAATCCCTCAGTGAAATCCACGGTGACACGGAAGTCAATCAAGCTTCGTTCCACAGTTAGAGTATGCCAGTTGCCGTCAGTCAAACGTCGGGGAGATTTCACATGACCATCATAAAAATCGCCATTTATCTCAAGTATGAGCCAGACACTGAACGCTGTATGGCAGAATAAGAGAAAATGGTTTTTTCAAATAAAATAAAATTAATTATTTTTCAAACAGCACCCAGGGCCTAATTAAATTGACTAGGAATCCCATCGGTCTCATCAGCCGCCTCTCCCGTTGTTTTGATGTCAGAGAAGAATTTCACCTATTTCCTGCCAAAAGAACTAGTTAACTCACTGACAAGGGACATACATACCGACATGATTTCTGAAGTGTCTGCAAAACAAGTTCTTTTGAGATGGGTACATGTTACTTTGCTCTTCTCTTAAAAAATGCATATCCACCCACGCACAATAATCAGCCACCTTTGACACAACTTCATGTCAACCCACACTTGCAGTGTGTAAAGCACAAATTTAAAAGCAAATGAAAATGTTTCTCCTTAAATGCAAGGGCACATAAAAATAAAAAAGAGACCACACTTGCAGCCAGTGACCTTTCCATAGAATTGTCAGTTTCATTTCAAATCCCTCTGTTTAGCCAGATGACTAAGATATCTGTACATTTCAACGTAACTTGGCTCGTATGAGCAACTTACTCAGAATGAGCTATCCAAAGGCTGTGTTTGTGTACGTCTACTAGTCTCTTGACCATTGATAGAAATGCAGGAAAATGTGAGCATTAACTCAGTGTATGAGGACATTTGGGCTTCCAAAGATGGCACCCAGTGGCGTAACACCCTCAGTCTCAACACGCTATCCAGTCAGTAAAGAGTGATCAGTGGGGTCAAATACAGCCCACATTTTCTTAAAAGGAAGCACAATGTCTAAAGCACGTAACAAGTTTAATCTCTTACCATCCTTTAGAATTCCAGTCAGTGAATGGGAATCACTTCCACTGCCCATCTGATGGAAGAGAACGATGTTCTCCATAGATGTGCGGAACTTAAAAGACAGAGAGTTACTCTTCCATGTTTTCAATGTGATGTAGTCTTGTGAACGTGAGATAGTGACAGTGCGACCCCTCTGTTCAGTAACTGTAGATTGTAACAGAAACGCAGTTATGATCTTGCATTAGCAGATAAAATGGAAACAGAGAAGT